>BLKR01000761.1:0-322500 GCA_011170035.1 Teleogryllus occipitalis | reverse complement strand
AACTCGCTCTTCCTCTCAGACATGACTACTCCATCTTCATAGAGGAAAATAATTTCTATCCAAAACATCTGATACTATTATTTATATTCGAACGTCTCATATGGTCTCGTTTATTTAAACGAGATGTACCAGCAGAATGTATGGGTTCTTTCAGTAGCTGTAAGAAAGGCGTGAGGATATACAGGAAGGACGGATTTACTTAAGATACCGAATGAAATTAAATGGAATTAGATGGTGCCCTTGGACGTGAGGGGAAGAAGCAATGTGCAGAAGAGAGCGATGCGTCGGAGCATGACAGAGGCGACTTGAGACGACACGAGACAGTTGGGGCCACAGGCGGCAGAAGGGCGATGCGAAGGTCGTCAAACTGGCGCTGCGCCCGTCTGCCCCCCCTCCGCCCCCGCCTAGCATCTCCTCGCCCGGTCCCTCTCCGTCCCTCCTCGCCCCGCTCCGTCCCTCCTTGCTCTGCCCCGCCCGCTCGCTCCACGCCGCCCCCCGCTCCTCCCCGTCCCTCCGCCCCGCCCCGCCCACTGCTCCGCATCGTCCCCGCTCCGTACCGCGCCGCTCCACTCTGCCCGCCCCGCCCCCTCAACCCCCACGCCGTCATGCCCCGCCTCGCGACTTAGAGCGACTCAGGGCAGGGGGGACCGCTCGGGTCGCCGGAAACTTATTGAGGGTCCGCTGCTTCAAGTTTCTTTCCGGCGTAAAACAAGGAACTGGCAAAAGCGCCTTGGGCCAGGCAGGCAACAGCACGCGGTGCGCGACGCGGCCCGCCCCCCTCCGCGAAGGGCGGCGGGAGGGGGATGGGGGGCGGAGCGCTGGACGGGGCGAAATGAAAGAGATGTGAGGTGAAGTGGAACACGAACGGCGAGGGATGGCGCCGCCGTGGAACTGGAGAGATTGACGAGGTTTGCAAACTGCGGGCGCAGGTTGCGACGCGAGGGGGGACGATGGGCGTGGTGGGAGCACCGTGCGAGATAGATGCACCGTTGCGAGTCTGTCAAGACGGAGGTTAGGGCGGAGAGGGAAGATGGGAGGGCTTCCAGACGGTGGAATGTCGGGGGGGGGGGAGGCGTGGAAAAAAGGATCACGGGGCCCGCTGGAAGATGAAGCCTTGAAGAAATATGCGGAGGGCGAAGCTTCTGTGACGTGGCGAGGAGAAGCGGAAATTCCGGTCTTGCTGTTATGCGTGAGAAATTCGCTAGGTAAATCCCTAGATGTTGCGAGACTTGTACTGCAAACAACATTGACAGAGCAGGAGAAAGGGCTCTACGAAAAATTTAAGGCTCATCTAAGGTAAATAATGATCCCTCTTCGATTGATGTTCTATCATTGTTGATAGGCATTAATGTAAACAAAGTTATCTCGTTTCATGGTTGAAAATGTATGAAACGCGTTTTAAAACGGTTGCTTGCACACACAACGGGAGATACTCGCAATTAGCTGAGATAAGTTCATTCGAAAAATGGTATTCATTGTAAAAATCATATGCATAAAATTACCAATTAACATGGTAATATTTTGCCATCAATAACTTTATCGAATAACTTTAAAAATCTTTGATATTTCAGATCGGTGTGCCTCAAGGTGTATTTTGTGTTTCACAAAAATACTTTGTAAAATTGTATTTATCCAACAGAAATCATTTTCTAAAATGGTTTACTGTATAAACTCATTACTTTGAACAGCAATGCTTTCGCGACAGAACTCATCCTTTGAACAGCAATGCTTTCGCGACAGAACGATCTTAATCGTGATAAAATGTCTTTCAGAAGTAGTGGTGTGATGTAGTGAAAACAACGCTATCCGACACTGGGGTAACCCGTGTCTAGCGTTCTTTAAGCACGCCAGCACAAAACGCAGACGTGGCGCAGAGCGTCGGCCGCGAAGCATTCGCAGGTGACAATACGGATCCCCTGCGGCGCGAGTGCTGGCAGGGCGAGGTGTGGGCGAGGCGCGGGGGCGGGGCGGTAGTGTCCAGCGGCGCGGTCGCCAAGGGACGCCACCGCCACCGCCCGCGCCCCCGCCGCCGACTCAAGCAACGGAGAGGGCCGCGGACGGCCCAGGCCAACGGACGCTCGGCGCGGCGCGGTGCGGCGGGCGGGCGGGCGGGCGGGCGGGGATCTCTCGTTTTCCCTGTAAATCCACGGGCGGCGAGGAGGAGGACAACGGCGCGGGTGAAGGCCCGTCCCCGGGGAAAGGACCGGCTGGGGGCGGGCGGGGGCGGCGACGGCGGGGACGACAGCGCAGGCGTCCCCGGTCGCAACTCCCCGAGCAGCTCTCGCCGGCCGCCGCGCCGCGCCCGGAGGCCGGGACGGGGCGGGGGGCGAGGGGCGGCGATCGGCGACGAAAGATAAACAGCGTCCCCGCCAGCCGGCGGCCCCCGCGGCGCGCCAGACAAATGACGAACGCACCTGTCGCGCGCTGGCGCGGACGGGGGCGGGGCGTGGGGCGGGCTACGGGGAAAGCGGAGGTGAAGGGCTCGCAGGGCAGGGCGTGGGGGCCAGGGTGCAAAAGGTGAGTGGGGAGGGGGTGGGGCGGTCGGGGTGGAGCGCGGACTAGCGACGCAGGCGGGAGTGAGGCGTGAGCGGGAACCGGAACGGAACACGTATGGAGACTCGGGAGGGAGTGCGGACTGAAGCGCGGGCAAGAGTGTAGCGAGGCACTTCTGCGGGGGCGGAAGAAGAAGTGTGAGCGGGGACGTGGGCCAGACGAGATCGATCGACTTAGGTGGTGCAGGGCAATTGCAGTGCCTCTGACCAAAAGTCTAGCGTTCGAGTCCCGAAGGTGGCCGGGTTTTCGCACTAACTCTGATAGGTTGTTTTCCGTGGTTTCTCCCATCACTATCAGGCGAATGCCGGACACTAACAAACAGGCCACGATTCGCGATCTTTCCTTCGTCATCCTTGTCCTAACCTCACCCCTTACATACACTTAGACGTACATGCACTACACTACCACACATCCCGAGAGAAAAGCTGAGAGCTTTAGACGGTGTTCCGGTTGGGGCGGTGCCCCGCTAGTGGGAGATGCCTGCTGGGGGAAAATCCCCTCAAGCCGACATGTAGATTGGCACCTAATCTTGCCATTCAGCGGGGAAAGATAACCCCCCTCCCCTCATGATAAAAAGCTTGCAGTACACTTACAGGACTAATGACCGTAGTAGTTGCCGCGCCCAAAAGTATAATCAATGAATTAATCAGACGAGGTCGAGAGGTGTGGCGATCGCGAGGGTGGGTGCACGGTCAATCGATGGGGCAGGTCAGGGGAAGTGGGCGAGAGCATTGGCGGACGGCTGGTGCAGTAGCAGGAAAGCCAGAGGTGGCGTGGGCAATGGCGCGGGAGGGGGAGGGGGAGGGGAAAAGGGGGCGTGGTACGGTGCGCCAGCGCTGGCGTGGAGCGGCGGCTGCCTGACGCTCGCACCGCCCCTTCCGCTTCGCGTCTCTCACCGCCTCGCGCGCCGAGAGTAACGGTTCCCTACCGATCCATTTTTCTTTAGACGTCGCTTTAAAAGCTTTCATTTCCATTAAAATTTGTATCTCAATTCCCAGTTTTGATTAAAAAGGAATCCGAATGTTAGTTAATTGATATGAATAATTGCGAGGCATTTTGATCGCGACTTACTACTTGTAATTCAAAAAGAAGACACTGCGGCCGAGAGCCTGGATGTTCTGGGTACTATAAAAGTGGCGCGTTTTAAATTGAGTGGAGATCCTTATGTCCATCTCCTCTATGTCTTGATGTTCTACAGTTGAGGAGAGCAAATGGTATTTTACTCGAAACAAGCAATATAATCATGTCAAAGGATCTGTTATTAAGAGTAGGCTTTCATGTCTTAGATTCTGTTTCGAATAGACACATGCTTCTTCATGAAACGAATGTATTTAATCTGACTTTGCAAGAAAAATACAGTTAGTTTTATAGCCTATGCAATATCTATGCCACTTTGATGATTTATGAAAGGTTTTCCAGCAGGATTTAAATCCTTTTTTTATTTCCTTGGTGGCTCTATATGACATTTAAAATCTCACAAGTTCATTTCATCATTCCAATTACCTTCTAAATCATATTATTTTCTCTTTTACTGTGTTTTTTAATAGTATTGTATCTTCTACCCTTGTGTATATTATATTAAATATGTCTTTATATTCAGTTATAAGACATTAGAAAATGAGAAAGTTACCAGATTCTCCCAAATTTTCTCTTGAACTCTGAAAATAAATGCTAGAACTTATGCATAACATATCTTACAGTTCCTCTTATTATTACTCGTGGCACTCCGGCTTGTGTTTCAGACCTTTCAAGCAATGAGATTTGTTGGAAGGAAATATTTTCAAGACCGCAAATGAGTTTTCAGCGTTGTAATGGGATGACATTACTATTTCTCGCACCCGGAAAGTAATTTCATCTCCAGAACCGCATTTTTATAAAACATACAAGTAGAGAAAAGCGAAGCACATATTTGCGCCGCATTATTTTACGCTTGGGTTTCTCGCGTAATCTCAAAGAAAATGTTTTATTTTAGCGAAGAGCGAATGATGTTTGTAAATATGAGACGTTCATATGCACGAACGCAGTTGCAGTGACTCATAATTAGCATATATTTTGAAGTATACTAAATTATACACAAAACATTAATATTCCACGTTTTTAAGTAATTCAGTGCTGCTTCATGAAGTACTTCATTAAGGACGAGGATTACTAGATATTTTGTGAAAAACGTTAATGATATAATTTGAAAATAACAAATCTACTTTTGATGATTTTTTTTCTTAATACTTTTCCCTTATAATACAGTGACTCATATGACTTCAGTTACTTGAAATTCAGTTACTTCAATTTTAAAAATTCTACCCTGAAGAAATGCCCAAATATTAAACTACTTTAAAATGGTATCGGTTCCTTTCTCTTGAAGGATTATTTTGTGTGTAACTTGTATTGTTAAAGTTGTAGTTCTTACCTCCCCTAAAAAACCTTTTTCAAATTTCGTTTTCAAAAAATTACGATAAGCTGTGAAATGTCAATGGTATTGTAAGGGAATTTTCCTTGAGAGAAACATGGCAAACCAAACTGGAGTTTCGGGATAAAAGGAAGCCCCAGTGGTGTATTAGAGTCACAGAAAACCTTCTGCAGGACGCGACCTCGCGACGGGCGTTCCCGTAAAATTATCGACCAACAATTTAACTTTTATCTCTGAACGAAGTGCGCGCGCGGGCGCGCCGGCTTCGGTCTGCGAAGCAGTAGTTTCTGTAGCGAGTTTCCAAAAAACTAACACCTCTATAAAACGTACGCGCCTCCTCGCGCGGCGCGCCCGCGCATCCCCGCGGCTTATCCTTATCTTTTCGCTTTCCATTTGTCTTTTTGCTGCTCCGCGCGCGCGCGCCCGCCCGCCCGGCCTCGGGATGCACTGCCCATTTACGGCAGGCGGTAATGGATCGGCGCGGAAGGCGGCGGCCCCTCTTCCCCCTCCACCCTCCCCCTTCCCCCTCCACCTTTCCCCGACGGCCGACGGCGTTGCGCACAGTGAGCGAGAAAGAGGCGCCCAGGCACAACACCGCTAATCGCGTGCCCTAAATCCTCTTTGCTTTTGATATATTTTGGGAAGAACTTGTCGCGGTTGAAATGGCTAATATTTCTCATCTAGTGGTCTGGGAACTTCGTTCTTTTAAGTGGGATTCGAAATTTTAAAAAAAAGTAGGGTGCATCAAAAGGCAAGGTAAGAAGAGTTTCTGGCTCACAGTTTATTCCTTTGCTTTGTACACTAATAAGTATAACGAAGATATTCGTTCTTATTACTTATTACAGTCACCTCTTATAATCAAACATTTGTTTCATCGGTAGAGAAACGCATAGAAGAATCGGTACCGCATCGTTACAAAGGATGGAACAGAAGTTTTCTTTAATCGTACGTTTTTATTCGCTCTCGTACTTATTGTGATAATCTTACAAACAAAAGAATAATGACACTTGTTTTCCGGTGAAGCTGAAAGGCTGCATTTCATTCAGATATCTATTTTATTACAGTGCCATGTGGCATAATAAGACTCCAATGCGAAAGTAATTCAGATGTTTGCCCCAAGTTCTATTGAGGATATACTATGTTATAAGAAAGAAGTACGCATAATTAGTTTGCCGGTGGATGTTGAGAGGTAAAATAACGTTATTCTGATATTGCGGGGCGCTAGGTATTCTGATAGTCAGGATATCAAAACACCTAGTGACATGCTTAATAAAATTGCAAGAAATGCATTAAAATAGAGACGGTTTAAAAAATCAAATCAGCTTTCTTAATTTGTCTGATAGGTGCTGAAACGTATTACTACTTTTATGAGATATTGTTAAACTGGTAAGATTCTATCGGCAATGAATACAAAATTGAAGCTCCTCCAGTATTATGAATCATTAGAGAAACCCTTTCCCAGAGCACAGTCATCATATTTCCTGTAAGAATTTAACCTAGTTCTTGCTCCCTCACTGTATACTGTATTTGACTTTGGTCAAACCATCGAAAGTTGTTCCAGTAAATAAAATCTCTGTAAAGACGACTACATACTCAGTTCGTCGAAATTAAAATAACTCCAAGCTCTACAATAAAAACATCATTCTGAAATGCATTAAAATGTTTATTTCAATTTCCTCCACGAAAAGAACCGTTTGAAGCAGTAAAATAGCTCGGGGCATCTACTGGAAGCTACTAGTGGACGTTTACCATCGCAAGCTCAAAGTCACTACTACGTCATTCACATATCCAAGTAACCCACAACACTCAAAGCTCCATAATGACACCCTAATTTTGGAATTCATTCCAATGGCCGTTTACATCCCCATTTTCAGCCACTGTCCTCGCCCCGCGTCCTCATCGGGCTCCCGACCCGCGCCACCCCGAGCCGGGATAATGCTTCGACGGGGAAGTAGTTATTATTTAATGACGGCCGGGGCTTACGGTAAACGCAGGACGCCGCGTGCATCGATTATGGACGAGTACCCGCGGCGCGCGGGCGAGTAACGAGCGGCGGGGGAAATTCCTGCAGAGAAGCCGGGTGTTAAGCAAGGCGCCGGATTACGACTCGAATGAGGCCGCCTTGACAGGGCGAAGCTCATGATGGGCCGCGTAAATAAGAAAGACGAACCGCCGCCCGCTACCAACATTCCCTGGGTAGTAGTCAATTATTGAGCCTTCGAAGGCTTTTGGAGAGACTGGGGAAATCTGGGGAGGTTAATGATTATCGTGATGCCGATAAATGGTTACTCATGTGTGTTTATTAGGTGTGTATTGTTTGGGACCGGTTGTTTAGGAAATTATGACTGTTCAATTGTAGAGGCAGGTGTAAAGAACGTTTTTATTGCTTAATTAGCAATCTGGTTGGCATTCATACATTCGTATGAATTCGTTAAAGCTCGCACGGGAGATTTACGGTTTGCGTGATTCATACATTCTTTCTAGGTGTGTGACTTTGTGTAAGCAGTCGGGGTGCAACTCAAAACTTGCATGACAAGTACTTGTTGAATATGAAAGTAGATAGTTTACTTGCGTTCCGTGTCAAGGCTTGCATACAATAGAAAGGCTACAAAACTAACTTGCAGAGTTAAATATCAAATAATTAAAAGAATAATATGACAGTAAAGACATATGCTATACTGTGCTTTATTTAAACTTCGGAAATTTTGTTCATGAATCAAAATTTAAAGGGAAATATGTATAAAGCAGTGGCGTGTATTCCATGGAAACAAGGCAAGCATTGCTTCCCCTATCATTTACAAAGATATCTTACATTTTAATACCACTTGACTAGGAATTTAAAATCATTTACTTGTAATCCAAGTCAAAACATTGTGGTCAAGTCAAAACATCATCCAAGTCAAAACAGTTTAAATTGGGCGCGTCCAATCTTATCTTTACAAAATGATCGCGTAATTATTATTGTCACCAATAAATTTGGTAGAGTTCACCTCTAAAGCTCTTTGGAAGCACTCGACTGACTGCATCCAGCATCTCATAGGGAATGCTGTATCAGCAGATATACTGGTGCGGTGGTGTGGTGGGCGGGCGCAGGCGCATTCAGCCGAGCTCGCCTTTGGAAGCAATCGGCCAGTTGCATAGAGCGTGAATCACTGCGTGCGTGTGGTGGGCTCCGCATGTGCTTGTCGGTTCAGTGTTTAAATTATCCATTTGTCGTCTTATCCACATGAATAATTAAAAATCTACCATTTGAAATGTAATTGCTTCCCTAGAAAAAAATTACACCACACGCCACTGGTATAAAGTGATAATATATTTTTGCATAAGTGCATTTTAGGAACAAAATTCAATGAATCTACACATGCTTAAATAATTTCGTAAAAATAGAGAAATATGCTTCATTATATTTAGAAGCAGAATTTATTTTTAAAACAGAAGATTACAACAAAGAATCGTCGGGAAAATGTAATGAATAATTTATTAAATATGTAGATGTAAAATGGAAGGTTGATTGAGCAAGTTATTCATCGGCAAAATTCACGGTGGCATGACATTCGTAATGTTGATGTATGAGTGAAAAATAAGTACAAAAGTTCGGTGAAAACTTTCTATACAAATCGTAAAATGGCAGAGTTTTAGGATCTCTTGAGTCCGACGTTGTTTTTACAATAGTGCTTCAGCCAAGACTTCGTTGTTCTTCGAGCCAGGTATAGAAGATGTAACGCGAAAAGTAGGGAGGGTTTTATATTTTTTACGCTCAGGGAAAAGATTCTTTCAGATAATGGGCATCGTATCGCCGTAGCGGCGAGATAGCTACCTCCTCAGAATAGAAGAGTAACACCCTGAATGAAAGCCATATCTCGCGCGGTCGCCTCTCAGGCGAAAGCCCTCCCGGGGGCTCGAACTTGGTGCCCTCTCACGAGGCGCGAGCGTGACTCAGCTGCTTCGCGTTGGCCTCGCCCGCCCTTCGGGCCCTGCCACGCGGGGCCCTATCTCTTCCGGCCGCCTCTTTTATCCGCCTGCAAGCGCAGGCGGGACGCAGCCACGCACGGCGGCGGTGCCCGCCGGGTAGCATCATCGGCGGCGCTAGTGCTGCTCCCAGGGGAGCAAATTTACCGCCCCGCTCGCATGCCGTCTCCCGCGCGCCCGGGCTCTTCCGCCGACCTGTACTCTTACGCGCGACCTGAGGGACTTGATCTCTTGCTCACGGTCCCCGCTCGTATTCTTCCCACACTCATTGCTTCTAGTCTCCTTGCGCCTCCCCCGCCATGCTGTACCTTCCTGCACATGCACATCCTCTCCTTGCCCTTACCTCCCGACTCTCCCACACACCTCCTCACCCCTTCTCTTATCCGTGACCTTTCTCTTGATCTCTCCTCTCCTTTCCTCATGACCATACCCCTCCTCATCACCTCACCCCTCTTCGCTCTACCCCTGCTCGTCTCATCAGCAACCCCTCCTCATTCCACACACCTAATTGACCTGTCTCTTCATCCCCCGTCCCTCCATATCATCCCACCCCACCTCATCACCTCATCCCTTTTGATCACTCAGCGCCTCCTCATTACCTGCCCCTTGTCAACACTCCGCCCTTCTCGTTTCCCTGTCCGGACTCATCTCCGCTTTTTCTCATCACCCCGCCCAGTCTTCCGCCCCTTTCAGCGGCCCCCGTCAGGCGGACAACTCTCTCTGGTCATCGTCCCTTCGGCCATCCGTACCCGCACCTGCCTCACCTCTTCTCTTTCCTGTCGTTCTCACCCCACTCCCCCAACCTGGGCGCTGCAACATACCTCATCCCGTTCTGTCCCCCCTAGCCCCACTCCATCCCGTCTCATCCGCTCGCCCGCCTGCGCTCTCTTTCTCCGCGCCCGGCGCGTCGCATGGTAATCATAAGAATTATTCAGAGCCTTGAGGTAGCAGCGGCAGCGGCGGCGGCGGCAGGGGGACGCTCAGGTGCGGCGGTGCCGGGCGCGGCGTGTTTTATGACCGGAAGGCCGAGGCGCCCGCGCCGCGACAATAAATCTGCGCACTCGCCCCCCGGCCCCGCCCACCTCCAGCCCCCCCCCCAGCCCCCCGCCCGCCCGCTCGCCTCGTCCCGCCGCCGCGCCGCGCCGCTGGAACTGCGACCGTGCGGTGAGAATGTCGAACACTTCGGCACGCCATCCCTCCTCGCCGCCCCGAGTCCAAAGCACCGCGCGTCGGAATCCTCGAACTCGGCCCCCTCTGTCTTCTCGCCTGCCCCTCCCACCCCTCCCCCTCCCGACCTGCCCCGACCCGTCTCGCCACGCGGACGCCCGCCCCTCTCTTTCCTCCCGGAACTCCCAACTCCTCCGCGAAGTCTGAGAGGGCGCGGGGGCAGGGGGATGCGGCACGAATTGAATTTTGATGGCGGCTTTTACTTTCGACGGCGGGTGCGTCGGATTGTCGCGGCTATATGTCGTGGTTTAAATTTTTAAGTTTGCTGTGAATCGGGGATGGCTGCGCTGTGGCAGGGGATGGGGTAGTACGCGCGCGGATTCTCGGTCACGTATCTGGGAGTTTCTTTATCACGTGCAAAGTGAATGAATCGCGGGGATGAGCTTCCATAAAGAAAAGATGCTGCGCGTGCATCTCGATTCGTGATGCAGAATTTAGTGTTGGGGAAGCTGCGTACTTACTTCGTATCTGAGGTGATACTCTGTTTTATTTCTAAGACACGTACGTTACTTAGGTTTTATTTTAAGTAAAACAACATTATAAATCATACAGGTGTGTTTACTGTAGGTTGGTTTACAACACGAGTACGAGTGCCATTTCAAGTCAAAACTAGTTCCCGTAATTTTTAAAAACCATTTTATAAGGATACCACTGATTTGCTCTGCAAAGTTTTCTTGGATATTAGTAATAATATCAGATATCAATGTCTTATTATTTAGGACAGTACGTTTTCCATAATCTCTTTTAGTTTACTACTAATTAGCTCCCGAAACTTCGAAAACCCTTCGCATTTCTTCCAAAATCCGTCATTTGAATGATTCCAGGGATTGTGATGATTCCTGAAATTGTTTCCAACGTTGATATCGTCGTTTTCAGTGCAGAAGTTAAATTTAATTTCTGCCTTTTTAAGATAAATATAGAAAATATTCAAATGATCTGCAAAATAACAAGAAAAGAAAAAAATGTTCATAACCTACATTCAATGTTTTGCCATAAATTTCCGGAGGCAAAATGTACAGTATTGATGATTGATGACAAGTATTATTTAAATTTATCTACAAGATACTTGATCAAGCCCATTTTTTAACGCAGTCGAAGTGGGTTTGGTTATAATCAAACATTCACATATATTCCGAGTGAAGAATTCACTTAAAGAAGTTGTTACACTTAAAAAGTATTGATTTTTTATTGTCTTCTTCGTTGTCTTCACTGTATTAAATGAGTGTTCGAAACAGTTGTTTGCTATTTATTTTGTTAAGTATTTCTTCAAACCTGAGATATTTATTCTGGTTGTTGATAAAATAACATCGAGTGTCGCATTTTGTCGATTCACTGTATTCATTATTCACTCCCATGAAAAATTACGTATGTCATGGATTGTTACAGTAATTAGAAGGCAAACTGTGGTCACACCCTTAGCAAAATCATTATCTGTTGTAAAATAGGCGAATTCCGAGTTCACAGCCATGCGTGGCGGGATATGCACAGTCCGATCCAATTGATGTTTCTGACGTACCGAGTGAATTATAGTTGTGCGGAAAGGGAAGGGGTCGATTGACAGAACATTTGGCAAATTCCCCGGAATGTTGAATAGGCATTATTGTTAAAGCAATTATGCATAGCTGGTAGGCGATGTGTTTTTATATTATCAATGACTGATTGCAATATAAAATTGATTTATTCCATTATTTAGGAACAAAAAGAATTTTCATATTTTGTCTTTGCACAAAAACGAAGTAATATTGAATCCATATTACATTTTAAAAATTAAAGAGGATTTAAACAGTTATATCAAAGAAACAATACAGTACCAGGCTTTGAGAAATATAAGATTGACGAGTTATTACATTTACAAGTGCTTCAATCTACGTAATATCTTCTCTTGTCCCTGATTCTGTCACCTCGATGAGTAGCGTATTAAATAACAGTATTTTGTATTTTCTAATTAAAATTTCTCGCACATTCGAAATAAATAATTGAGAAAAAATGAATTCTCTTGTTATTTTTATTTCATGCACTTTTCGCTTCATTTTACCAGTATCCATTTATACCATTTGCATGCTCCATGAAGACCACAAAGTAGTGTCGCAATAAATTGAAAATTTGTGTGTATGCATGAATGCAGGAGATTGAAAATCTGTCAGAGCAAGTGACGAATAGCTTGATATGACGTTGTCAGAAGAGAGGCAATATATTCAGGGCCATTTGTTGACATATACGTCGGTTTTACACGTTACTTTAAAAATATTACTAGAACTGAAAATTAATATTTAGCTAATAGGTAAGTGGTAGCTAATGGCAAAAATATATGAATATAATATTCATTTCATATAGTATTTTTATGAAAGATAAAATTATACTGTTTGTTCAAACGTGGTTTACTAATTATAGTTTAATGAGGAAAAGAAATATTAAATTTAATATTTCTCACTGTTCAGCGTGCTCGCTTTCCATGACGCGACCCCGGGTTCGATTCTCGGTCGGGACAGATTATAGTGCGCGCTTTCCTCGCACTGATCCAGTATTTATTGCTCTGTGTCGATGAGAAATCTCAAGTCTCGGGTTTAGAAGACCAGAATACGGCGTAGGGATGTCTTATGTGTTAACCACACGTACCCCTTATCACACGGCCTCAAGGTCGAGGCGCCGCTGCTAGGCTTTGACTCCGTCAGGAGCTGTTGCGTCAGTACAGACAGAGAATTTCATTTCATTCTGTAAATTATGGCTAAGCATCAAGTCAAAGATTTTTATCGGCTGTTTGAAATGAATATGCCTAGTAATTGACGATAATTCAATTCAATAATTTAATTAACATTCATTAAATTCATTATTACAATTCAAGTAGGCGTTTTCTTAACATTTCAAAACATTTGTGTTGCCAATACTAAGGCCTTCATTTAGGAAAGCCTTCGATCTGCTCCAAAGCGCAGTGTCCCTTCCACCGTGATCGATGACATTGTAGCGACGTCACGTGACCTGGCGGCGGGCAGAGACGTCAGCGTGGCCGAGCGCGATGGGCGATTGGGTGCGAGATCGAATGACGGCTGAGGGAGAGCAATAAAGTAGCGCCTGCTGATTGGAAAAGGCTCGTTTCTACCCCGAAGAAGGCGTGCAAGATCTAAAATGAAACCGTGCAATTGTTAAAGATTCGAGGAACGTGTGCAGTATTAGACCCTCCCTCGTCTAAATGCAACTTTTAGAATAAACGTTTCGTCTTCCTGATGTTCCTTATAAACACACTTTTCCAGATGCCAATAAATTTCCAATTTTATTATTTAATTAATTTTATAAATAACAACGAAGGCCATATGACATTATCTCGGAATTTGATTCTACGAATAACGTGTATTTCGTTATGAAGGAAAAAATGTAAAAGAAAATTATAATAAAATAGATTAAATAGAACCTCATCCAGATATCATTCGGCGAATATTTAGTGTAGGAACAATGGAATTAAAAAGAGAGAAAAATACTTTTTATGAACTCCATTAACCATTTGGTCTTGAGATCAAAGCTTATTCAACATTCCAGCATTGAGCAAAGAACGTAAACCAATAACGTGAATATAAAGCAGTTCGGGAGAGTTCTGTCCGAAGCGCTCAAACTCGTGAATAGAAGCATATTTTTGAGAACGAATATTTGTAAGATAAGCACGTTATACGGTTTATATTTAATAAAACGCCAGGCGATGACCAACACACAAGAGAACAAACGGATGGCGAGTGGGAACATTTTACTTGAACAGAAGGACATAAAGCTACGAATGCTAATGAAAAGATGTACAGAGGGTGAGATTACTCATATGAATAGTAAAGTGAGTCCATTTTGGGACATTTGCAGAGGTTGTCAGATGCTTCAACGAGAATATTCATTGGACGTCTTTATCATTGTGAGTAGTTTTTCAATCTATCTCGATTTTATTCGTAATGAAAGATCATCTCTCGATATTCATGATGCAGGGATAAGGATTGGTGACAAATAATACAAAATTTTTGTTAGATCCTAATGCTTCAAAATAAGATATTTTAAAGTTAGTTTCACTACTGATCATTTGTTGTACATTAGTCATTATTATTTGATATACATTATTTTTCAAATTTACCACCTTTTGATGCAACTTTTCTGCCTTTTGATGTTACCTCGGACTTTATGCATATACAAGTGATCTTTTTTCTAATCCGATCACCTGTGTAACATTTTATATTTTTAACTGAATGGTATTATGTTGACATCGGCAGTATTCTTTATTACATCGAGTATAATCGTGAGCCATTTTATCTACTAAAATAAGCTTATTTATATTGAATATAATATTGATCAACTTAATGTAATCCTAAAAGATAAGTAAATATCATAAAAAAGGGGATCCGATAAGTTAAAAATATTATTAATAAACCTCTAATAATTCCTGACCAAAGAACGCCTTTTCATTTACCAGATAGGACTTCACTGCAGAGCCTCCTCGAATATCTTGCGCCGCTCGTGGGCGTTAGGCATAACGCCTCGCATCGAGCGGCGGCGGGCAGTGGGCGGGGCCGCGTGGCCGGGGCAGATTGGCGGAAACGCCCCCCATCGCGCCCACCCGCCCGCCGCCATCGGCGCGGCCGAGCCAAGGAGCGGCCGCCATAATTCCGAATAACCGGCCGGAAACAAATCTCGAGAGATGGAATCTCCCCCGTGCCGAGGCGTCAAGGGCCGCGGGGCGCGGCAGAGCTACGCCCTACGACGCGCGGGAGGATCCGGGCCCTCCGGCGGCGGAGGGCGGGGCGGGGCGGGGCGGGGCGGGCGGGGCGGGGCGGGGCGGGGCGGGGCGGGGCGGGCCGGGCCGGGGAGGGAAATGGGCGGTCCGAAATGAGGGAGTAAAAGACGACGGGGCAGGCGTCAGTGAATAAAGGTGAGACGGAGAGCGCCGAGTGGGGGGGAGCGCGTGATGGGTGGCCTTCAGACGCAGGGAAATCGCTGCGAAGTCGCGGCAATCGGGGCGGGGAAGATGAGTGCCGTCAATCGGTCTGTGGATATAGCTGTAGGGAACGATCAAAGGAAGTGAAGGAGAGCGAAGGACATTCGCGGAGGAGGGAAATGGAGATCACAAAATATTGTATGGAGGGCTTTTGAAAACGACGCGCAACACGCGGCAGTAAAACATGAGGGGAAACTGCTAAGAGAACAGAATGACGGAACCAGGATATTGTTCAAATCCTACAACACGAATGCGGTAGGAAATGCCAGGTGGAAATGTATGAATGTCTTCATGTAAGCTATGAATGTGAAGCACAACAACTCGTATAAATGTAAGAGTGGGGAAAAGATGGTAAATAACTGGAGGTAAAATGATAAATTGGGCTCGATAAAAGGAGTAACACAGACATCTAAGAAGCTTCCATCGCGAGCAGGATTGAAACAAACCGGGGGAAATTGACATCGTTTAAAAAATTATACTATTTTTTTTCTTGGAAAAAAGTATCAGTATGTCATTGTAAAAGACGGCACGGAAAATAAATGACGAAGAAAAACCTAGATCAACCGGAAAGAAATGAAATGCAGAGGAAAAAACGGAAGTTCAGCAAATCTAGAATAGGCCTCAACATAATATTTTCAATTCGTCAAATGCCATGTGGTATGTTCACAGACCATCGCATATATTATATAAATTATATTTACAAGAAAATAGTAATGAAATAATGATGATTTAAATTACACTGTGTGCTCACGATGGTTTTCTTTTGGTCTTGTTCGCCATTTTCGTACATGAAAACATATATACCTGAATCAAGATTCAAGTACAAACTAAGAGTGAGTCTGTTATCATTTCAGGAATCTTTGCTAGATTAGATGGAAGTGTGAAGAGCAGAAACGATGAACATTGGTTGAGAAAGCGAGCCAATTACGGGATACTAAAATCATA
Source organism: Teleogryllus occipitalis (assembly GCA_011170035.1). Taxonomy (NCBI): domain Eukaryota; kingdom Metazoa; phylum Arthropoda; class Insecta; order Orthoptera; family Gryllidae; genus Teleogryllus; species Teleogryllus occipitalis. The sequence goes on along the minus strand of BLKR01000761.1, from coordinate 306,439 downwards.
CCTCCGAAACCTACTAGTCAAGAACAGAAAAAAGGCAAGGTGATAATGTCTAAGACATTAGTCGTGGTTATGGTTTTTGGAGACAGCACAAATGCAAATGTGAACAGCAAAAATGTGAAATGGATGTTGAAAATAAAAGTGAAGTAAATTGTATATTTGCACAACAACGACACTACTGTTGTCCTGACACGAAGATATGTTAACACTCTTAACGGACAAAGACGACAAAGAAATACGAGCGAGATACGAGGGTAGAAGCACGATGCGAATAGAATTCCTCGACAAGAAAGTGTGAAATGCAAAATGGTGAATCGAGAGAGGTTGAGCATGAATCGAGGGAGAACGAATCAAATGGTCATACATTGAATTGGCATGCATCAGACTGCGAGCGAATAAGCGTCGGGCAAACATGCATGGAGCGAACATGCGTGCGAGCAAACATGCATGGAGCGAACATGCGTCGAGCAAACATGCATGGAGCGAACATGCGTCGAGCAAACATGCATGGAGCGAACATGCGTCGAGCAAACATGCATGGAGCGAACATGCGTCGAGCAAACATGCATGGAGCGAACATGCGTCGAGCAAACATGCTGCGAGCAAACAGGCGACGAGGGATTACGTGTCGAGCGAACATGCGTAGAGCAATCATGCATTGGGTGAATATGCTTCGAAGAAACATGCGCATCAAACATGCTCCGAACATGCATCGTGCAAGCATATGAACCTCCGAGAAAAAGCTGAGCTGTCCAAGAACAGGAGAATACATTTGCCAGAGAAGTGAGCAGAAACGAGCAATGAAACCCGAGCGAGACGCGCGATGAGGAACAGGGCGATCAGATGGAAAGTACAGCAGCGGAGGAAAGCGCGCCACGGCGTCACCAGGCCCAGGCGTGGCCTCGATCGCCGCCCGGGGCGCACCGACGGCGGCGGCGCGTTTTCAATAACCGCTTCCTCCCCGCGGGGCCAGCGGCCGCCAGCCGCGCTCCCTCCGCCACCCCCGCTCCGCTCCTTCCACCCCTCGCTGCCGCGCCCTCGGCTGATGGAAGCGCGTCACGCCAGCGCCGCAACTACCCTGAGCGCGGGCGAAATCGCCTCCGCCCCTTCGCCGCCAGCCCCGCCCCGCCGCCGCTCCGCTCCCACCCCGCCCCCGCCCCGCCCTCGCCCGCACCGCTCTGCCAGCCCCACCGGCGCAGAGCAGTTATCCTCCGCTCCTCGGCGCGGGGGGCGGCGGCGGCGGTGGCGGCGGCAGTGGTGGCGGTGGCGGCGACGGCGACGGCGTGAGGCTCCGAAAGGTCCCCGAATAGAGCGGTACACTCACGGAAGATTCGCCAAGTGCATGGGCGCTGTGTTGGGGGAATAATTTTCTACGTAAATGTCTCAAGTTTCTGGTCATAAAATGAAGAACATTGTTCAAGATCATGTGTATTATATCGTGTTACATTTCTCATAATGTTACATTATTCAATTAATACAATCATAAGGGTACTTTGAAAGAAGCAACAAAGTCCAAAAGCCGCGTTAGGTTTGTAGATGTGAACAAATTATGTTTATTTCCTCATAACAATTACCAGTTTGTTAAGTTTAAATTAAGTTTTAATGGTTACTCAATAAAACTCAGCACACGTGATAATCAATTGTTAATTACGTATTTAGATTCATTTTTAGAAATTTTCGCATATTTATATTACTAATTGGTATTGCAAAAAATACAATATTGTATGTATTCCAATAAATACATGTATTACCAGGAACTTTGCTTCGGAACAATCATGTACTTGAATATTTGAATGAATACCTCTCTTATTGCGTTTTCTGTCTAATTTACGAAACATGTACATTTACCAATATATGGGATGGGCTGAGTTGAACTTAAGAAATGCATATGGTGCAGTTTTTAGAAACAGTCCAATAGCTATTTTGTAGAAAATTAATTTATGAAATTTCGGCAACAAATTCCTTTTTATTAACGTTTGCTTTCTCAAATAATTATTTATTTTTATAAAGTAAATGAAAAAAGTATATTTTTAATTTTTGGCCTCCTAGACAATCATATTATTCCTATTTTTCGAAACAAACTGGTTTTTGTAGCAAAAAGTATAGGATTCTCCATTTCTCAATTAAGTTTTCGTACAAGTCATTTCAGGATTATTAAGTTGAATCGTTTTCCATATTTCACTCAAAGGGATCCTACAAGATCTAGTACTATTAGATTGCACGAATTTTCCAGTAAAATCGACTTCTACTAGCAGAAAGCTATCGTTTCCAACTTGTCTCTTTTTCCTTCAGAGTCGTGTTCTCTATCTGCACGAAGCCGCGCTGCCATTTTCTCCTTCTCAGCAGAGAGCGCTAGCGTGGCAAAACGGGCTGGAATGGAGCTGCCTACCCTGCGAAAATCTCGCGAACTGCAACGGCAAGGTTTGACTCACTCTTCTGTTCTAAACTAACTCACGAAATGTGCTGAAAGTGAAGAATGTTGAATATCTTTGAAGAAGTGAAGAACAATTTCGTCGTTCTTTTCTATACATACCCCGTTTTTTCGAATTTCATACTGAAGATTATACTAAGTGTCAATCTATAATGATCTTGTTAAAATTGAGAGAGGAATCGCAATGTGGCCGTGATATGATACTGTATACGCATAAGTCTCTTTTCTTTTTAATACTTTAATGGTTTCCTTTTGACTCTGTGCTTTTACACTGAATTGATTGATAGTGATTCCGGCCGCGTCAATATTCCCGTAAGTGTACTGCATGTTTTTTCATCGCGAGGTGGCGGTAATCTTCCCTCACTGGATGGCGAGATCCAGTGCTCACCTACCGTCGACTAGCGGGGTTTTCGTCAACCAGGTATCTCCCACCAACGGGTTAACGCCCCAGGCGGGACAAGTTCTAAGTCCCCCTCCGACCTTCCTGCATGTGTGGTAGTGTAGTGCATGTTAGTGTAAGGGTGTGTGTGTGTGTATGTGTGTGTGTGTGTGTGTGTGTGTGTGTGTGTGTGTGTATAAGGGGTGAGCATAGGCCATGGAAAGGGAAGGAAAGATCACGTGCGGTCCGTGGCCCGTTTCTTAGAGTACTGCTCCGGCATTAGCCTGGTGTTGATCGGAGAAACCACGGAAAACTACCAATCAGAGCAGCTTCTGCTAGAATTCTCCTCCAGGCAGCGACTGAATTCGACCTAGCTGGAAAGCTTGTGTCGAAAATCCTGGAGCCGTCAGAATTGGAACCTAGGACCTCCCGGTTTTTACACTGAAACTAAATTTTAATCTAATTTCATGGACTTAAGTAAATAAATAATAATTTTTAATGAAACAAAACCTATTGGTAACAAATTAAATGCATAAATCACACCAACGTTGAATGTTTAAACAGAAATGGTATAAGAGAAATACATTACTTCCAGCGTTTATTCGCTATTCGGAAAACGCAGTGCTGGGCTGAGTTGATTTCCAATACAATGTTGGTTTTGTGTCAGGGTATCTAGCGAATCGATGAGTTCAGTCGATAACCCATCACCGATCGTTGCGCGAGTCTGTGGTGTTAGGGTTTGATAAGCATAACAGGCGATGGTATCGTGTAGCATTGATTTATGGTAAATGATTTAGCTTCAAAATTGATTTATCGCGGGGTCCATTAAAAGCCTAAATTTCTTTTTGACGCGTAAGTGGCAAACTGATACAAAGCACACGTGAGAGTGAAGTGCGGAAGCTCTTCCAGATTAATTTCTGTAATATTTCAAATGTCTAAATTACTGAATATAATATATTCAGTACAATTTACATTATATCATACGGTGAAATAAATACAATTTTTCATGATATCTACCTATTTCAATAAATATTAAAAGAAATATTTTACCATTGTTTTACCCTTGTACCTGAAGTACTACAGGTTTAACCTGCTAAGGGTTGAGAGGATGTTAGGAATCCTTTTCCATTTAGCCTTCTCCGGATACCACCCACTTCCATGACCCTCTGTACAGCATATCGGGTATTAATGGAAGGTCTTATTGTGACTTTGGAAGTGGGGTGAAGAGGGTGTGGCAAGCGTCATGCTTCAGCCGGTTACTTTTTACTTAATACTTACTGTTGATAAAGCCAGTAAATACTATTACTCATTTGGAAAGAATGCTGAGTGAACCTTAAGACCGCCCAGAAGAGGCCATGTCGGGATAAAAATTCTCAGCAATGCTTGGATTTGAATCCCGGTCCGTCCCCAAAAAGCTCATAACTTTAAAAAATACATGTTGGTTGTTAATGTCAACGCATTAATTGTTAATTTTCTTTAATTGTTAGTTTCCAATTAAAGAGAAATAAACGTTATTTAATAAATTCTATGTAAACTTTAGAAATACGTTAAAGTAATGTTAATGTACAATCAACTATATTTAATCGAATCTTGACTCGAAGTGTAAAAACAACATTCGTTGCTCGAGTTTAGTGGCGATCTTAATCACAGGTCTCCTGACGTTTCAAATTAAAACTGCCGAGATCCTTTCCCCCTCCTCAATCTCGTTTCGTTTCGTTTGCACGTTGGCACCTCTCTCCTTCAGACTTCAAGACTTGTTTGCGCAAGGCAGCGTCGAGAGGGGAAAACAGCAACGAAACCAACGAGACCAAATATTACGCCGCACATACTTTCCTCAGCCCAGCAAAAATTTTCCGCTTAAAATTTCCTCCCTTGTCTGTCCGCAGAGGGAAGTTGCGCGTTTCTTTAAAGCGCTTTCCGTGAGCAGGAGCGTCGGGGGCCCCGGGGCGTAGGCTTCCCTCTCGCCTGCCACGTCGCGCGGGTAGTCTAACCCGCAGGAGCTCTCTCGACGCCTCGCGAGTTGCCTACTACGGCTTCCCGCAGGCGCGGCCTCTCGACGGGCGCCAGACCTTTCTTGCCGTCGGCAGTGGAGGGCGGCTCTGCGTTCTGGGCGCCGGGCCTCCGCCTCTTCAGCCTCCCCATCCGCCACTACCACCTCCGCCTTCCCCGCCACCACCCCAGCCACCACCGGCTCCTCACGCGTCATTTCCACGCGCTGACGGCTAACGCGCTGACAGATGCGGCCGCATCGGCTAACCGTCAGCGGCAGGAGCGGCGTGAGCGGGGCCACTGGTTAGCCTGTGCAGTGGGGCGGGGCGGGGCGGGGCTGGGCGGGAGCGGGGAAGTAGTCGTACTGAGCGGCGCGGAGACGAAGGTGGCGGCGGCGGCGTCAAACGGTGAGAGGTGCTCGCGGAGACGAAGGTGGTTCGAGGTGACACGTGTGGAGGAGAAGGCGGAGACTGACGCACGCGAAGTTGGTGTCGGCCGAAGGAGGAAGTCGCTGCGAGGCAGAGAACGCGGCAGAGAGAGAACGCCCCCTCCAGGCGCCGCTCGCGCCGCCGTGCGAGGGGAAGCCCGCGAGGTGAGGCAGATATGAAATAACGCCTTCGAGTGCGACGGCGTCGCGGGAGGGCGACGCGAGCGTCGTTTTGCTCGGAAATCGGGCTTTACTTGATGCGGTTTCAGGTGCCGGCAGCAAGAGGCCGTTACCCCGGAATCGGATCCAGATTAGACTTGCGTATTGCAGCGCAGAGGAAGATACGAGTACGTAGTGGGGGACGTGGATTGAGTTTTCAAGAGGTTCATATAGAATGATTTTACTACTGTGGAGTAGATTTCGTTTCTGAGAAGTTTGCAGACGCAAATACTTGGAGATTGCGAAAAGAGAGGGTAAGTGGAAAGCGTAATACGTAAGAATACCTCACCTCCCACTGTGTAAACCTTCACTAAATAGAGAAATGCTCTAATAGAAATGTATGACGAGGTAAATAACAAAGAACACTTAGAGAATTAACATATCATGTATTGATTATATTAAAGAATATCTGCAAACAAGAATTTCATACTGCGAATTTTTAAAACTATTTCTTGATTTTTCCATTATCTGGTTGATCATCGTACCGAACACATTGTTTCTTAGCAAATAAAGATGTGTGTATAAACGAGTTGTTGAGCTTCAGAGGTGTCGTCTTTAAAGCAGCAATGTTAATTTACTTTCCTTCATTTTGGGAGAGATAATCTGGCCATTTTTCTTTTTTGAAATACGAATTCATTTCCCTCTCTGGCCTTCTAGTACTCTATATTTCTATTTCTTTTGTCTGTTCTTAATATCAATTAGAACGAACGGAAATCCTCATAAAACTGGGATGTCACAAACCTGAACAAATGAAAAGGAATGCTGTGCCTCGCAACTCCATTAGTTTGCCGTGGCAGGGAAGAGACTTCAAATCGCATTCGCAACGAAGTTAATCTAGCATTTCCAGACAAATAGACGAGATTCCTTTGTGGCCTCAAGTGGCATTATTTTACTAATGACGAAGCTAGAATTTGGAGCTCTTTATGTACGTCTCATGAAATTATCCTGTACAGAATGAGCCCGTTTATTAAAGACACAGAATGCTTTATAACATACATTAGAAAACAAATAGAGTATTAAGACAGCAACATTAGTAATCAGAATTTTGGTGATTTTATTCATTGTATTAAAAAACTCGTTAACATTTCTCAAAGTTATTTTCAGAGCAGATAGACGACTTGAAAATTCGTTCTTGTAGGGATCTAAAACTTAATTATAAAATAGAGAACCCAGGGCGTTAACAGGCAGTGAGAGTAGTAAAATTCGAGAACCGATTCTAATTCTATTGAACCTTTTTCAAGACAAAAATGTGGTCAAGAACGAACATAATGTTTTCTTATTAATATAATTTCTCGTGATGTAGGATGGACTGTAAGGATGTAATAGACTGTAAGGACTGTGGACTGTAATGGACTGTAAGGATGTCTATCACTCCATGGTGTTTCTGAAGGTGCAATAACTTTGCTTTGTTTGCTGTATAAAACGGAACGTAATGGTAGGAAACGGTGGGGTGTTTACGACATTGCGCATTGTTGTAGGAAAAGATATTAGGCGTTGTTTTGTCATAAGTATTTATTTTTTCATACAGGTTTTTCAATCGCATTGCGAAAAAACTTTATGGAAAAATAAACATGACAAAACAACTCCTAATATCTCTTTCTATAATAAAACAGAGCTTGCATAGAGAAAGTTGTTCCGAATCATCGAGTTCTATAACAACTATCTCCTCTCCTCCTTCCTATTTACTGTTTCACACTATCCTCCCACTTTGTTACTGATTTATTCTTCATTTTATCCTTCGGCTCCTCCGACCACCACCTTCGCGTGTTCACCCCACATTGACAGCATGTGCCTGCTGCTCCGCCCGCTCCCTAAATAAGCTGCACGTCTCGACGGGGAGTTGGGGCGCACGGAGCGGACATCGCAAGGGGCGGGAGCGAAGGCGCAAAAAGCGCTCGCCGTGGCGCGGGGCGGAACTGAATTAGGGCGGCGCGTGGCGCGGTGTGCGTGGGGTGGGGAAGCGAGTGGAGGGGAAAGGCGGAGTGGGGCGGAGTGAGGCGGGGCGGTGCGGGACGGGGCGGGGCGGAGCGGGGCGGAGCGGGCGGGGCGGGCGGGGCGGGGCGGGGCGGGACGCGGCGGGACGGGGCGGGACGGGGCGGGACGGGGAGGGACGGGGCGGGACGGGGCGGGACGGGGCGGGAGACATGGGGAGGGGGTGGGGGGACGGGGCGGCACAGCAGCAGCTTGCAGCGCGTCGCGTCGTCGACCCGGGCGCCCGCGGGCAAGGGTGAGGGCGAGAGCGAGGGCGAGGGCGAGGGCGAGGGCGAGGGCGAGGGCGAGGGCGAGTCGCAGTGAACGGAAGCGTATAGCACGTGTTCCCTCGACATTTTAACTTTTTTTCCAGTCAAGGATTTTATCAGACGTGATATCACGAGTATTTTGGGTTTAATCTGCAATTTTTAACGTGCGAGTAGTACTTCGGACAATTGCTTTACGAGTGAAAATAAATTTTTTTGGTTCTAATTGGTACGTTTTCATTATTAAGATTAATCATCTTTCAAACCTCGCCACATTGTACTAAAAACAAGTGCGTGTTGTGACGATAAAATAAAAGTGATAAAATTGCATGGGTTAAACGTCTTTGACTTGTGAGAGGAATAGAATTCTTGAAAGTCATTACAAGAAGGTTCATGCGTGAAATAATAAAATAAAAATAATGAAAAAATGATCCTAAAAACTTCTGCGCTACAGTAGATTTTTAATAATATACAATCAGTTTTGTCTCCTGAACGAAAAATCGGATATTTTTCAAGAATGGGCACTACGTTGAATCTGCTTTAATTTCCGACCTACAAGAGTGAAGATTTTTTTAAACATTAGCTCAAATATAATTTACTAGATTGATATACAAATTTCACAATTTTCACATTGATTTAAATACCATTTATTGGTTTTTAAACATTTTGTAAGATGAGAGCCATGTATGCCATTAATGTAATGCCATGTATGTGAGCCATTAATGTAATGTTTTTCAATATGTGATAAATGTAAACGTAATAAGTAGTTCTAGAAAGTTTGGGCTACGTTGTATTATGTACAATACGTGTATTTTCAAATTTGATAAGTTTCTGAAGCATAGGCTTTTCGATATAATACAATTGTAGATTATCATTACTAGTACTACCATGAGGGAACATAACTTCCTATCGTTTACAATATGTATGCTGCAAATATTGAATATAAATAATAAATAACCATAAATATGAATAAATGAAGCACACGTCTTCAATATCGATAAAATAATGTATTTTCCACTGATAGTTCATGGAACATGGTTTCTTATCCTTGATTCTCCTCTACAAAACATTTTTTTAAAAATATAAGTGTGAGCGAAACATCGCGAAGCCTGTACGAATTATCTCTAAAACGGTTACCATAGCGTGTTAAAAATAGTATATACAACAAGCGTGCGAGGTGATACGCGCATTTGTTTCGTAACTTACTAGTTCACAATGATTGTAGAATCTCTTTACGCCAGCTTCGAAAGAACGGTTGTAGCAGCGGCACTTCTGCTGGAAGCGTCTTGACGCATCGGCACCAGTGCGTGCCGGCGGCGGTGGTGCGTGGGGTGGGAGCCCGGCGGGGCGAGGGCGGAAGCGCGGCGGGGCGTTGGCGGGGCGTGTTTGTCTTGAGATTGAGGTGAAGCGGCGCGTGGGGCGGAGCGGGGCGGGGCGGGGCGGGAAAGGAAGGGAATTAGGGCGCGGGGCAAAAAACGCGTCTGCGCGGCGCGAGGGCGCCGAAGGGCTGTGGGCGATGCGCGGGGATGAGGGAAATGTGGGCGGAGAGGACACGCCCCCACGCAAGAGGTCTGTGGTGGAGGCAGATGGGATGGGGAAGTTGAAGACCGAGAGTGGTGATGAACGGGATGTACTGAGACGATCGTAGCTACTTTCGGGTTGAGTATTGAACACTCATTTGATTGAGAGTTCGACACTCAGTTGAGGCGAAATAATTAAGGGTTTCTAAAATTCCTGATTAGGCTGCAGTATGTCCATTTGACGTTCACAACTGTTTTCTTTACCACTGTGAAGGCTTAGTTAGTGTTACAATTGTTCATCTTCAATTTGCGTATAAATAATTGTTCTTTAAATGAATTTTCATTGATTTATTAGCTGTGTGCTTTTTTCACACAAGGGCACATTTTAACTGACGCCAACGATAATATTTAATGTTGTCAATCAACCGGAGAATGTGCTTACTGGTTGATAGCGAATGAAAATGAAGGACTAGCTAATGCCAGGAGAATAAAAAGTTCTTTCTGTTGTCCGTTCGATTCTTCGTTTCAAACCGACCGACACAAGTTCTATTTTCCCACCGTTGCATTTTTTGCATGAAAAAACCTATGTTGTCAAGTAAATGTATAAAAGGCGGGGAAAGCTGACGAAATTTGGTTAACAATATACTCCCCTCATCCATAATGAATTTTACATATCTCTTTTCTTGGTAGGTCAATCAGACCTCTTTCTCCAGCAAAGGAAACCGCTAAAGTAGAGCACGGAATGTCTTTTCCGCGGAAAAATCAATACTTTAAGTCACGAGAGAATACAAGATTCCAGTAAAACTTACAAATTCAATTTTCATCTCATCTTCACTCGGTTTCTTCTGGTTTAGAGACTAAAGTCATAAATAATTTATTTTTATCCTTTTGTGTCTTAATTCGTTCCTGCGATATTAACTTTTCGTCATCTTATTTATTCTCTAACAATTACATGCCGAACTGATGTCGACTGACCTATCAACTTCACTGTTCACCTTTTGTATATCTTTTAGTTTTGACGATTTCAATAAATGCTACACGAGTATTAAAGTGTGTTTCATAGTCTGTTGAAAGTAATAAGAAAAACACAATTAAGAATTGAAATCATCCAGCAGAGTGAATTGCAGAATGTGTGGGGAGAACTAAACCAATATACTTTAAATATAATGCTTTAGTACAGTTTGTCATTTGCCGTGGCAATTGATACTTCCGTGAACAACGAAGTTAGATGTCATTCCTTCGTTTCTCTTCACATTTATTATGTTTTTTTTATTCGTTTCTGCATTTTCTCGTGCAATTGCACTTCGTCTCTTGCTTTCATCTCCAGACAAAAATGTATTTTACAGATCTATATTTTAGTTCTTTAGAACTAATTTCTAGCTTATTCCTGTGTATTTACTATAATCATTTAATGACTTGCTTTAATATTAGATTGTCAATTTTTTCTATTCCCATTGTATAATTCTCGTAGTAGCATTATGATAGTCAATATGATACAGCTTCATTACAGTATAGGCCTTTGACCGATCACAGAGAAGTTCACAGTATAAATTCAATTATACTACGTAACTACTACTAAACTGTGTAACTGTATGTACTATGTACTACTAATACTATGTAACAACAACACTATGTAAATGTATAACAACAATTTTTGCTTTTTTATTTACAACCACTACTGGTATCGGAACTTATTTCTGCATTTTAGGAGCAAATAAACGGATCTAGGTATATTATTACAGAAGTCAGGGCTTTACGTATTCACAAAATTATATATTTTATTAGTCAAAGGAATGAGAATGGTGTCGTATTTGCCTCGCTCCAAACATTTCGTGTATGTAGTTACGTCAGTCTGGCCCTGAGGTAGCCCGCATACAGATTAGATCTTAGTTCCAATCGTAATACCACTTCACATTCGTGAATTAACCCATCATTAACGTACCCATCATTACATCATTTAATCATAATGTATTATTATTATATATAGTGTAATTTCTTTCCCGACTTCGTTGTTAGTGAATTTTTCTAACATTTTAACTTTCTCCCTTTCGTGCTTTTTGACTCGACTTTGAATTGATACTTTCGTGGTTTTATGTGTATTTGAAATATTGACATATATCTGTCAGATATGAGAAAGCTTCGAAATGAAGCACTACTTCAGTTCCAATATGTCATACATTCAATTTCTACCGTCGAGCTTCCATACAACGTCAATCAATTTTTTAGGAGCAAGAAAGTTAAAAGTGTATGTTTTCGTTATCTTCTGATATAATCATTCTCTCTTAATTCATTATTATTCAGTATTCTCTCAATATTTATGTTGCAACCACTACATCGTTTCCGATTTATCTCGATGGCTTTGCCTTCCGCTTCATAATTAATTTGCTTTCATTGTATATCCATTCCTCCTCAGATTCTACTCTCGTGTTCCCTTCGCCTGACCAAAACCTGTCGCTCGCCTGGTCGCTCCCGTCGCGAGGACTTTCCCTTCGGCAGGCAGCGTTGACAGACGACGGGCGCGCCGATCTGCATATCGATCCCAGTTGGACGGAATTCAGAAATCATAGAGCGAATAGAAAGAATTCTTGTGGCAGTGGGACGGATATCTTTCGAATATTTGAGAATGTGCCTTCCTCGACAATTCTCACAAAGGCAACTCAAGTGGTACAATGCGCAAGACTCACCTGTATGATACACTGAGAGTACAAATCAACTGTTTATGCTGTTTGGAAGAACTTTTTTTCGTGATCCTATCTACAAAGGTTTTATCGTCGAAAATATTTCCATGGCACGAACAATACATCTCACAAGATACATCCTACTAATAAGCCTAAAACTATGATACCCAACATGAAAAGATTTCTTCTTTATGACCATCTCACCAAGTTTTCTCTTTTATGACTATCTCTGCTATTTACATTTCGGCATTTTCTGAATAGCAGAAGCAATTTACTTTTCTTTAGTTCAATTTATTTCAATACAGATTCGTTTTGCATCCATAATGCTTTCCTTTCTCTTCTCTAACGAAGAAAGCATAGAAGATATCTTAAATATTGAAAATTTTTCTTCTTGCCACTTTTTTGATTTGCATCGGTCTCTGCACGTGGTATAGAATCTATTCAGGTTAACATTACATCACTAATCTAAATAATTGATACATGAAACTCGATTACTGAGCAGCGCTTTCCTCACGTTTTATTAGGTGAATTGCACGCGTACTTTGCATTCGTTAATAACATGATTACAAATGACTAAAATTTACTTCGTTTTACTTTACCGACTTCCGATTAGTTTTTAATTAAAAATGAGTGAACCTTGTTTCCTTTTATTCACTTTATTTTTATCTCAAGTAAATGGAATTCAAAATTTTGATTAAGTGATTCCAGTTACTAGTCTTAGTTGAATATACTCGAAAAACTGAACTCGGATGCGATGACAAACCCCATCAGATTGAAAGGGGTGGACTAAATAGTTCTGTTATGCGATGTACCTCTCTATTGACATCTCCGCTTCCTCTGACATCCTCGCCGTCCTCGCACCCATCTCGCTGCTATCGCCACTATTGCAGACAGCCCATCCCAACAACTTCGTCCGGCGTCGCCCCCTCGCCGCCCTCGCCGCCCTCGCCGCCCTCGCCGCCCTCGCCGCCCTCGCCGCCTTCGCCGCCCTCGCCGCCCTCGCCGCCCGCACCGCCCTCGCTGCCCTCGCCGCCCTCGCCGCCCGCACCGCCCTCGCTGCTCTCGCCGCCCTCGCCGCCCTCGCCGCCCTCGCCGCCCTCGCCGCCCTCGCCGCCCTCGCCGCCCTCGCCGCCCTCGCCGCCCTCGCCGCCCTCGCCGCCCTCGCCGCCCTCGCCGCCCTCGCCGCCCTCGCCGCCCTCGCCGCCCTCGCCGCCCTCGCCGCCCTCGCCGCCCTCGCCGCCCTCGCCGCCCTCGCCGCCCTCGCCTCCCATTCTCCCCTCATCGCTCGAGTCGCAGCCCTCGCCTGCCTACGTCGCTCCTTCCCACATTGCAGCCGTTTCCACTCCTCCACCCTCACCACCCCATCACCCTTGTGAGCATGGCCATTCCCGCCGTCCCCACTCCATCTGCCGCACCCCTCACCCACCGCCACTCAGCCTTAGCCTCTTCTAGCCCCATCGCCTCCGCCTCCTGTCCTCCCCACCCCCATCCACACATCCTCCCACGAGCGCCTCCGGTACCGCGCCACCGTCTCCTCCAAAGGGCCTCGAGCGTAAGGAGCGTGCGCGATGCATGAAACGCTCCACGCCGCGTCCGCTCTGAGCGCACGTTTTTGTCGGAAAGCGGTGGCGTGAACGCGAGATAAACTTATCCCGATGTGTGTGCAAGATCCAGTCGGAGGGGACCTGACGCTAAAAAAAGAACGCCGCGCCGTTGTTTACGCGGATCTTTTTTATATTTTATTCTTTTCTAGCGAATTTCAACCAGTAGTTAAAATGAATGGCTTTCATTTTATTTTTTTTCTCTAAAAGTACTGGTGTGAATACGAGATAACCTTACCCGGTGGAAGAGACACACTCAGTATTTCTGTTTTTAGAAAAGAACAACGTGTACACATCGATGGTAGATTTATTCTGCTGCCCTTGTGCAGCATGTTTTGTCCGCTTTTTCTCAAAAATTCACCTGCATTCATAGATATATATGAAAATTCTATTTTTTATTTTAACCCGTTTGAGCCCACTGTTCGAAACATGAAACAGTCGAATTCAAGGTTACTTTTTTCTTAGTTCATAATTCGTCTGCAAATTTTGTGTCTTCAATAGACTGAGACATTCTAAATGAAAAATAAGTAAGTTATTCATTCCTGATTGCAGGTATCGATTTAGCCGTGATTGAAAAAACATTTTACACTTCTAACCAAGGTGTATTCATGTCTTGCGTCGAATCTTCATCGAAAACCGTGCTTAGCTGCTAAATGCTACAGTTACGTCGGAGGGAGAACAACATGAGTACTAGAAACTTCATTCCTAATGTCTAATTATACTTTTCAGCAATATTAAACAAGTGGTTTATGATTCATTTGTTAATAATTTCATGAGGATTGTCTGGACACTTCGCATCATTAACTACTTATGTAACATCCCAAAATGAATTTTATCATCTACTAGTGCAATGCAGGAAACTAAACCTTTTGTTTTTAATGATGTTTCATGAAGGCACTAGAGCTATAGTAAAACGAAGGGTACTATTTATGGAGCCGAGATATTTAATTGTGTAAATTCTGAATGTTATCATGTGCGATGGCATGCATCTTCCCTACAAACTCGTTCTCTTTCCAAGCATAGAACATTACATTAACTGTAATTGTTCATTAAACGTGCCAAACGCTAATGATTCCAACATTCGAATCAAACTCTATTTAAAGAAAACATTATTCCCCTTTTCAATTCCGTTCGCGGGCGCGTTCCCCGCCCGAGGCAGCCCTTGGCTGGTAAGCCAAATAAACGAGTACCGGGCGTCGATATGAGCAACGCATGCATATTCAGGGCGTCTGGAGGGCGGGCGGTGGCGGAGGATAAACGCACGCCAGATGGGTCGGGCGCATGCGCGCTCTCGCCGAGGGCGCCATTTAGTGGCGCTGGGCGGGGAGGGGAGGGGAAGGGATGGGAAGGGTAGGGGTGGGGCGGGGCGGGGCGATGCAGGGCCGCCGCCGCGCCCGCAGGGCTACACGAGGACACAGAGGCGCGCCCGCCCGCAGTGGGCGTGCGCCCAGCGTGTTGCCGCGAATATATGGGCCGCCCCGGGCTGCCAGTGGGGGTGGGACTGGTGGCGGGGGCGCGGGAGTAATGGTGGTAGTGGCGGAGGGTGACGGAAGATAGGGCTGCGTTGGAATGGTAGATCCTGCGGGAGCGAGGTGACGGTGGCGGTGCAGAGGGTAGATGGGCCGGCAGGGGAGAGGTGATGGGAATGATCTAGTGGGGGCTGGGGGTCGGAGTGTGTGGGGTCGGCGGGGAAAGCAGCATCGGAAGGGGACAGGGGTATGGGACCGGTGGCAGGAAAGGTTATGGAGGTAGTGGAAGAGGGGAGAGGGGAGGAAGGACTGCGTCGGGAATGGAAAAGGCAGAGGGGTTGGGGTGTCGGTGGCAGACTCTGGAATGGGCGGGGCGGTAGGGGTGAGGCTGCGGAAGCGATGCAGAGGGGCAAGAGCGCGTTCGGGGGTGATAGATTCAGTGGGTAGAGATGACGTGGTCGGTGCAGGGAGTGGGTAGAGGCGAGGCGGGAGACGGAGTGGGCGGGGCCGACAGCAGCGAAGAGGTGGCGGCGGTCTCTGCGGCGGATGCTGCGGCGAGGGCGAGGGTGGGTTCTGTAATGCGGGAGGGAGAGCGGGCAAGGGGGAATGTAAATGTTTCACTATCTCCGTCCTCTGACCTCTCTTGACTAGCCCTGGGCCAGCTAGTTCTGCTATCTAACCATATGGTCCCCCGATGACCCGCGCCTTTCTTAACGGGCGAGTAGATATATTCCATGGCTGATAAAAGTGTTCACATGAAAGACAGAGAAATTCCAAAAAAATATTCCCGAAACCCACAGATATACTTGCCATCCTATACTTCATATTTATTTCAGAAGTATTTATGTTGCACAATAATATTATTTTATTGGAAGAAATGATCATTGAACATATTACTTTAATGTAGCACATTGAAAAGAAAAAAAATTAAAAATCTACGCTATGATCTACCCAATATGTTTTCAAGATTATTTCAGTGTGAATGCCATTACATACCTTTTCACGTTTCAGTTTCATCTAAGATTGTACTAAAAATAAATTATGTTCATAATAAATACAACTGCATGTATTTTCAGACCAATCTATGGCTGAAATGCACTTTGTGATGCGATTCGTGCACACGCGAGTAAACATGGAGGAAATAACTTGTGAAGCAAACAGGAGGCAAGAAAATGAACTTCCCTCGAAAACATGAACAAAATATACACGCCAAATTATTTTTAAGGTGTATATGCGTAACATGCGTTGGTAATTATGCGTTGCTTAGACTCAAGGATGTTATATGTTAGTCCGAGCCTCGTTCTCAACTTGGAACTACGTAGCGAAGCGTCACCTTACCGCAGGGAAGTGCATCTGCCGCGTATACTGTGGCCTGCATAAAATGCGTTGGTAATCATGCGTTGGACAGACTCGTGGCTGTTTTATGTTTACGAAAGTTACGTTTACAGTGGCCTGAGCCTTTTTCTCGACTTGGAACGTAGCGAAACGTCACTGTGGCCGCGCCGCGAGTGATTCATTCTCGGAATCGATAGCGCTTGTGAACGAATCGTATCACAACCTACATTTCTACCTAACCTATTTTAAAGATCGTTGGTGGGTATGTTTATTTTGCGAAAATTAACCGTATAAACATTTTCATCAGAAAATTATTTACAAAAAAATTAAGTGCAGCGATTTATGTTTGTTACTCCAATTTTAAAGAATAAATAGTGTTTGGGATGGCTCTCTTAATTTCATACATCCATTATTTTTTGCATTACATCGTGTTATTTAGGGAAAAGCTATCTTGAAATACTAACTCAACGTTCACGACAGTTTACCTGTGATGAACGTTCAGAAAGCATTCTAGTAGAGCAGATCCATTTATATAATTTAATCTTGAATAGAATACGTTACAAAGGCATAGACATTCCAATACACAGACCCAATATTAGCTGCATTTTGACAAGGTCACGACGAAAACGATGGATTTGAAAGGAACCCAATATTGATTTCCTGCGTAACTCTCCGCTGGCTGGGTCTCTCAAGAACAACAGCCACTGCGGCCACTTTGAATAATGGCGAAAGCCACTTTCAATAATGAGGAAATCGTCACTCGCAAGTTTGCTCGGCTTAGCGAAATGTCTTGCAATTGCCCCCGTCCATAAGTCAATATCCAGCCCCTCCCCGCGCGGAGGGGCGAAGCGGTCACCAAAGGAAGGGGCGGCGGGGGTGGGGGCGGAAGGGCGAAGTTCGGAAGGGCACGCGGCGCGGGCGCAGCTGCCGAGAACTTGCTGCGTCGTTCTGCCTGTGCGCAGACCGCTGCGTTTCAGTGCGTCGCGCAACTTGTTCTACGACGCACTCCACCGCACCTTCTGCGTGGCGACGAACTTCTCGGGCTCCGTCGTAATGCTGTTCGGTGCTGCTGGGCTGACACGGACAGTGATCTTAATCGTGAGTCATTGTTTCGCGGATGAAAATTACAGAATTTGTGGTTATATTACATCATTATAGATTCCAAAGTTCTGGTTTCGAAATTCTCTAAATGGTCGAAACTAGAAGGTAGTTGTTTTTATTATTAGAAATGACAGGCGTTCAATTGGTCAAGGCTGACCCAAGCCATCAATTTGAAGTTAGTGCTTAGTCACTTGTATGATAATTAAACTGGACTAGACTGGTGCTACAAAATCAATACCCACTTGAAATCTTCGATTTTTTATTCGTGCCAATGATGAATAGTTTGTTTAATACATTTGTTGTCTCAATAAGTTAAAGAATGTAAATGGAACATTTTTGCTTGTATAAGTGTTAGAAACGTAGTACACATTTTGATAGTTGTTATTTGTTTTATGTGTGTAGCGAAAGTGATCTACCCTTCCGAACGGATACAAAAAAACACTATCGCTTTTAGAATTAATTGATTTTTATCGTTTTCTCTGCATTCACGCCTGAAATATTAGGTATAAATATATACACGCCTTTGTCACTACTAACAAATGTAATTTCCTATCTTTTTGTTTAAGGTTGTATTATTCATAACTACGAGTAATTTCAAAGATGCACAATTGTAGTACAATGAATATCCTGTAAGAATGCTGGAAAGTAAATGCTACTTCTCAGATGGTCGTGTCGAGCATTTGTGTTACTCTCAAGATTGAGTTATCCCACGTTTGTGTCCCAATGGGAACGGACCGAAACTACCACCTAGAGAATTCTGGAGGACAGATGCTCTGATTGATCGTTGTTGTGGTTACACCAACTAGTTCCAGGTGAATGCCGGAGCAATATTAACTGGCGACAGATCGCGCGCAATAGTTCCATTCCGACCCCGCCGCCACCCCGATCCCCAGGGGCGAGTGACAGGCCGATCATCCCTCCGTGAAGCCCTCCCCCCTGGGGAGAGGAGGTGCTTCCGCCAGCACTGCGCGTGCGCAGAGGCCCTGCTCGCCGACATTGGCGCAATTCTGCGTTTGGCAGGAGATGTAAGAAACAGTTGCTTATAGGAGATGACACATCAAAAAACTTTAGAAATAATAACCGTAATAGTGCTCTTTCTTTTGACACATCATGACACATCATTTGGTGCCGATATTACATTGCCACCTGGTCATGGGCCATACGTGTTCAAAATTTTGGTAAGTCCACATCACAGACTATCCTCGCTGTACCCTGAAGATCCAAACAATGCAACGTATTGTGAACATTAGTCTGAGCACAGTATTTTACATTTATCTCAGATCCCTCCGTCAAATTTTGACGGGTTCTCACTAGTTATGTACTACAATAATTGCTCTTTGTCATAGTCGTTATTAGCTGGGCAAAGAGAGGGGCACTAATCCCTTTCTCACAATATTTTTAGATTTATTGATTTTTTATAATTGTATAAATAAAATATAAATTATTTTAAACGTTAACTATTCTTCAAATATTTTTTTCATTCGAATTATAATTATAAATAAGTAGACTTCTTTATCATTCCACCTGTGCTTATGGTTTGTGCTCATAACTGTAAATAGATGGCTAATTTTGATGGGTTGATGAAGTTATGATGTTAATGATGATTGAGAAGTGGTAGAATGGGAGGCACGGACACTGGAACAATCCCGAAAAGCCTTCCCCAAATCCGTTTCGCCCTCCTCAAATTCTTCTTGGATCAAGCGGGATTAGAATTCCGCTCCCAGTTGTGGAAGGTGAGCAGACTACCATTAAACGAAGAGAACGAAGTGAAATGATGCAAAAATAAAATCACATAACAACTAGTGGTACTTTCTCACATATTTCTAAATTTTCAATTTTCGAAAATTCAGAATTCAGCGAAAATTAGACTTGCGCTATTCTTTTAAGCGACCCCTTTTCTATCTAAAGATAATACGAGAAACTGTGTGATGTTGCCGCACCACTAGTTTTGATATGAGTGACCCACAAAACATGGATTCTGTCTACACCACGAGTTAGAGGAAGTGCGGAACAAGAATCATTTCTTTTTCCTTACCAAGTCCTGACAATTAAATTTTTTCTACCGAAAATTCGCCGTTTGCCGGCGCATGAATACATAACTTTCTATTCTTACGAAGTAAGTTCGAGAAAGTAAAAACCGAAATGCTACTCCTTTACACTACAAAAATCCATCTTCACTCGTGGGCAGACTCTGACGCCACGCGAAGGGCTGCTGTAAAGGCAACTTTCCTCAAGGCGGCGATTGCCCGGTTCGAGTGAATGCATCTCACTTTGACTTGTTAGATACAGAACAATGGCACACATTAAAATGCGTAGCATTATAACAATTAATATATGTTAATAGCAATATTTTCACTCCATTTTCCGCATTTATTAACTGAAGTCACGTAACTAATAGAGGGTGAAACTTATTCCTTTAATAATTAAGATAAAAATTCTTATTCAACATTTTTAACAAAATAATATTGACTTCAGTGTAAAGATATTTGTTGTAGCTTGCATGTCGTTCGCGAGTTTGACATGTTTTTCTAGGTGATTGGTGAGGGCCGTGTATGGATTAGGGATCAACGCATCACCCGTTCGACCTCTTCCAGTCGGTGCTTCGTTGTTCAAGGTACTTCTCAAGTATCGACATGTAACTGATCGGGAAACGCCGCAAAAACCATGGATCAGAGAAATCTGCACAAGTAGTAGTATTTTCTGATCTATATAGCTCGCTAAGTAGTGACAAGTCTTTCGTAGAAACTCGAACCTAAAGTTTTAACTGGCACGTGTTTACACATCACTGACGACATTGTAGTCCTGTAACTGGCAAAAGATGCTGCTCATGTAGAGGCATCTTGAGGCATATTTGAATCTAATTTGTTTTATATGATGACGAGGAATAAGCCGTTTTCTGTTCCCGGCCATTTCTCGAATTGAGATACGACTTTGTCTTAAGGACATGACATTGCACTTTTTATCTTTCTTGTTAGAGTAGCCTGAACGATAGGTGCGTCTCTGCGAGGGTAGTAAGTTAAAGAGCAGCTTATAATAGGCACCGTTGGAAGAGCGAGTGCGCCAAGTCCCTTATTGTAGAAGCAAAATTAATGAACAATTGGAATAGGAACACGTAATAAATTCTGAGTAAAGAAAAACTCAAATGGGTTTGCTTGATAAAATTATTGTAACATCATTTAAGAGAAGTACACAGTGGAAGTAAAGGCGTAGTCTCGACGTGTGCACTTAATAGTATAAATGCTATATTAAATTGAAGAAGCGAATCTTTAAGAATTAACCTTTTGGGCAGTTTCACATACTTATTTGTTCGTAACGCCGCATAATTATTCTCTTTATAGAAATATTGCTGCATCATTGTAGTTATTAACAAAGTTCGATGGACATCGTAATGAAACCAGAAACGCAATCGCAAAAGTGATAAGTTTCTCTTATATCAAAGCCGTAAGATTTAAAAGTTTATCTACATCAATTACAATAGTTGTTTTTCTGTAATAATACTTATATTAATGGTCTTGACTTATTTCATAGCTAGTAGTAATTATTTTATGGAAACATTAAGCAATTTTCGTGAATGATATATTGTGAGAAGGCCATGGGTATGTAATGAGGACGAGTATTGTAGTAATGTAAAAGTTTATATCTTTCAATTTAATATAATATAATGTTTTCTGCACCGTCTCCACCACGTCTTTGAAAAGAAGAGTTATTTTAAAGTTTTTATAGAAGTAGTATTTTAATACACATAAATAAAGTAGAACACCCAGTGCTGTACCGACGATTCTAATGACCTAAATGAGTGCGATAAGCAACTATTATCGCTTCGTCGTAGATAAAATATTTTATGCAATGTTTTACTGCTCACATAGTAGTGATTTGTGTTATTCATCCCTGGAAAACGTAAGCACTACAATGGAATTGAAGTTTTACGACGAACAGCGCTGTAACCGTGTGAACTACTACATACATTTACTCGTCCCGCTCCGACCGGTCAATAGCACACCTATTAAAACACATTTTAACTTGAATTACCGTTCATAACAAAGTGATATTACTATTTTCTTCTCAGTAAAGTAACTTTAGTAACGCGGCGCATCGCGTTTCGCACCGTTCCACTCCATCACTTCATTTGCCGCATCTCGCCGCACCGCAGCGCGCGAATCGACGCGAAGTTTATGAGAGGACGGAGGTCATTGCGCGGAGCCGGTGAAGCGCTGCGCCATTAGCAAACAACGAATGCAGGACGCGCGCCCTGCCTGCGTCAACTGTTGCCAGAGCTGCGGCGGGTTACGTTCGCAGTCACCATGTGGCCGGGGCCAGATTCTCGCTTCCAGCCTTGGTAACATGGGAGTCTTTAAAACACGCACGTGTGTATTCTCCAAATATCGCCCGCTCTATTTGTTTCAATTCCAGTCACGTCAAATTGAATTATGCGGTGGGATGACAAATCTGACATAGTATGTTTTTAATCTTAATAATGTAAAACGAATATTTCAACTAAAAAACTATTTTAACGAATGTTTGTTTTACTCAATTGCATGGGGGCATAATGTGGATGTCAACTCCAAACTAAAATAGAATTTATTTCGCCATCAAAAGTTGTCTAAATATGAGGTATTCGAGATAATGGCGAGGTATCTTCAAAATCGATGTGATTGTTTGTTATCGAAATTACACATGTTTGCTAGGTTGCGTAAGTCCAAGTTTGACCTGCAATATTTTTTTGACATTTACGTAAACATCTACAACAACATTTGT
Source organism: Teleogryllus occipitalis (assembly GCA_011170035.1). Classification (NCBI taxonomy): domain Eukaryota; kingdom Metazoa; phylum Arthropoda; class Insecta; order Orthoptera; family Gryllidae; genus Teleogryllus; species Teleogryllus occipitalis. The sequence continues at coordinate 284,301 of BLKR01000761.1, read as the reverse complement.
GTGAACGACGATCTCCGAAACCACATAATTAAATGAAGGCCTTGGGGCAATGACATGGTATGCCATATTTCTGATGAAATTGAGATGTTAGTGTATTTCGACTCCCCATAGATGTATCTAGATGATGGGTATTTATTTTAAAGATACGCCGCAAAATGGCAATGTAATTAATAAATTAATGTTCTTTATTCCAGTATGTAGAATACAATGTGTAAATCATTACTTTCATTTTCCTTAACACTTGCGTATTGTGGCATAGCATGTTATTGCCCTAAAGTCTTCATTTATTGTCAACGATGCTATTTATGTTCTCAAAGTTTCGTATTCTGAACTTGGTGAGGAATGATATCGTAGGCTTCCGCGACCAAAGTCATGATCTGGGCTGTCCGGGTGACGCCGCGTCGAAGGCTGGGGTGCCGACGTTTCAACCGACATACTGAAGCGTACAGCCCTGAAGAGGACCGCGATATGTCGGTCGAAACGTCGGCACCCCAGCCTTCGACGCGGCGTCACCCGGACAGCCCGGATCATGACTTGGTGAGGAATGTAAATATCTCAAACCAGGTATCTCCCACTAGTGGGGCTCCACCCCAGCCGGCTCTAAGCTCTAAGCTCCCGACCGGTCTCCCGGCATGTGTGGTAGAGTAGTGCATGTTATTGTAAGCGTGTGTAAGTAAGGGTTGAGGATAGGACCAAGGAATGGAAAGGAAAGATCGAGCACAATCCGCGGTACGGTTGTTAGGGTACTGCTCCGGCATTCGCCTGGTGTTGATTGGAGAAACCACAGAAAACTACCAATCAGAGAAGCCGGCTGCTAGAACCCAGCATTTTTGCTGCTGCAGGGCACTAGTAGTATTTTAATGTAATACGCGCGCCATGAATCGACTGTTGAATATGAAGTCATGTTTGATGGACGGTCTATATTTTCAATCAGGCTTCGAAACGCGAGATCCCCCACCTGCACGCGCGAATGAAAATATTATGTATTGCCCAATGTTAATTTTGTTTTTAATTCTATCATTTTAAATTAAAATATCTCAATAAATATTAATAATATATATCTTAGGTTTTTGGCACCCGAAAGAATATTAAAACTTAGTGTGCTGAGTTAAATTCTAGGAACTCAACACTCGGGTACCTCAGTATTGTGACATCATTTTAACAGATATGCACGGTTACTAGAACTTAGAAAGAGTAAGAAAATTCATCTGATAGGTGGATCATTACATTTGCGGAGATAAACGTTTTGACTAAAACCAGGAAAGTTGTATGATTGTATGATTTATCGTAAACAGGGTCACTTAGCGCCGAGCAGGAGACTTTGTGCCACCGCGCCTTTTAGAAATCTACAATCTTATTCTTTGTAATGTTGTTTCTACTAGAGACGTTGGTGGATACATAAAGCACCTGATGAGTGATTTACACCTTATAAGTGGATTACACAATTTAAAAGGAACTGCATTCTCATTACTGTTTTCCCGAATTTTTAGTTCTTAATTTTGCATCAATTGGCGTTGTGCTCATTTACCTAAAAAATTGTGTTGCAACTCAGAGTACAGTAACTTTAAGGAAAATAAAGTAAGTGTACTGCTTTGTAGCATTATTCATTACTCTAGTGCTCTGCTATCTACTCTCTGACATACTTAGTTTTTACTTTCTCGTATATATACGTATATATGGAGTAATATACGTAGTATAGAGAAAGTTATGTAAAGCTGCGGAAAATCGATTTCGAGATTTCAACAGTCATTATATTGTATACATTATTGCATTTATGAGTGGAAGTCCTTAAAATTACTTTAAATGAAGAGTTTTGAAAACTAAAAGATTCCTGTGAATAAGAGCTTCAAATTTCGCATTTACAATAATGCTTAATCGCCATTTTCTTAAAAATGGCTTCACATTTTTCAATGAAAATTTCTATGTAAGGCAAGGAGTCACTCTTCTTTAATATTCGTGAAGCAATATTTCTGTTCTACTATTAGAAAACCGAAAAGTTCAGAAAATGTAAAAAAATGTTTACTTTGGGTGACGGTGGATGGTAGCTGTCAGGAGGATGGTGCAGGACCGTAAAGCTAGTCCACACCAAGGAAATTAGAAAACTTTACTACGAGAAAGTCTGTGCCATTCTGTAGCACCACTAGTTAGGATGAAGTTTAGCAATAATGAGGGACCGGGAGCGGTAGCTCAGTGCATCAACAGATGCCACTGCAGCGCCTCTGACCGGGAGGTCCTAGGTTCGAATCCTGACGGCGGCAGGATTTTCGTCACTAGCTTTTCAGTAGGGCGAATTCAGTCGCTGTCTGGAGGAGTATTCTAGCGGCCGGCTACTCTGATCGGTAGTTTTCCGTGGTTTCTCCGATCAACAGCAGGCGAATGCCGGAGCAGTACCCTACCAAACAGGCCACGGACCGCGCGCGATCTGTCCTTCCTCTTCCTTGTCCTATCCTCTCCCTTACACACACTTACACTAACATGCACTACACTACTACATATTCCGGGAGACCGGTCGGGAGCTTAGAGCTTGTCCCGGCTGGGGAGGTGCCCCGCTGTTGGGAGAGTCCTGGTTAGGCGAAAACCCCACTAGCCAACGGTAGGTCGGCGCCGGATCTCGCCATCCAGCGGAGTAGATCATCTCCCGAGAAAAAAACGTGCACTACACTAACGGGACTAATGACCGAAGCAGTTTACGCGGCCGGAAACACGAAAAAATCAATCAATCAATAATGAGGATGATGCAAAATTTGTTTCTGCATTGTTGTTATTGACAATAAATAGCGTCAATTAACAGTATTAAAAGGTTTTCAAAAAATCAAAAGGAAACTGTATTTCTTAAAGTCATATAACACAGTGGTAGATATTTACAGGAATCCTAACGGAATCTAGTTATATGTTATTACTCGCTCATTTATACACTTTCTAAATTTCAGTCTCTTTACATTATTTTATCCGGATTTTTTTACATTTTCAATATCAGTGAAACTCTCTTTCAATAATTCTCTGTTACAAATTGTCAATGTGCTACTCGAAAGTGGAGATATTTCTCGATGTGAATGGGAAATCCATGATATAACACGTTTTTGCCATTACTCAACGTTCAAAAAATCAGCAGCACATTTAATTGAAATATTTTATTTGCAATGTGTAAACATGATGAAATCACAGTTATAATTCAGAACTTGACCGTCCAGGTCCGAGAGATTGTTGACCAAGTCCTACAAAATTGATCGTAACTGTTCTCGTCAAACAGTGTACTTAAATTCTCTATTACACGGACCGACAATGCGTAATTAAAATGAAAAGTAAACTCGTCAAGCACTGATATTGCAGAACCTAATGAATTACCACGAAAATCTGTTTCTGTCGTGCGTATTATGAACGTTAGCTAAAGTTCGATGCTGGTGACGTTTACTTAAGTTTGTCATTTTAGTCAGTGATGACTAAATTATAAAAGTATATTTATGGCAATATTATACTAGTATATTTATTAAAATAAGTGGATAAGAAAGTACATATTTATTACAGTTGCTATTGGCGTATTTACTTTACTAACTCAGCTACCTACTCGTACTACTTTTGTTAAATTAATAACCGTAACAAAGGCACCTTTCTGAAATGAAATATTTTATTAATATAAAAGAAAATAATCTAAGAAGGTATATTCCATATGTTTTAATATTTATTTCTGTAATTTTGTTCTGCTGTGATAAATTCCACTCGTTGAAAATAAAGAACATACGAATGTGCGTGTCCATATAAATTTTAAGTACAGTCCTCTATTTCAGCAATTGTTGTGAATACGGCGTTCTTTAGAGCTTCTGTACGTGGCGTAACAAAAATAATGAATCGAAAATGGATAAAAAAAGTAAGTGAAAAATCTTAAACAAGGAATGCATATGTGTTATCCGAAATAGTGTTCTGACTTTCCCGATTTGCGCCCATTTTCTGAAAAAAAAATAATTATATCTCGCAACTTTAAACAATATTTCATTTTAAATGTAAATCTTTATCAAATAGTTTTAAATTCAAACCTCATTACAATTCTTTAGGATTCCAATTGTAATATAAAGTAAACTTTTAAATTTTGTAACAAGGAAATTGGTTTTTGATGGAAAGAGAATTAAGACCTGGCAACTTACCGTTAAAAAGCTATTACAAAGGAGCCCTAACTTCCTGTACCGCTGAGCATGTAGTTCCTGCAGTTCCACTTGCTATCATATTTCCGCTCTCTATTCACTCGAAATTGTACAAGGAGTAAATAAATAAATAAGTTTACAATATATCACGGATGCATAATACTAAATTGGTTTCAATATTAAATTTAATTCAAGTATTTAATCCAATGATTTGGCAGCTCAGTATCTGACAATATTGTGTTTTTTTTTAATATATTAATGTTTATATTGCTCTTTCACAGCAGATGTGAAGGTCAGTTCAACTTCAATTTACTTTCAGAATTTAAAATATTAATTATTATCAAATTAATTAAGTGTAATTTAAAATTAAGTGTCAATGTACGTATGGTGTCATACCGCTGGAACAAGCACTTGAGTTATCGAGCTGCGAGCGCAACAGACAGAGTGCACCAGTGCCGGCGGCCGACTCACCTTCTCCGTCTCCCGGAAGACGCGCACCAAGTTGGCGCCGGCCAGCTTCTTGAGGTCGGTGGAGCTCCAGCGGCGGTCGCGCGCCAGCTCCGCCAGCAGCAGCGGGTAGCGCGACACGTCCTCCAGCCCCGTCGGCGTGCTGCGCGCAGCGCCACAGCGCGCGGCCATTAGCGCAAGCGGCACCGCGCCACGCCGCGCCGTCCCGCCCCACCGCGCAAATTGCGCCCGCGGTCCGCCAGCGCTCCCTCGGCGAGGCGCCCGCCGTGTCCCAATGGCGCTGGCGCCCCGCCTCCTCACCCCGCACTACATCCCTCCTCTCTCTCGGATGCTCACTCTCTACCTCACTCGTACTCCCCCAGACGACCGATGGCATCTGCTCTCCCTGCGGACTTGTTCTGTCTCCCGTTCTTTAACACATAACACCCGCTCTTTATAACTTTGTCGCTCTCAATCAAATAACCATCCTCTATCAGATTCCCGCTCTCTGCCAGACATCCATTCTGTAACATATCCCCGCTCTCTAACACATTCCCACTCTCTAACGCACCTGTTTTCTGATACCCACTCTCTAACACTCCTCTACCTACTCTCTAACACTTCTCTACCTGCTCTCTAACACTTCCTTACCCACTCTCTATCATATTTCCATTTTCTATCAATTTACACTCTCTATCAGATTTCCACCCTCTATCAGATTTCCACTCTCTGCCAGATTCCCACTCTCTATCAGATTCTTGGGCCGGGCAAATTGCGCCCGTGGCCCGCCAGCGGTCCCTTGGCGGGGCATAACGTCCCAATGGCTCTGGCGCCTGGCCGCCTCACCCCGCACTCCATCTCCCTCTCTCTCGGATGCTCACTCTCTGACAGACTCGTCCTACCCGAGACGACCGCTGACATAAGCTCGCCCTACAGAGTCGCTGTCTCTCCCACTCTCTAATATAACTACTATCTAACATATACCCGCTCTCTAACCGATACCCATTTTCATATTCCAGTTCTCAATCAGATAACCACCCTCTCAGATTCCCGCCTTCTATCAGGTACCGCTCCCTAACGTGTATAAGGTTCCTAATACATACTCAGTCTCTAACAGGTACCAGTTCTCTAACAGTTTCCCGCTCTCTAATATATATCTGCTCTCTACGACTGCTCTACCCGATCTATATCAGATTTCCGTTATCAGATTTCCGTTCTCTATCAGATCCCCGCTATCTGATTTCCACTCTATATCAAATACTCGCTCTCTATCATATATCCCCTAACTTAATCGCTATCTACCAACTACTCGTTACCTAATAGTCGCATTCTCTGACAATCATCCGTTCTTTAACAAACTCACACTACCAGTCCCCCTCTTTCTTCCATTCACCAGATCATCACCTCTGTTTTTTTTTCCAGACAACACTCTTTTCCACCTAATTCGCTGTTTCTGTGAGGCTCGTGTTTGGATATTGGGAATTGGAAGTAAAACGTTTTTACTGCCACCTTCGCTCCAAGCTACCGATTTCACAGTTCCACCACCACTTGTCACTTCTCTTCTCCATGTTTTGGTTGAAACATGCGTTCAAGGAAACGCTATGCGTTATTGATAATGACAAATTATAGTGACAATCTGCATAGTTCTCAACCACCGTTTCCATTGTCCAACCAGATAGAATTGGGCGCACTCTCTGGAACATGTTCTCCATTCCCCGGAAACCTGTTTTTCTAGCAGACAGCCATTACATCTTGTACTGTACCCTCAGCCTTCTACGCGCTGTCATCTACCCCTCTTCAATTCTACATCATCAACACTCAACAATCGTTCTTTCCGTGGAAATTAATTTCGAGATTGGAACGTGAAACAGTTTTTAACACGGTAATGGAGTTTTGATTCTGATATGCGACATTTATGAAGTGAAAAATATATAAGTGAATTATTACATCGATACTCACCCATCAAGCGTGAAATTAAATAAAAAATAAAGTGTAGCTGATATTACATTTGATGAGCGAAATAACGTGAACAATTCTCATAATCACCTCCATCACGTAAGCGGATTGCCGATGTCCACCTAATGCAATGTTCCAAGTCCTTGCTGTTCTATAACCCGGTTGTAACTTAGATAACTCATCACCGCCACTCATTACCTCATCAACCCCCCGCCCACCCACCCAACTAGCTTTGTCATTTCTTTACCACTTCCAAACGTGCGTATCATTGACTGGACATCAACCTTTAACACGAACAACGTCCTTTCGATAGCCTTCATCAACCACTTTAGATCCCAAATGAGATCTTGGGCTAATTCTTGTCTACCTCGTCCTCGTTACGTGACAGGTATCATTTCTAAACTCATTGTTTATTGTAGCTCAGTGATTTTTATAAGCTGATTTGGATTTTTTTCTTAATTTGACTCATAACTGTAACCCCTTTGAACCATTTTTAGTTCCTTTCGATTCCACACGTACTTCAATCTCTCTCGGCATTTCTTTGAAAACAGCTTATCAGCACTAAGAAATCAGAGAATTCACATAAGATGTTATGGCAGAGAAAAGGACGACAGTGTGAAATGATTGCTTATCCTTCCTTTACTCAGCCATATCAAGGTCTTGGCCTTTTACACAGCATCCATTTTTTACCGGCGCATAAACATTTCTAAAATTGGCATATCACCCCCCCCCCAGCTCAGCTCAATGCTATAGTCAACTGCAGTGTTTTTCCTCCTCATTCTCTAATCTCCACCGCCCTTTCTGCAATTAGTCGGGGGGTTTCCTTTCCCTCACGCAACTTCTCAGCACTCAGCAGATCTCGGGACGTCGCTAATAAACAGCAAGGGACTTGAAAATCCGCTAAAGCGACATGGTGAACGAAGGGCGGTGCCAACGAGGGGCGAGAGTGGTAGCCAGAATGGCGGAACCGCAAGTCGCGGGGCGGGGCGGGGCGGGGGGGGGCGGGGCGGGGCGGGGCGGGGCGGGGGGGGGCGCAATGCGGCACCGAGCAGTGCAGCGTATGCCGGGAAGCGACGGGTTGAGAGACCAATCTTGAGTCCCTGAGGGCGACGCGCTGCCTTCCAAGAAATGCTGGTCCCCAGGGAAAGGGTCGAGACTTAACGAGGCTCCTCCCGGTGCTAGCTTTCTCTGTTTATTGTCTCCTAAATGAACAAGGCTGCACTGTGTACTTCTTTATGAGCTACACACTAGGGGTTATTAGCTGCACGTAAGCTGAACGTGCACAGGTGAAGTGGTGAGAGAGAATATTTGCGACTTGGAGAATTCTCATCAGCGTTATTACTTAATGGGAAATGTGAGAACATTTGGTTCGTATCATGCTGTTGGCGTTAGTGTTAATAAATTGTCTGAAGTGCCTAGACGTTCATTCAGTGAAACTGTGATCATCCTGCAGCTTCATGTATATTAGCACGACTTTGTCTGCATACGGAATTAATTGTTGAAGTGCAAGAACTTTCTATGTTCAGACCGCAAGGGTAGCCAAATATTTCCTAACATTTTAATGTGAATAAGAATCTAAAGTTTTGAGAGAAGTGAAAGTTAACGAAATTATTTTGTGACATAGGGTTTAATAACGTTTTCAAAACTCATCAATATTCATAAACGACCAAAAATAAATGTAAATTGTTTCTTTCATTTGCCGTATGGCTTAAAAATATTTCTCTTGGAACATTGTTTAATTCAGCTTTCAATTGAATCGATATATTTACATTTCAATAAGTATTTCGTAGCAGGAAATATATTCATCTCCAATAAAGTAAAATTAATACTTTTGATAGATTGTATACATGCACGCTGTGAAGCTTGAAAACCACATACATTGTCAAATAAACATAGAGTACTTAATATACGAGTATTTGTGCAGATCAGACTATTTCAAAACTCGAGATCATTGAGAGATGGTTTCATTGTCCGATTTTGAAACTGCAGAGTGGTTCTGTAGCACTTTATTCTATTTTATATTTCTAATAATTCCCTTTTATTTAATTGTCTTTTTTTAAATACAATGTCAGTTATTTGATTTTATAAGAAAGTAATCCAAAAATAATTATAATTCTAAATTGTGAATTGATTATGGTATTTTGTTATATAACTCGATTACGTATTTTCTATCATACACTTTTATATTTGGGGCAATGTTTCAACCTCCAATCTAATAAACTTCTAATTGTCAAAACAAATTTATTCAGAAAATGTTAAATGCGGAATAGTTAATTTCAAATAAACTAATACCCCTAGAACTTAAAATTGATCCTTCTGAATATTTAATTATCCATCTCGCAAAAAACTTTTATAAAAAATATTTATTTTTGCTAGCATGTTGATATTTGGAAGATTTTGCATGCTTGGTTGTGCGAAGTATTTCATTATTTCATAAGCGCCAGTTTGTTGACCTTTCTACCTTAATTTAAGTAATTAATTTAAGAAATTGTCATCTACATTTCTTAAAACAATGCAGGAAGAACGGTTGCACTACAATCCCTGATTGAGTATTCCTGGAATACTGTTCAAAAATTTCAAAATTCATAAAATGAATACCTTAAATCGTTGACAGTACTTTCTCCTATCGAAATGAAATAATTTAATTATCCTTCCTCAATTCATTATGCTGCATATATCAAACGGTCCACGTTTCCATTAAACATAAACTCCAGAGATCAATAGAGCATGCACCAAACACGTTCACACCGAACAAATCTACCATAGTTTGCAAACACCATGCCGTATGTACACAGATATCACTGTATTTTCGTATGTAGTGATTTCATTACTAAATAAACGTCTGAAAAAGCCAAGCATCGAGCACAAAACATGAACAGAAAATATATTGTAATGTAGCGTGCGAATCCTACTACTTAGCTACTAATATTCTTTTTCCTATACTCGACTTGGGTTGCCAATTTAACCAACTTTCGAATACACTTGGGCGCGACGTCTTTTTCAACTCACGTGTTCCTTTTAATCCGTTTTCAACTTTTATTTATGCCCGTCCGCTAGCTAAATTTACAAAACTTCCTAATTTTTTTTTGTTCCTTTGATGGGCGTGAGGCTGCGATTGCCGTATACAGGGCTTGAAACAAAGTACTTAGGCACGCGAGCGTAGGTTGGCACCTAGCTACTTAAAACACAACACATTTTGTGGGTTTACTGACGAACCTGAAGATGTTCACCATCATTTATTACCTCCTTTTTTTAGTAATTCCTATTTTTTTGTTAATCCCAAACATTATGCACACAAACGGGATTGCTGCCCCCTAGCAACACACACAAAAACACCCCATGGCGGATGAACAATGCAATAACATAGGCAAACAAATATGACACCACAACAAGAAAAATACTATCATTCACTCTGATAAATTTACAACAAATACAAAAAAAACAACTCATTCATACTGAATGCGCATTCTGTCGAAATCAATTATTGAATTGCTTATGCTACTACATAACTTGATCTTCGACAAATGCTCTTCATGGAATTTTTTTGTTTTTGTTTTCAAAACAAACGAAACAAACAAACAAATAAACATTATCAGTCATTTCCCTTTCGCCGACTTGATGCTGCGACACGCGGCGTACATCACCGTTGTCCATTGGCTATCTCTGCACATAGCGCAGCTTCTCCCAGTTTTTTTTTTTTTTTGTTTTTTTTAATTGCACCTTTCCACCGCGTTGCACTGCCGAGAAATTCCACCGATCGCTTAGCGGAAATTATTTAGTCTCATCTCGTCAACTCCCGCAACGAACGAACGTTATCAGTTACGCGAATAATATCGCGATTGCATCTCCATCTACCGTTCACGACACACGAAATTAATGTTAGATCACCTCTTTGTCCGGTTGACACACCAATAAAATGTTGTGTGCTCATTGCACAATTATATTTTTAAAATAATTTCATTACGCGAACTTTTCTTCCGAACGACCACAACACTGCACATCCGAGCCCCAGCGCTTCTACTCATCTTCTGATGCCCATTGTTGTCCGGATCTTTTATTTACCTCTGGCGAACATCCGCCGATCGTTCGCCCGTAGCCACAAATGACATTATCAAACTTTTCTTTAATTCGTGCTCGTCAGCATTATTATGCTTCGTCATCGTTTCCCACTATTATTTCTTGTTTCTTCGCTAATTATTATACTATTTTCCTGTTCATCTTTAGTCTCATTTCATTAAATTTTATTAATTTATATCCTCTTGCATCGTGACGTAAACTGTGACGTCAGCGCGATGTGTCATTTGTTCCGTGTTTATTTCAATTATACAATATTAATTTTAATTTTGACGCGTTTCCTCGGTACTTCTCGAAACTGCGAGTGTTCCCATAATTTTCCATACATTTTGCCCTATCATTTCCGAAAGTCTCATCTTGATGCCTTCACGCGTTTTCTTGATATTTAATAAAATTACTCTTTTGCCTTAAGCTTTGCAATCGTAACAATGGTTCTCGTATTCTAGTTTAACCACGAAAAATACAATTCCAATTCTGTCCAAATCTCCTGAACCTCTGACTCGATTTTCATGATTCCACCTTCTACTAGTTCCGAAAATTATGTATAATTGAGTGTTAATGTCTATTTCCATTTTCTATCACGCATTTGTTTAATTTAATAAAAATATTTATGCGCGATGTCGCCGTCTTTTGTCTTCTCAAATCTAAATCTTGATATTTTCCTGCCAAGTTTATACACTATAAACCCAAAACTGTTCCGAGGGATTATGGATTATTACAATATCGAGCATATATATTGTAAGATATCAACACCACACATTTTACCTTACGAATGACTACCATGGGGTTTTCGCGATAAAGCTGTGGTGCTAAAGCACACAGTATAAATACCGCGTTATCAAATCACGTGATTAATGCAGTACCAAGAAACCCACACTAGTCACAAGAAGTCTCCCGCTATTCGTAAATAATAATATCTCCATTTTGTTCACAGTGCTTCACTATTCCAAGCCCTTCATTCTTGTGACTTGATTTAAGCAGTATCAAGATAACTCACTATTTGAATTAAACATATATTAACATTTACGAAAAGCGGATGACTTCCGGCGGCTGGTATGGTTTGTCTTGTTACTGTTACAAGCACTTCAAATAATTTATTGACTACGTAGACTCAAGCAGCATGTACCAAAACGTTCTAAAACATATCGAGTAAATCTACTTCATGTGCACCAACAAAACATGATTATTTCTCATGTACACAAACACCACGAGACTATAACCCGTGTAAGCAAACATGGCGCCATTTGAGCGCATTATCGCTATGGGAGTCCTTGTTATCAATTAAATGACAACGGAGGAGCATGCACCAAAACATGTATATAAGACGTGGCCAACAAATCCCATGTGCTTACACACGCGCAATTGGACCTCATGCTCACTAGCACCATGCGTAATCGCTGTGAAGCTAAATGTTATAAAATAAAGGGTTAATTGTGTACGATGGTAAAGAAGTATACCACGAAGACACGTACATAAAATATGGAATCAATACCCTACATTCGTAAAACCTAATTCGTTCGAACGTGCCCAGACTTACTCACACTTGCACTCATACACTCACACTCACACACACACACACACTCTCACTCTCACACTCTCACATTCACACTCACGCACGCGAACCCATACTCACATACGCACGTGCTTATACCACGCTCGCCCATAGGTTCGAACTTTCGCGTTCGAACACACGCGACGAACGCACTCATGCGTTCGCACACACGCTTACACACGCGTGAGCTCGCACACCCACTCACTCTCGGATATGCACGCATACACACACGCTTGCTCGAAACACACACACGCTTGCTCGAAACACACACACGCTTGCTCGAAACACACACACGCTTGCTCGAAACACACACACACACACACACACACGTTCACGGGGAAAAACACACATACGTGCGCTCCCTCGCACAACACACGCGCACACACATACATGCACGTTCGGCTACGCGCACACAAGCATACCCACAAGCGCGCGAAACGCACACACGCGCAAATTGACTCCCACACGCGAATCGCGGCATAAACGCCACGGTGGCCTGTGTTATCTGGCAGGGTGCCTTTAGTGGCGCAGCTGCTCGCGACGTCTCGCCGGCTGAGGGCGTCCTCGGCTGCTGCGCGGGCGGCGCTGCGCGTCCAACTGGGGCAAATACCACGTGCAAATAAATTAAAGTAGAACTTTGATGTTAAGGGAATCCCGACCGCGGTGAATATATGCGCGCACAAATAATGATTAATGCACCGGTATTATGAATTTACATCCGATTTAACATATAGTGTTTGTCAAGCAAATGTAAACCGCGCATCTCTAATACAGCTCCTGCGGTGGCGGCTGAGAGGAGAGTGGAAAATGTTGTTTCTTTTGAAGCTGGCTAATGAATTTTGTCTTTCTGTTTGGTGGTTGCTTTAGATAATTCATGAATGTAGGATGAACTGCGTACAGAAATTACATTTGTAAATTTTTGAGAAAATTTCTGTAAAATGCTCTCCGATGAAGTTTCGAAATTATGTACGAGTACATTCATTTCAAAAAAGACCGTTCTATAGTTTTTGTTCTCTATCAAATGATGTTGCAAAAGTATAATATTGTATCTGTTGTTACATATATTTATTAAGGAGAATGTTTTTAAAGAGGAAATAAAATGTATTTCCCACACGGTTGATTCTGAATATGATCATTTTAATGCTTATCTATGAAACTAATGCGTTTTTCTGATTTGATTTTCTGATTTTCTGTTTAATTTCATTTTATAATGTGTTGCAAAATATTCCAGGAAGATATGTCACAATTTGTTGTACGAAATTCATTTCACTACTTCACCTGAGAAGAACATTATTTAAAATAAATTACCCATTAAGTTTAAAATAAATTTTAAATAACAGAACGTGCAAAATCGATAGTCATTACCATGGCCGACGACATTTGTAAAGCTCTAAAAATCACTGAGCAACCCTGAGGAAGGAGGCTTCTACATTGTCATTACGATATTCGAACAAACATAGGCAATAGTTGCGTGGATTCACTGCAAACAACTGTAAAGCTTTGAAGTCAAATCTAAATCGTTTTAATAAATAAATTGAATGATTAATGAATAAATAAATATTGTATAATTAAAATTAATGAATAATTGAAATAATTATTTGAATTATAATTATTTGAATAATTAAAATTTGTATTATTTGGCTACGGCACAGGCACGTACACATTGCAAGTAATGCTTGCTGGTGGATACTCACAGATTGATGCCGTCAAATCCCGCGCCGAGACCCACGTGGTTCACTCCGGCCACCTTCCGGATGTGGTTAATGTGCGCTGTGAACGGAACAATAATTACATGAACTGTAATAATATTGCTGTTATATATTGCAAATTATATTGATTGATTGATTTTTTCGTGTTTCCGGGCGCGTCAACTGCTTAGGTCATTAGTCCCGTTAGTGTAGTGCATGTTTCTTTCTCGGGAGATGGCGGTGATCTTCCCCCGCTGGATGGCCAGATCCGGCGCCGACCTACCGTTGGCTAGTGGGGTTTCCCCCTAACCAGGACTCTCCCACCAACGGGGCACCGCCCCAGTCGGGACAAGCTCTAAGCTCCCGACCGGTTTCCCGGAATATGTGGTAGTGTAGTGCACGTTAGTGTAAGTGTGTGTGTGTAATGGGAGAGGATAGGACAAGGAATAGGAAGGACAGATCGCGCGCGGTCCGTGGCCCGTTTGGTAGGGTACTGCTCCGGCATTCGCCACGGAAAACTACCGTTCAGAGCAGCCGGCCGCTAGAATTCTCCTCCAGACAGCGACTGAATTCGACCTAGCTGAAAAGCTAGTGTCGAAAATCCTGCCGCCGTCGGGACTCGAAACTAGGACCTCCCGGTTAGAGGCGCTGCAGTGTGCAAATTATACCATATCATTATTCTTTATAATTTATCACCAGTGTATTTACTATATTATCATAATATACTTCGATGCCCTTCGGACGATGCTTCGATAGCGTATAAGCTTTCAGTAGTGCGTTTCAGGGTTCGATTCCGGGCCGAGACAAAAATTGAGCTGAAGCTTTTCCATGAAATTGTATAGTTTCTATAGCTGCGTGACGGAAAAAAGCTCTGGTAGGCGGAGTTTGTTAGATACGGTGAAAGGAATACATTATGCTCGCTATATGTCTCTATTACTCCCAATCGTGGAAAATAAACTAGACCCAGGCATGGGACACTGTAAGCTACCCGGCAAAGTTGGCCCACTCGGAATTACTTTCATAAATTACGAGTAGAAGTGTTAACGCGACAATTAATTCGAGAAAAAGCCTCCTTTGTGAGGACCGCAAAAACGTGCGTTGAGGGTTAGCTGACAGATCTTGCTTGTGCACCTTTTTTGTGAGAGCCTTTCACACAAACGTGCGAGAGCCGCTGACAAAATCTGCCTCACAGGAAGCGAAACTTTCAAACGAAAACGTTTCAGCCCGCTCAACTCGCTAAGCCTCGAAGCTCTCGCCAATAATCTCTCACAGGGCACCAACAAGGTACTCCTTTTCCCTTGCATCTCCTGTAACAAGCGCGAGACGCTACGAGTATTTATACCAAGTTGTAGATGTTTTGCGCATATTTAAGTTTCTGTGTAAAATGTGAGGACAAATCTTTCAGAGATACGCAGAGTTTTAGGCCATGCTGACAGTACCGAGTACATGTTTATTAATTTTCAAAATATCCAACCCCATAGAAGGAAACTTCTTCTACTCTCAGCTAAAGTTTATGGATTCATTTCCTTGTGGTTATTTCATTTCCTAAGAACTTGAATATATCAGAAGAATGATTCCAACACAAATGCGCAGCGATTGATTGGTCATCGCTCTATTACCGTTGAGGATTCAGTTTCCGTTTGAGATGTTTTGCCTTGTGATTGGAGCGCGGAAGACGAACTCATGCCATCATGAACCCGTATAAACATTCATGGCCTAGTTGTTCAGTAAAGACGCGACAATGATATTTGGTCTCCAGTATCCCGATATAGATATGGCACGAGAAGAATAAAGAATAATTAGAAGAAGATTAACAATCCAAAGAAAATATAAAAGAGGGCTAGTATATTAAAGGCTATTCATTTACCCGTGTGGTTAAAACATAATTGCATCATTCCTAAAGTATACAAAAATCTGATTTTTAATAAGACTTAAGGTTGATAAGAGAAGACAGGTCATCTTTTAACATATGAAGGATTGAATAGAACAATGAGCTATCTCACATTGACCTAGTTCTTAGATATAGAGGGGTTTAATAAGAATTTCCTAATACAACTCAGTATATTTTATAAACACAGTCTATATTTGATTTAAATAACACATTACACCAAAAGAATAATATTTGAAAATATATTTAATGCTAATAACTCAATTGCAGAAAAAATGTGATATTGCCCCTTGCTCTACTAAACCCTTCATATTTCAACTTGAGCGAAAAGAACACAGACACAGTACACAGCCATCGATGAATAAACGAAAAAAGGCAGCAGCGTGAGAGTTATCCGAAAGCATGAAGGCAAAATTCATACCCAGCGCCCGTCCCACATGCCTTAGCCCACCGGCTGCCACGACGCTAATGCCAGCCCCGGCGTCGGGGAAGCACTCTATTACGGAGCCGTCTAGCTCGCAAACGCCCCAGGAGAATGAATTTTGTTTAGTGCGGTGGCGTCGACACCAACGGCCACCGCGAGGGGCGCTGAGGGGACACAAAGGGCGAGGGCGGGGCGGCGACGGCGGGGGCGGGGGCGGCGGCGCGAGAAACCGCAACCGCAATCACCCCCGCCCCCGCCCCCGCCCCGCACCGCTCCCGCTCCGGTTGGCGCCGTCCTCCCCATCAGGAAGTGCCGCGGTTAATATTTAAAGCAAACGGATTAGAAGCCTTAGCCCTGCGGCTAAGGTGCTTTGCGCGGGGAAGAGTGGATTTCCGTTAATAATACAAGTGTTGTTTATAGACAACGAACGCTCGCATACGTTTTTCGCGGAGAGGAGAGACCGAGCGTCGCCAAGCGCCAGGAACCGGAGGAGGAGGAGGAGGTGGAAGTACTGCGGACGCCGCGGTAACGGCGGAGAAAAAGGCGGAAGGGCGGGTCGTAAGCCATGCCCTTAATTCTTCATTCATTGGTCGTCGCCCTTAAACTTCCTACTTAGCGTGCGAGCGCTAGCAACTCGAACCAGATTTATGACCCATAAAAGTATAAGATTTCCGGGCGTTGTTGGGCTCGCAGTCGAGGCGTAATGGAGATCTGCAGAAGCTTTGGAAGAGTTCGAAGATAAATCTTGTTAATCTTGATTCGGAAGTAATAGCGCATCCATGACATGGCGCATTGAACTTGCAAGAATTGCCGCAAGAAGTAAATAAAATACACATTTTAACTGAATGGAATTATAGGATGGATTTTTGAAATACAAGTAACATTCAAGTCAAATAAAAGAATATTAATGCTGCCCTAAGTGTACAATCAAGTTTTATTTTTTGCATAGAATTTTTTGTAAAATACACAAAAATAATGAAATGTTTTTGAAGAAAAAATATGACTGACTTTCTGGAAATGCTTATTTTAAATTTCCCCTTTGGTGACAATAAAACCTCTACCAAGAAACATTTCTGTGTGGTTCATAATTATTGGCAACAATAAAATATTAGACAAGTTACTATTTTAGAGTCAACTGAAGAATAATTTAAAATAACACGAAGGGAAAAATTAAGGAAACAATTTTGATAGACTGTGATACGGGCGTTTAGGAAAATTAAATAAAACATAACGGACAACTTACAATAAAATTGTATTGTTTGGTTCTCTTGTAGTGTTTGGCTCAATATTTTTATCATCGATGTATTCAGAAATATTTTCATGAAAAGAAAAGGAGTGCATTCGTATAGTACATTATGAAGCGATGATGTAATGATGAGTATTAATACACATGTGATATTACGATACAAGCGAATACCCATTACATTCAGTGTAATGAGGCACTTTTTCTACGACTTATGGTACCTTTTATAAGTTAAATTTTTTCATTGAATCGTTTCGTGGCAGTTGACATGCAGGATTCATCTAAGGCCACCTAGCGGATAGCTACCCTATTGCCGCAGGTGGCTTGGTTTGCCAGTCCGCCTGCCAGAGAGTACAAAAGTTGCGGCAATAATTCCGAGGTTACCATTTTTGCTTTTTCTCAGATTTCTGGAGTGCCAACTCATCCTCTGATTCATTAGACATTTCAAACGAAAGAATTGGCCGGTTCTTAAGGAGAAACACACGGCAGCACCATATAATACAAAATAACTTGCGTGTTGATCTTAACGTCAGTCAAATGTTTCCTTTACCACTACCACTGCTCTAGTCAAATAGGTTGAAAGTGAATTTACTATCCAATTTATTTTAAATAATATTTCACGTAAAAATTACTGATAATAAAAAATTAAAACTGACAAACATAATATAATATTAAATGCAATTTCAATGTTCATAATCGAACAACATATTTATTATAACGATTCTCAGTTATTAAATAAGTGTCTATACTTGGTTTGTAAACTTTTCTGTGATTGGCAAGAACCTGTGTCATATGAAATCTGTATCACAATGAGTATCATTATGCAACGGGTTGCAGCCATCAAATGGCAGAATAATACAATGTGAGTAGAAAAAATAAATTACAGTCGAAAGAAAGCGTAATGTTTCATTAAAGGACGGATGCAGTGGCAGACATTTACACATAAACCGAACGTCAGAAAAGCTGTTGCAGCACTTCCGTTGCATTAAACAGCGCGCAGCTCATCACAGTATGCCATAGAACCAGCGCATGCAAATTGCATGCGGCGGCCCCCTCGCATGTCGTCGCGCATGCATGACACGCCAGTAGCAGCGGCAGCGACGGCGTGGCCGGTCGTCTTGACCCGAGGCGGGGCGGTGTGACGCGGGGCGGGGAGGGTTGGGGCCGGGGGGGGAGGGGAAGGGCGGGGCGGGGCGGAGCGGGGCGCTGGGCGCAGGTAGGGGGAACCGGGCGGCACTCGCTCGCTCGCGACAAGGCGCGCGCGGTCCGTCTGCAGGCGCCGCTGTGGCCGGGGCCGGCTGTCCGCTCAATGATTCAACGACCGCCGGAACAACATCGCCAATCAGTGTTCTATTAATAGGATCGATAAACGACTCGACAGAGGATAATCAGGGGCGGCACGGCCCCGCCCCCTTTCCGCCCTGCCCCGGCCCGGCCCGGCCGGCGGCGGGCTGACGAGGCCCGACACGCCGCCCATGAATTAAGAAAACACTGCCCGGCCAATTTACGCCGGCCAACCCTCGGCGCCCCCGTCCCCGCCCCCGCCGCCGTCACTACTACCCCGCTAACCCAGTGGTCGGATCCTACCCCGCTGCTCGCCCTCACCACGCCCTAAGGCCATTCTAAACAGTGTGAGTAAGATATATTACGGTGCATGTGAGGTAAGGGGGAGTGAGTTGAAGGACCTGCTGATGAAGGATGGCGCGATTTCAGGTTTTCACATGATACAGAAAAAGTACTTGTAGATGAATGTAAACTTTATTAATGTATAGGTAAGGCAGTGTTCTTCCAACACATTCCAACTCTTGATCGCAAAATTAAGAAATTCTAGTCAAACTCGTGTGAACAATTCGCGCAGAGTTTTTTGTTTCTTATTTTTCTAGGACAATAATCACAAATTTTCTTCGTTATCCGTGAATTGTTTATTCCCGTCGAGAATGAAAATGGAATGGCAATTAGTTCTTCGCCCAACCAATAGAGTTTACTGGCTCCGCAAATCTGCTGGCTCAACTTTCGTTGTTACAGCTTACCAGGTCTGGCACTTCATTTTGTTTGTGAAACTGTATTTGTAAATAACTATTTTAGGACGGTAAATTGTTGAAAAACTTATTAAAACGTCAAAAAGAGTGAATTCGTGCGTTTTAAACGACTTCTTGGTCACACGCATTTATGTCACGGTTATTTAGATCTCATAATTCAATCTGTTTTATTTCAGACTTATATTTTATAGATCATCATCAGTACTGGCACTATAATTCTACGAGAGACTTGGCCTCCAGGATACGACTCTTCCACTCACATTAAAGGTAGTGCTATGTTTTTATTCGCCACTCACCAACGCACGTGTTCACTCTCTGACCTTTGCGTTCCTCAGTTGCTGCTCTCCAGTTCTCGTTTCCTCCATTGCTATGTGAACACCATCATCCCCTACCCCGCAGATGTACGTTTGGAGCTTGGCAGTGTGCTACGTTGAATGCGCCTGCCTTATCTGTTGCCTCTCAAACGATTTAATTCCATCTGTATGTCGTCACCACGTCTTCTATCCAACCCTCCATTGCCAAGTTGTCGATAGCACATGCACCGTTCTCACTCTTCCGGCAGAATAGTTTCAAAAATATACTAGTTGCTATTTTCCAATAGTCTGCTCACCGTTTTCCCTCCACCTCTTTCCCTCTCCCCTTACGCTTTTTGTGGCAGCGACGCTACTCCACTAAACAGATCCTGCAGTTTGCCCTATATCCGACAACTCCCCACCCCCAAACACACACACCGCTTTAACTGCATTTGCTCTCCTCCCACAAATTCCACCCCCTCTGAATGCTCATTCTCGCTCCATTCCTATACCAAATTGCTCATTTCAAAGCGATATTTTTCCCGACCTCTAGTTTATGTTTTACCTGGTATCTATCAATCACTTACCCTCACCTTGCTCCTGTGCATAAGTTGTCTCGTTTCGTTGGATCATGTCGACTCTGTTTTTCTTCGACATCACTCTACGTGACATTGCGTATTCGTTAACTCACATCACATTGTTAACTCACATCACATTGCGTATTCGTTAACACGTATTGTCACTTTCGGTTCTCCACTGCATTCAATAACTACTTTTTTCCCTTACTGTCTAATATTCCCTCTCTCTCTGTCAAATTATCTACCTCTTTGTGTGCCTCGCCAATTTTCCAAGGTTACCACTCTAACGCTGTCTTCTATTTTCATCGACCGGCTTCTTTATTACATTCTTTCACTTTCACGCCAATACACATTTTTACCTCCTTGCATACTATTTACGTAGTATAGAGAAAGTAATGTATTTCTGCAGCGGAAAATGGATATTTTTCGACATTTTCTCTCGTATTGTGGGTCCTGAACAAATTAAAAATTGATAATGTTTGCTCGTACATGTTATAAATGCCATAGCATTGAGAAATATAAGCTTATAGAAGTGGCGAAAATGGATTTCATTTCGTCTGAATGTTCGAAAATTGCAAAAGTTATATATAACGCGAGAAAGTGTGTGACGTTGTATCGAAAGTGTGTGCCTCTGTATGCAATTTCAACGCATTGTTTATATTGTTTTCTCGAATACTCTCTAGTTAGTTCAACGTAAATACTTCCCAGCCTGGACACCTAATTTCCTGGCCCTCTCGACATTCTACTAAACTCCTGTACTTTCCCCCTTAAATTGCCATTTCTTCCCTTTACTTTCCCCGCATTCCATCGCCCAAGTTCGTCATCCCCTATCATTGTTTCATCTCTATACTTCCCTTCTTGTTTGAGTTCCCATCTCTTACCGTCGTCACAGACAATTACGAAACAGAAATGCGTTAATTAAACACTCTCTGAAACCTATAGAATTTGTGGAGTGCTAAATGACGCAGATAGGACCAAGTCTACAAACTCATAGTGAAGACAAGACCAATGGTCCACAGTATTCCGTATGCGCAGTGCAAACACGCTAACTGCTGACTGACCGCCCACTCCTTCGCCGCATCCAGGCTAATGTTGATTTGTGCGCGCGCGCCGCCGCTTGCGTTGCGGTTTTCCTTCCACCATCTGTCCACCGCCGAAATTGGGGGAGACATTAATTGCCCTCCAACCACTCCGCAGCCTCTTCGGGCTCCCCGTATTCAATTCCTTACATACATCAATTTTCCTGGAAGCGTGCACTCGCCGGCTGGAAACGAAGTTCTGCATGCGGAAACGGAGTCGAAGGGCTGAGAAGAAAGTTACCGTCGGTGAGTGGCCATTTTGATGACACGGGGCCAAACCAGGTCTTCTTTACTTTTGAAATTATTGCTGTACTCGTATTAATGCAGCATTGATGCTAAAATGCATATGTCGCTTTTGATCGTATCGTATGCGTTCCGTATCACATGCGATAGGGTGATTGCGTATGCGACGCGGTGATTGCATGTGCACGCCGTCGTGTCGAAAATGACAAGGTTCCTTTGGCAGCGAATTCATCAGTTCATCTAAATGGCTTGGATCATCACCTGATGAGTTCCAGGTAAGATTTTAGAGTAGTCACCTCAACGTCTAGCCACGCGCTTTAGCAAGTGATTTTTCTTCTAACAACATCTCGTACCTTTCTGTGTTCCTGAACAGACAGAGCATATCACCCATCACATGATCATCCGGTCATTATCTATGCAGTGAAAAGCAATTGCAAACCCCTCCTGTGATCATCTGCCCAGGAAAGCGGCGGATAAAACCTAAGCCATCTGACTCGCATGTACTTGGAGTTCGAGACTGGCAAGCATCATACAATTTGGAATTTTTATTATAAATTAATTGTTTGTGTACATTCCGATAAAAAAATTAATATATGTATTCATACTGAATCGTATTGGGTATGTAATATTGTTATTGTTAGGGTATAATAGTAGAAAATTTGTGCAAATAAAAAAAATTTGATCGACTTCTGGCCTACAGGTTTGGCAATTATTCGACCAGAAATGATTACGCAAATATCGTCTGTAAGGTGGTTTTCATAAATAAAAATTAATTTCAATTAATAATTTTAAAAAAAGGAGCTTATAAAACTTTTCATTCTTCCTCAATATGTTATATTGTATATTATTTACAAGAATTGTTTAAAAACATTTACAAGAGCCTGAATACTTTTGGATAGTTCCAAATCGTAATAACAAAATATGAGTACCGAGTACATGAAACATACATTGACGAGACAATTTTACCGCACTTCAAATGAATGTAATGGATATTTGATTGGAAAACGGTTTTCCGGTTAATAGGGTGTATTAATTTTCCATGAATTACACTCAACAATTTAGTTACAATATTTCTCGTAAAGACAGATCAAAAGGCGTTTCCTGGAAACGTTCGGTAGTTAAATGAGTTCCGCGAAACGTCGACTGTATTAATTCAAAAGTCTTTGTTATTAGTTGCTGAATTTTAATGACGAAGTAAATGTTCATGTGCAGTCCATTAAACACGTTATTTATATATTCAAGAGATGAACTAATCACAATACATGAATTAATAAGTAATTGCGCTGCCCATTTAGACATTCACACACATTGATAATGATGTACGTAATTAATTTTAAGTACCCACATTCTGCACTTATGATGCACTTTTGCTTAGAGTTAAGAAATACTTTAAGTTACTAATTTTTTTAAGAAAATATTTAAAAGAACCTGAAAACGTTCTTAATATTCCCAGACGCTATTTCGAAGTCTGCACACTAAGAGGGAAGACGAGTCTTTACGTCAGCCCAGAGGAATACAGCAGTAAAATGCTACACTCAGGAGGATCGCGCCGGCGGTAAGGCGCGGGATCCAACGGCGCCGATAATGTTCCCGACGTTTAGAGTTCCCTTCGCCGCCGCGCCGCGCATTTACATCGGCAAAAACCGCGAGTCAAAATGCAGCGGACGTCCCTCCGGGAGTTTTTCAGCGCGCGCGACTTCGCCGACCGACGTGCGCTCTCCAACTCCGCCTCCCGCTCTGCCCCCCCCCCCTGGCTCACCCAACTCGCACCAGCCCACCCCACCTCACATCCCTTCCCCGCCTCACCCCGCCAAACCCCTCCCGCCAACCCCGCCCATCCCACCCACCTGGTCCTGCACCGTCCCCCTCCGGCCCGCCACATCCCACCTAACTGTGCCTTGCCTCTCGCTGTCTCGTGCCGCCCTGCTTCGCCCAGACTTGTCTTGCCTCGCCTCACCCCGCCTCTCCCCGCCTCTCCCCGCCTCTCCCCGCCTCGTCCCGCCTCGTCCCGCCTCGTCCCGCCTCGTCCCGCCTCGTCCCGCCTCGTCCCGCCTCGTCCCGCCTCGTCCCGCCTCGCCCGACTCGTCCCGCCTCGTCCCGCCTCGTCCCGCCTCGTCCCGCCTCGTCCCGCCTCGTCCCGCCTCGTCCCGCCTCGTCCCGCCTCGTCCCGCCTCGTCCCGCCTCGTCCCGCCTCGTCCCGCCTCGTCCCGCCTCGTCCCGCCTCGTCCCGCCTCGTCCCGCCTCGTCCCGCCTCGTCCCGCCTCGTCCCGCCTCGTCCCGCCTCGTCCCGCCTCGTCCCGCCTCGTCCCGCCTCGTCCCGCCTCGTCCGCCTCGTCCTCCCCGCCCGCCGGTGGCGTGTCGGCGCGGACGATACTCAGAAGTCTGTCGTCGTACCATCCTCGCTGTACTCCACGAGCCGCCTCCATGCCACAGCTCTTCTTCCCTTTCACGATAACCCTAACATCACAACTAACCACCACCACCATTCCTGTCTCCGTTCTCCGAGGAATTTCTATTGTTGCTGTTTCTTCTCCTTCATACACCCCACAGCCATCTGCATAACATCCACCATTACTACTGCCATCTCTACTTTACTCGTCTCGATTGCTGAATGCAATTAGTGTTGCCGTCTGTATGCCATCAGTATCTCATTCCCCGGCATCTCCTGAAACGAGCATTACAATCAACCTGGTACGAATATCATCAACACTACTATTCCAGGTTGTATTCCAGGAGCACTGTTGGTGAATCTACCACGCTACCAAACTTCTATTTCCTACCACCCATGACTAGCAACTACCGCCACTACGTGTACTACCTCACTACTATTCCCGGATGCATTTCTATTGTTACCTTTTCCGCGTTTCATTCTCCTTCCGCAATGTATCTGAAATCACACCCACCAATACTACTACCAACGCTACTCATTTTTTCCCTCCGTTGGATCTCCTAGTGTTACCGCCTTCACTCCGCTCCCCTACCCTTTCTGACACTCTCTTCCACCTCAAACACTCACTAACTTTCCGGACTCCCTCCTCCGAGTCACGCCAAATGTCGCCTCCACTCCGGTTTGCAGTAGTTTTCTCTCTCGTAATATGAGTGCCAGTTTTCTTCACTCACTCTGTAGTCTCGTCCTCGGCTGCCACAGCTTCTGAGATCGTCCCGTCGCTCTTTAAGCTAGCCGCTCTCTCCTCCACAGTTTCTAAATTAATCTGCTTGTTCCCAACTCACTGCCTTCGACACCGTATACCTCAGTACTTCAGCAGTCATTCAATTGTTCATCCCTCCTGCTAAAAGTTTACTCTACAGCCCTGCGCCTATTTTACCTGTCTACTAACCAAACATGTTACTGTGAATGTTTTCATTGTTCCACCTCTCCTGGAAAAGCCTTCCACCCCAAGCCACTAATTCCCATAAATCTGTTACCACATGCCACCGAATTCACCTCTCCGTAGCCTTCACGCATGCAATCGATACCAGCCCCTTGTCAATCCATCTTCACCTCGTTTCACTCTTCCAAATCTAAGCTCTCAGCAGATCTTCTCCCCTGGTCCAACTTCTCCATTGCACGCGCATGAGCCCCCTCCGTTGCTGCTCCCAACACCCCCGATCTATGCTGCCCGACGCCGCCTCTGCCGCCGCCTCCGTCTCCGTCGCGGCCCCCATCCCCGTCCCCTCGGCCGTCCCCGCCCCCGCCGTCCCCTCACCGTCACCATCACCACCCTGGGCGCCGCCTCCGCTGACACCCTCTCCACCGCTCTCGTCGCCCCTCGCCGCCACCGCCACCGCCGCCGCCGCTGCCGCCCCCCGCCTTCGCGGCTAGCCGCGCCGAGTTGTAGAATTCCCGGCATTCCGGACGCAGCCCTGCCCGCCCACCGGTCCTCCTGCCGGCCGCCTGCCCTCGGCGGCTTCAGGGGCGGCGGCGGCGGCCAGTAATGTCTCCCCTGCGGCGCGGTAAACTTCCGGAGCCCTCTCGGGACTCTACGGAATTCCGCGGGTAACTTACAGCCGCAGTTCGCACCTGATAGATTATACATACAGGATACGAAAGTATGGCGGTCGCCGGTTAGAGGACGGGACGGGGAGAGGGTTGAGGCGCGCGAGCCATCGCTGCTGCGGCGAGAGGGTCGAGGAGGGGGTGAGGGAAGGTGGACAGTTGAGCCAGCAGGAGGCTGCAGTCTAGCAGGCAGAATGCGTTTCGGAGAAGGATTTTTGCGGGGTTAGACTGGAGCTACGAAGGAGAGAATATGCTTTAGAGAGGAAGAAAGAGAAAGAGAGATGGGAAAGGAATAAAAAGATACGAGCAGGAAAGGAGATATAGAAACTCTTGCAAGAGATATTACTGGTGGACAAAGAACATCAAGTATAGGAAAGAACGAAAAGAGGAAAAAAGAATGTTATGATGTGTGTATGTGTGTGTGAGAGAGAGAGAGAGAGAGAGAGAGGGAGAGGGAGAGAAAGATAGTGATAGTGAGAGGGAAAAGAAGTGGAGATTGCAGATGGAAGGAGGATGACCAAAGAAATTCCTACGTGCAGTGAGGAATATATAAAAATCTGAAAGAAGCTGGAACAAAGAAGATCAAAATATAAATGAATGAGAACTGAGGATTTGAATGAACTAAAGAAAGAGAAAGAGACATGTATGATAAAAAATCTTTGCAAGAAGAGTGATAACAAAAAGTTCCAAAAGAAAGTAGTGGGTGGCACATTTAAGGTAAAATATAGTAGTAAACAAAGGCGACAAAGACAGTTGCGTAAAATAAATTTCAAGAGGGTGGGACGAAGCATTAAATTGGAAAAGAAACAATGCGTATAGGGTAGGCAAATCGCATATGCATCAAATTAGTATCCAAAGCACGTGCGGAATTTAATGATTGGCTAGCAACGCGACAAATTCAACTAAACTTCCGGACAATTGATAACTGAATTTGGGCGTCATATCGGCCAGACAATAAGTCTGGACAAGTGACATGAATTTTGGGGTTATGCCGGTGAAGCAATGAACCTGGACAAGAGTCATGCGATTAGTGTATATAGTCTCGCGCTGATCAGGCGAAAATTCGCCTACAGTGTAGAATACTTTCTAGCTTTTTAAGAATGCTTGTGTTGACTGTGGACAAATGGCGAATGATGCAAAACATTGTGCAGTGACAAATTAAAATGATTGTATATATTACTAAGTGCATGCGAGATCAACGAGTTACTATTTGCGTTAACATATCTATATCAGATTCCCGCATGGATCACGAGAAAAATCGCACTCTATGTTAAAGCACTTTTTATCTTCTGTATTATGTTTGAGCTATCGACAATGGGCGAATGATTGCGCTTGTGACAAATTGAAACCTTGAAGAGTCTTAAATATTAGCAAGATCAATTTAACAAAGTAAATTTGTAATAAAATGTATCATGCTTAGATCAAGAGAAAACTCTCACACTAATAAAATACTTTCTCCCATTTGTATTGCGCTTGCGATGCCTATCGACAATTGACGAACAATTGTGGAGTGACAAATTGAAAGTGATGATTTTCTAAGCACGTGCGAGGTACATTTAATTACATAATCGTGAGAAAATATGTACAACTCCCGCAACTTTTCTTGAACGATGATCTAGCTTCCCCCCTCCCTTGAGCAGTAAACAGTTGAAGGCAAAAGCTCGCAGCGATCACTAATGACAACATTCCAAGCATTAAAACTTCATTGGCTCGAAACAGAAGCTAGTCAAACCTTGTTACTTTCATAGTTGCGAACTTCTGTTCAGTTTTATTATTATTATTATTATTATTATTATTATTATTATTATTATTATTATTATTATTATCTAAAGAAATGACTGAGGCAGGTCCAGGTCCTTGAAGGGAGGCATCGACAACTCCTATTTAGTATCCCTAGTAGTACTCCTAATTTTCCAGAGGTTGGCATTACTGTAAATATTCTAGTGACCAACTTTGTAACTACTACCCCCCACTCCACCCCATTTCTTCAATCCATCGTTCAATAAACGTTATGCGAGTAGTATACTTGGGTTTTCGTAACGTGGCCGATGACATAAGGTCATTTTTACACCTCCCGCATTATAAAGTGAATCTTTTTCATTCATTCGCGAACGTCCTTCTTAACGAGGCTTATGGCCTCACACATGTGCTTATCACTGTTATAAAGATTCATTTTATAAGGCAGGAGGTGTAAAAACGACCTAATGTCATCCGCCACGTTACGAAAACCCAAGTATAATACACCCCCCCACTCCGCCCGCATTTCTTCAATCCATCGTTCAAGAAAAGTAGCGCGAGTAGTAAGTACCAGATGCCGGGTGGATCAGGCGAAAATGCGCCCCACTTATTACAATAGCGTCCAGCCATTGTGTGGCGCGTCGCGTGGCGTCGAAGCCTTTGAGCAGCGAGTGGCGGGCAGCGACAGAGCAGCGTCACGTCGCGGCGCCGGCGGCGGCGCCAGCAGCGCCCTCTCTAAAGGGGAGGTAGCACGGCGCGAGCGGCGCGAGGGCGGCAGCCGGCAGGTGCGAGGATCCGACTCCGCGGCCACGCCCCCCCCCCGCCCCGCCGCCGCCAGGGCGTGCCGCTGCCGCGATCCCCCGGCCCCACCCTCGCCCCGCCCCCTCTCCGAGTTCCGAACAGATAATTAGAGTATTAGCGGAGAGACAAATTAATTAGGGTGAACGAGCTCCTCCGTGCCAATAATCAGCGGCGAGGTGAGGTGAGGCGCGACGCGGCGTGGCGTAGGACCGAGACGAGGGCGGCGGGGGGGGGGGACTGTGAACGGAGCACGACGGCGACGCGCAGTCCCGCGTCCTTAATTCAGTCCCGGGCGCCGGTTTCAGCGGTTCAATTAAGTTCGCACCCCCCTGTTAGCGGGATTTCGCGCGTGGGTGACGACGCTGGAGTTTTACGTCAGCGGAAGGACGCGCTAAGGTGGGGAGGGGGGCGAGCGGGTGTGGGTGAGAGCGAAGACAGAGCGGGGGAGGCGAGGAGATGCGCATCGATGTAGTGCAAGGCGGCGGCGGTATCCACGAGTGAGAGGATGTGGTGGACCGGGCGTGGTGTAAGACTGGGGGAGGCGAGTTACAAGGTAATAGGCAAAACAGGAGGAGGTAGCGTAGAGGCGGAGGACAGGCGGGATCGGAACCGAGTCCATCGGAAGCGGAGCGGGCCGAGAAAGGACCTGAGCGGAGTGCATTGAGAACGGAGCGGGGCGAGGGGGGACCGGAGTGGAGTGGGTCGGGAGCGGAGCGGGGCGAGGCGGGACTGGAAAGCAATGCATAGGAAGCGGAGCGGAGCAAGGCGAGAAGGGACCGGAGTGGAGGAAGGTGAGAGTGGAGCGGGGCGAGGCGGGACTGGAACGCAATGCATCGGGAGCGGAGCGGAGCAAGGCGAGGAGGGACCGGACCGGAGTGGAGTGGGTCGGGAGCGGAGCGGAGCGGGGCGAGGCGGGACTGGAATGCAATGCATAGGGAGCGGAGCGGAGCAAGGTGAGGAGGAACCGGAGTGGAGCGGGTCGTGGCGGGACCGGAACGAAGTGCGTTGAGAGCGGAGCGGGTCGAGGATGGATGGAACGCAGTGGGTCGGGAGCGGAGCAGGGCGAGGCGGGACCGCAACGGAGTGCATTGGGAGCAGAGCGGTGTGAGATGGGACCGCAACTGCGTGGGTCAGGAGCGCAGCGGGTGGACGCGAGTCACCAACGGAGGCGTCGGGGGCGGGGAGGCTGTGAGTAGGGGCGAGGGGGAAGAAGGTAGCGGGCGTAACGAGGTGAGGGCGGGGCGGGGCGGGAGGACGTCCTTCGAGAGCAGAGGCGCGCCGCGTCCCCGCCTGCGCCTTTTGAGCGACGGAGACGCGGTGCCGACGCTGCCGCTTCGCTTGACGCTTCAATGGGGGGTTTTTGCGCGCAAAGGAAATGGTCTTTGCTCGCCCGCAAACTGTCGTTTAAGAGGATGTCCTTTCTTGGGGTGGTTTTTGGCAGACGGAAGCAAAAGTATGACAGATGTGGGTGTTTGGTGGCGATTTCTAGAGGCAGTTATGATACTTTGGGTATGAAGAAGAATGATATTCTAAATGAGTTTTGTGTGAATGGAGGAAGTGACTAGTATTTTAGAAATACGTCTACAAATACCCTCATATCTTCAGTTATTGTAAATATGTGTACTGATTATATTAACAAAGAATGAATTTCAAATGAATTAACAAACAATGAAGTCATTGTTTGCAAAATGACCATTAAATGCATATTGTTCTGTTTTTTTTTGAATTTTGGTTTTTTGTACTTCACTAAATATCTATTAAATGTTAAAATTACAAAATATATAAAAATGAGACAATTACTTTTGGTAAAATGAATAGGAAGTGTATTATTTAACAAAGAATAATAAATTGACTGTGGTGATTCTTTACAAACTATTCTGTGGGAAACTTTACAAACTATCTAGTCTACTAGGTATATATTTGCCCTTGGAATTCGTATTCATGAAGCTATTTTCTCATATTTTAATCGTATAAATTATATCAACATTCTTCAAAGTAATGTACTTATTGAAAATGTGTAATTTCATATAAACGACCTCTCTCTAACAAAATATGTGATACTCATATTAAATTTATGCCAATGCATCTTGATTCTACCGATCACGAATATCTCAAAATTACTCATTTGTCACATATCCACATGCCAGGACAGTAAGGCATGCATGCTGTGCATCGATGTCACACGTCGATGTTAGTATGTTATGCATTGGGGGCGCTGAACCATAGAATGCAGCCACGTTCCTGCTTTGATTCACAGCACCGCAAACGATCAACACTTGGTAACGCGATTGCTCAATTAACCGCACAATACTCTGCTTACATGATGCTTGTTGGTGCCCCGTGAGCAGAAAGGGCTCGAAGAAGAGCAGTTGTTGCGGTCATAAAGATAAATTAGCAGATCGGTGTTTCTCTACTCGTCTATGGCGTGGAACACAGAACCCGGTAAACTTAGAGGATGGAAACTGGGATACTTGAGTAATTTCTGTACATCGTAGGTAAATATGCTTTTCCAGTTTCATTACTATTCCTGGATGTTTGGTAAACTATGTCCAAAAGACAATAATAAAGTTAGAAGCAGATAAAACAACTAATTATCATTTCCATTTAGATGGCAAATATCTTTAAAGCCCTTTATTAAGATTTAGTAAATATGTCATAATGACCATAATCTCCCAGATATATTAAATATGAGACTAGATATCGAGGAGAATGCACTTGGAAATGGAGAAATGTATTTACTTTCATTTATAAATGAAGCATATCGAGTCATAGCAATCCAATGCCTTGGCAGGTAATTAAGAATAAATTTGCATTGATAATGTATTGTGGGAAATGATTAAAATATGAGATTGCGAAATATGAGTTACGATAAAATTGTTTGTCAAATAATACGTCTTCATCAAGGGGCAAATGCAGGTGAAGAAAAAGTAAAATGGTTAACTATTTAATTAATGGAATCTAAAATGTTTTAAAGAAATTACTGAGAACAAAAAAATAACTTTGAAAATTTGGTTAGTTACGTTAACGTCAATTCATTTCATAAACTCCATAACGCTTCCAACAATTTTGTAATTTTAGTTTATTTAGAGATATTTAATTTGGTTTTCCTTTTTAATTTGAATAATTATTTTAAAATGTATTATTGTAAATCATTTTTGCATACCGTTCACATTGTTTTCGATTCGATCTATTGTTAGTTTCAGATTTATATTTCATAAATTATCTTGTTTCAGTGTACGTATAGTCAAAGCCTCCCTTCATTATAATATTGCCAAAAACGATATAGAATGTTTGTTCACAACATTATCTGCATTCATAACTTTTATTATTTCATTGTCTGGAAATATGTTGTCATTAATTGCTTTTTTAAACAAGGTTGGCCCGGCGAAAAACAGATTCGTTGGCTGGGACAGGCGATATTTTTCCCAGCACAGTGTAAATTCTGAAGAGATTTAAGGGACTTTTGACATGTTAATCAGGATAACATTATACGGTTTTCGACCAATTTTGAATAATTTCCTGTGTTTGTGATAATGTGCCCACGCCGAAGCTCGGTGGAGGTAGAGGGAGCGAAAATTGGGAGTGGCTCCTGCTGCAGGCGGCTTCGTCAATGAAATACGTTAGAGAGGTGCGGCGGATAAAACCTCTGGTCCGATAAAGACTTTTTAGTCCTCATGAGATAATAAAGGGACAGCTACTACTCGTGCAACTTTTAATGAATGATGGATTGAAGAAATGTGGGCGGAATGGGGGGTGTTAGTTACAAAGTCGGCCACTAGGGTACTTACAGGAATGCCAATCTCTGAAAAATTAAAGTCAAACCCGGTACGTGTGCGGCCTGGATTGTTCTGGGTAAGCAACAGCACAGACACAAGATAGAAGTTTTAGGTGCCTCCCTTGAAGGACCTGGACCTACCATTTCTTTAGGTAATGGTAATAAAGCTGACAGAAGTTCTTGACCATGAAAGCAACTAGTTTTGGCTAGCTTATGTTTCGCTTCAATGAAGTTTTAATGCTTGGAGCAATGTCATCAGTGCTCGCTGCAAGCTTTTGCCTTCAACTGTTTATTGCTCAAGGGAGGGGGAAGCAAGGTCATCGTTCAAGAAAAGTTGCGCGAGTAGTATAGGACACTTTCAATTGCGAAGATGAGTATCTCGTCTATTAACGAATTGATGATTTTCCCTGAGGGTAAAAACATTTTATTGTTTGTTGTTCCTTTTTGTTTAATGTTGAGAAGTTTGTCGTATTACCTATAAAGAGCGCTGAAAATAAGTTTCAACACATATGTTATTTATTTTGTGGTTTTCACAAAAGGAAATTTTTAATATTGCTTCTCTCTATCATTATACCGAGTTATTCTAGCTTTTGAAATATTTCTTCCGCACTTTTATAATACTTACCCTCCCCTATGACAGCGGACATATCAAATTCATGAAGTACGTAATAACCAACGGATATTTAAAAAATTGTTTCAAGGCTGATTGGACTGTGCGAAATGGAAGATTCAACAATAAAAATATTCCAGTGATAAAAATAATTGTATCAATAATTTCAAAACAATAATCTGCTTTTCAGATTGAATAGCAATAGAATTTTTGTTTTTGTATGAGAAAGCTTTACTATTTTCCGTAGAAAAAATCACTACTATTGGATTAAACGCACTTTGTGTGCTTTATTCGGTCTGAGTAAATTACATTCGCAAACCCTGCAATACTGGAAATGAATCATATTTAAAAAAGAAATGCAATCAAATGGAAAAATATTTCGATGTAACGACGATTCTTAAGCGCCTAACTATATTACTTATTATTAATTCCCATTAAAACTGCAATGACTGTAGTAAGTGATATTTATCTATTATAGCCGCGACTTACAGTAGAAAGTACCATAAAATTTCTTTGTAGATCACGATCACCACAATCCTTTACATACGCGAGTTATAAATATGTATTAGATGCCAAGAAAGTTACGTAAAAATGTAGAGTAGTTAAGAATTATCAATTAAAAATATTTTATCAGCGTGCATGAACACTTTTTTCTGTATGGAATCTGACTTAATATCTGCCGTAGGCAAAGAAAAGTATATCCTAGAGAATTACAACACACGCATTCCATCCTTAAGATTAGAAATGCAACTATTTTTATAGAATTTAATTAGTATTCAATGTGTTCAAACCTATCCTCCCGAAAATCGCATTTACCTGCGGTGACATGCCACTATATATGAAATGTTGGTTTCGAATTTGACTTACTATTTTTTGAGGAACGATTGTTCGACGTAACTTGTACTGTCGTTTTCCGACGCTTCTACTATCGAGTTGGACTCTTTTATGTCACGTACAAAATGCTCTGAAATAACGCTATCATTCTTTGATGATTTTAACATGCGAACTTCATCCATAGAAAAAATAACTTTATAATAAATCCAACAAACGCTTTCATATCAGAACAGCAAAATTATCTCAATAATTGCTGAATAATTATAAAATTTTTAACGTCTAATTTAAAGATATATTAAGTTTTTTATATTGTTGATAACGAACCGAAAAGGCAAAACATAGTTTCTTGTTTTATACAGTGAGCCGAACCGAAGTGAACCGAATCAGGGCCTCCTAAAAAAAACTGTATTTATGTCGGTAGCAACCAGATAACTGGGAAACAAGTGAAGAGGAGAACACTTCTAGCATCTATTATGACTATGGGGAGTACGCAATTTACGTTTTCGAGCCGCAGCTCGCACTACAACACAGCCACTGCGGAGGGACTTTTCTGGCGCACCTGGTGTTCCTAATCCCTGGCATTGTATTCATATGTGCCGTAGGAGTAAGGCACATTATGTATGAATGGCACAATACTGTTGATATTAATATTCTTGGTAAAGTATTTTCGTTATAGTATGGTTTGAAACGGTCTTATTCGTATAAAATTTCATTGAACCGGTTTTGATTTTCCTCTTGATTTAAGAATCTTCATAACTTCTTGTGGTTGTTTAATGACGATGTATAACTTGTTTCTGAATATTTTATGATTATCATATACTAGTTTCTTTTTCATAATTTCAACATTATGTTGCATTTTACGCTGATACATAAGCTTCAACATTCAAGTTTAGCTTAAACTTGGTAATCAGAAACGGCGAAATATGACCTAAATGATTCACTTTACAACTCCAACGAAATACACTAATATACAAAACACGATGGCCAATAAGATGTTGCAGACTTACCTATAACGTCGTGCAGTGTGGCAGTATCTGAGCAACTGAGGAAGTTGTTGTAGAAGCTCACCATGACGATACCGCCATTGAGCGCCTGAAACGAAAAGAAAGATCTCATGGTAATTGTTTAGTCTTGCAAGAAATGTATGTTCACATGTTCTTTTGAATTTTTTTTTCTTTTGGAGTGAGTTAATAACAAAGTGAACGTTCTGGCATTTCTGAACTCTATTTTTCTCTTAATAGAAATTTCTAATACATTTGGGAGTCAAATACATTCATGTAGTTGATGTAGTAAATTTTAGAAACCACGTTAAGTCTTGAAATTATGTTCTTGGAGAGATGTAGTGAGTGTTGGTGCGAGGTTTCTGAGGATCATAAGGTGGTAGCACATGACCACAGTTGATTTCAAATGCAATAACAAACCCTAATGAGGTAACAATAAAGTTCAGAAACGTCGGAAAGCTAAGTTAATTTAGTCGCAAAGAAGACAAAGAGTTATGTATGGTGATTATGAATATGATGGTAATGAATTCAAAAAATATAACACTAGAGGCAAACGATAAAAAATGATCGTACGATGTGAAACGTCTCTAGGGAAATCTCGAAGCCTTTTCAAAAAGTCGCTGAAAAGGCCTCAAAGTGATATTTTGGTCTATTTGCTATTGTTGCCACTAGATGCCACACCCCATTAAGGAATCGAATTTAGTTCCTCTGATATTACTTACAGTCGTTTAGGACCGCGATCTGGGAGTACAACAATGTGTATATCAAATATTAGGTCCACCTTTCTCCTAGAAATCGCAAAAACTTTAATGTAGCTCCCCCCTCCATTCCTGTCTGCCACGAGTGAAGGAAGCCGTCTTATCTCATCAGAGTTGTTCTCACATGTCGGTCATATTTTTATGATATATGATATCCTTTCCTCATTTTTATTTGGTTTTACAAAATAATTTTACATGAAGACATGTTATTTGATTGATTTATTACTAGTGATTCCGAGCGTGTCAACTACTAAGGTCATTAGTTCCGTAAGTGTGGCGAATGTTTTTTTGGCTCGGGAGGTAGCGGTCGGCTAGCTGGTGTTTCTACAAGTCTATCTCCCATCAGCGGGGCACCGCTTCGGTTGGTACAAGCTGTAAGCTCCCCTCCGACCTTCGCCTGATATTGATCGAAGAAACCACCGATCAGAGCAGCCGGCTACTAGAATGTTCCTCCAGACAGTGACAGAACTTGACCTAGCTATCTGGTTAGTGTCAAAAATCCTGCCATCGTCGGGACTCGAACACAAGAACCTCCCGGTCAGATGCACTGCAGTGGCATCCGTTTATGCCCTTAGCCACCTCTCCCGGTGTATGTTATTCGAAAAAATCAGTATTTTGATTTATTTTACGTAATTGACAGTGGGTTTAGTTGAACCGGAGAGTGCCTAATCGCTAGCGCACGTTGCAGATGGGGATTTTTAATCCTTCTGATTCAGCAAACCTCGAGTTCCGAACCGTCGATGTTAGCGCATGGAGCTGACATGCTGCCTAAACGTGCAAGAGCGATTGTTGCCCCTGGAGTCAGTCAAACTGAAATGCACGCAACCATAAGTACCAAATTGTATCGTTGGATATCATTCCAATAGCATCACATTTTATAGCGACCTGGTCAGTTTTTAATATTTTATTGGTTGTGGAGACGTTGTATCCAAAAAAAAAATATTTATTAAAAAGTGTATCATGAAACGTTTCCACGTACAATTAACTTTTAATAATACACAAACTAAGCGAACAACACGAGTAGTGCACAGAACAATTACGTAAATAAATCAAAGTAGTCATAGATATTTTAATTAATTCATTTTCCCATTGTTTTATAGCTTCTCCTAGAGTGGTAGGTGGCCATGTAACTGGTGTGAGTTCTTTACATTAAAAATCTTCAATGTTATAAATCGTAAAATGAGTGGCAATATTGTGAAGTGATTTGGATTAAAAGAGTCTATGATGTTATAATTTGTAAAATCAGTGAAATATTGTGAAGTGATTAGTAATTGTGAAGTGCTAATTTAAATGTTTCTTAAAATAATATAAATTTTCCCCACCGAAAAAAGAACCATTTCTAATAAACAAGGGAACTGAATCTTTCGGCTAGTGAACTGATATACGTACAACGGAAAAAGTCCAAAATTTTTTTCAACACATCCTTAAAACAGAAGTAATAATTAAAAACAAAAGTTTAATCGTGTTTTATTTGCTCAAACTTTACGATACAATCTCGGGTGCAGGAAATTGTATGTCAATGCGGACAATATTTGAGGGTGTGAACCAGCACAATTTTCAAATATGTCGTCTAATAATGTCATATTAAACCGGAGTAATCTGAAATAATGTTACAGATTGTTAGTACCGGTCTTAAAATTTATATTCAGAAACACACATGATCACGTGCGTACTGTATTACAGTTTCACGAGTAAAAATTAATGTTTTTTCT
This sequence comes from Teleogryllus occipitalis, assembly GCA_011170035.1. Taxonomy (NCBI): domain Eukaryota; kingdom Metazoa; phylum Arthropoda; class Insecta; order Orthoptera; family Gryllidae; genus Teleogryllus; species Teleogryllus occipitalis. Next base: position 247,436 of record BLKR01000761.1, on the reverse strand, counting down.
GTTAATGAAAATATTACAACTTACCCGTTTAGGCTATTTATTAGGTGAATTTAACAATTCAATCGTAAAAATTTTATAATCATCAAAAAAACTCTTAAAAATTAAATTAACATAATTTAATTTAAAATATTATTTTTTGTTAAATAATACCTCGTAAAGAAGTAAAAAATAAATATCTTTATTTTCAAAAAATCGATATTTGTAGAATATCCAAACGTTTTAGTACATTGCGTCAATTAAGAAATTTTATTGACGTCTCATCGAGATCATTTACTATAATCTTTTGAACATTCCGCAATTATTTAGTTTACACTTCTTATCTTCCCATAGCATTTGTGCCAGATGTTTCAATAATCGTCACAAGTGCATCTCAAGCATTAGTCTGCAATTGTGTTATGGATGCAAATCACTTTTTTTTGAATTCATATGGAACCGAGAGGTTGAGAAGAGTTCACGCTATGAGTGCTTGACCCTATTTCGCGAATTGGCTTAAGCTGAGTGCTAACCTGATTTTGATATCATTGCCACTTGTGCATTTTACTTTACAGTTCAATGCAAATTTCTTACCTGTCTTAATTTCATTCCATATTAATATTATATTAACTTTTTAATTATTTAGAAGATGCATAGGTAATTGCAGAATATTCAATTAAAACAAAGTACTCATTTTAAAATAAAATACATAATGTAGCAGTAGGTGGTTCATTACGTTCTTCTAAGAATTCTGTTTTTATATCCTATCAAAATTTGAGGAGAAACATATTCTCACAATGTATTCGGTATGTTTTTATTGTCGCTAGGAGACGCGGCGAATTTTCGCCATCTTGCCCAAGTGTACGCTTTTACGACTTTAATTCTGTCGCTATCGTACGTTGCCCGCTGGGACACTTGGCCGAGTTACGTCTGTGACACGACGAAACACCTCATTTTTCGCCGCTTCGGTGAATCGCTTCGTACATGTGCGATGAAACGTCCAATCCCACAAGAGGGCAGACTCGTAGCGCCTCGCTCGCCGTCAAAGAGGCCACAGGGGTCGAAGAGGAATTTTCCGGGCCTCTGGCGCCGAGGGCCACCAAAAAATAAGCGTTCGGCGCCGCGGCCGGAGAGTCGGATATTACACGTCCCATTAGGAACGCAATCTATCTTATTCTCTCGAGGGAAAAATTGCGTTCCTAAAGCGCGATATTAATATAATCTCGGCGATTTCTCTCTCTTTCTCTCTCCCTCTTTCTTTTTATCCGAAAAAAGAAAGAAGAATCGAGAAGAGAGAAGAGTTAATATCTTTGTGTAATTATTCTTGAATTCCAGCGTTAGTGGGATTTTTTCGCCAGATAATTGCGCGAATCCCACCTATGCAATTTGCAAGTAATCAAAGAAAGAGAGAAATTCGCATATCTGATCCGCCCGCTGTTTTAACTTGGTAAATAGAACGACGGTGGCCGGACGCGAATGGAAGGACGTGGGTGAGGCGGGGCAGGGGAGGGCCAGGAACGTGGCTGGAGAGTTAATCAGGAGGCGACCGGCCGCGGGGGCGGGGGCGGGAACGGAAGGGAGGGGAGGGTCAGTGGAGGACGAGGACGACAGGGGCGCACTCTCCTGGAGCGTCAATGGCCGCAGAGGACGAGGACGAGAGCGCGAGACGAGGACGCCGCGCTGCCCGCCGGGTCAAAGGCGTCGCTACTTGTCCTCGCGGAAGAGCGACCCTACCTCGGCCCTTATGAGCTTCACATGGCCGGAAACAAATGAAGGTAGTGGCACGGAAGGAGCTTAAGCCATTCACAGAAAGGAGGCGAGGGCGCGTTGCTATGGAGACGGCTCAATAGTGCCGGCGATGCAGGCAAGTTGAGGACGAATGCATTGACGACTCCTGAGCGAGATAGGGCCTCCTCCTTATTGGGATTGTGTTCTGACTTGTAAAATTGAGAACAAAAGCCCTTTTTTCTTGCAGTGGTACACTTGCATTAATATATGTGAAGCAGAGGATTACATTCACTTCCGCCTTTTCTTCATATTTTTCTCTTAACAGGTCTTTTTTTACCGTATAATTGTACTTATTTATTTTAATGACCGAAAAAATAACAATCGCAATATTTTCAATATTTAGATACATTGTTGTAATCATCGGGCTATTAAATTAAAGAAGAAAAATTTATCCACATAAATATGAAACATACTTGTGTGTCAATATCTTTTGTTTACTCGTTGGACATAATTTCAATATTTATTCGTTTAAATCCCGACATACATGATTGAACGGAATTGTTCATTCAATATTGTTAAGCATTGAAAAGCTGAACTGCACTGATATGAATAGCTTTATCACTAGTTCTAATTTTGGTCCATATTAATCATTAAATATCCGTATATTACGAGGAATTGCTTTATTTGACGTCTTGATATCGAATATTTCTTAAATGTTCAGAATTTACAACCCCAAAATGAACTCTTTACGAAATTTCTACGAGTTTAGTTGGTGGGAAGGTGAAAATAATGAAATATGGAAGAATACAAATTTCTAAGCAATAACTGCGAGTAAAATTTTGCCTGATGGAATGTTCATATCACAATAAAAGAGAGACTGATAAAAGACAAATATTAATTTTTGGGTGGAAGTAAAATATATGTTATTTTACTTCCACCCAAAAATTGTTGGACGTTTCTTTGGAGAATATGCGAAGGAAGTTGATATAATGGTCAAGAAATAGGGGTAAATTATAAATACTCGCTCCAACAGAAATACTGTAACATTAACATTCTTTGAATTTTATCAAATACAAGTATTGTAAAAATAAATTTATGGTTTTAGTGGAAAAGACTTCTTTTGTTTCTTAGGTCTAGTGGATTTCTTTTGTTTCATCATTCGTTATAAAGACATAGTTTCTTTAATGAGAAAAAAGGATTTTCCATTCAAAAGATGCAAAATTAACAGTGCATCTTTTGTTACTGAGAAGGAATTCAGAGAATATATTTTATTCGTTATTTTCTTGGAACAATATCACGAAGGAGAGAAGAAGTCTGATGTGAACGGATTTTCCACATTTCTCTTTTACCATTGTTTCAAGAGTCGAAAAATATATTAGCCGGATTTTTACTTTGCATACTAATTCTAATTGCATTTCTAAGAAAATAAGCTTCCTCAAAATCATGCCTAGCAGTAAACACTTTCGAATTAGTTGTATCAAACAACAGTTCTCCTCCGAAATATGAAGAAAGACGGAAATATTTTTTCATCACAATACTGCCCGAGTTCAAAGTTTCTTCGCCGTAAGAAAGTAGCAGCCAGATTAGTTCTTTAAAGAAGTTCTTGTTTTTCGCAGCTGCCAAGTGGGGAAGACACAGCACGAGCGCTTTAGTGCAAGATGCCCTTTGTTACGTGGCAAAAGGACGGGCGGGGCGGCGGCGGGGCAGGGGGTGGGGGCGGGGCGTCGCTGAGGGACGCGACGCGCAACGGCGAGGACATCGAAAAGGACGGGGCGGGGCCGGGGAAGAGGGGCGCTGCAGAATGGGGTGGAGCGGTGCCTCGAGGGGGGGCGGCAGGTCCTCTTCAGTCGCCGCGGGGGAGGTACTCAGCCGCAGCACGCGGTGTTTAACTTAGTAAATAAGTCAGCGCCCGGACGACGCGACGGCGGTGGCGGCGTGGGCGGGGGAGAAGAGACTGAGGTGGGGTGGCGGCCGTGATGGCGCGTGAGGGAGGAGGAGGTGCGGGACGGGGGAGGCCGTCAGAGGTGGTGGCGGAGGCAACGTAAGCGTCGGCGAAGGTGTCGGAAGATGCGGCGGCGTCGACGGTAATGGCAGCGATGACTGCGAATGAAGCTGTGGTGGTGACGTTGGAGGCAGCGGTGGTGGCACGGTGATGGCACGGTGGTGAAACGCTTGTGAAACGGTGGTGTCACGGTGGTGTCACGGTGGTGTCACGGTGGTGTCACGGTGGTGTCACGGTGGTGTCACGGTGGTGTCACGGTAATGTCACGGTAGTGGCACGGTGGTGGCACGGTGGTGGCACGGTGATGGCACGGTGATGGCACGGTGATGGCACGGTGGTGGCACGGTGGTGGCACGGTGGTGGCACGGTGGTGGCACGGTGGTGGCACGGTGGTGGTGGTGGCGGTGGTGGTGTTGGCGATGGCAGTGGCAATGGCAGTGGCAATGGCAATGGCAGTGGCGGTGGCGGTGGCGGTGGCGGTGGCGGTGGCGGTGGCGGAGGGCGGTGGAGGCGCGTCGGTGTTGGTGGCGGCGCCTTAATGGCAGTGGCGGCGGCGGCGGTGACAGAGGAGGGGAATGGAAGGGGGATACGGAGGTGGTGGTAGCGTCAGAGACGGAGCTGAAGAGACGCGGAGGAGGGGTCGGTGGAGTGGTGGAAGCCTCGCAGTGTCTGTGAGCGCGAGGTGTAAGCGCTGCGATGGACTGAGGTGGACGTTACTGTGAAGAGGATCGGGCGAGGCCTAAAGCGCTCGTAGTCAGCACCTCAATGGTGGATGAATGCGAGTTCTGGAACGCGAAAGGAAGAGCGGCCAGAACGAGAAGCGCTAACCAGGGATTGCTTTGGAAAGGTAAATTCAAGATGATATGATGAACTCAGAAGTTTGAAGTAAAAAATAAAATAACTTTTAGTTAATGTCGAGGTGAATATGTACAGGAGAATCAACGGAGAAGATTGGAATCAAGGATCGTAGAGAGTGGGAAAGGTTGCCAAGGAGAGAATTTATTATTCGGTAAGTATCTAGGCAATGAGAAACGTTGCTTAAAAAGGAGTATGTGAGAGAGGCGACATAGCGAGAGAAGCAAGCAGGCTATTAGATGGGTAGAGGTAATAAACGTAGAATATATAAGATGGAGATGGTAAGATAGAAGTCTACAAAACTTGCAAGGGGAAGCACTTTCTAAATGGTAAGAGAGCAGGATTTGTGCTTTGAATGGATCTGTGTTAGGTGAGTGGAACTGTGGTGTGCGAAGCACATGGATGAAAACGAGGATTCCAAGGTTTAGTGTGCGATAATAGTCATTTCTATGGAACAGAATATTGAGATATATTATATGTGGAGCATTAAAGAGGAATACCTATGAAGTGTGTAAGTGGTAAAACTGAACAAGGGTTTGCTTTGCAGGCAGGATTCTAAGGGATCTACCAAATTTAAGACTAAATGATTTGCATAGTTCTTTGGGGAGGGATACAGTTGTACAAAATACATTTTTTAAATCAATTTGAAAAATAAAGTAGTTTAACTTTTACTGAAAATTAACTAAATGATTGAACTTCTTCTCACGAAAATGTAGGCGTAAATGTTAGTCATATTTTACTCTCCATTTATTGCCTTTAAATATAATACTTTCAGTGTTAAGAAACGGCTGATCATCTGGACAGTTTCGCGGACAACTCCATTGAAAATTTTGGCCGGTCATCACGAATTCTACTGCGGAGGGATTTTGAAGGAAGGGTTGGGCAGAAGCAGAAGACAGCAAGGGAGAAGGGGGAAGCTCCTCGCCTATCGAGTCAACGACGGATTCCCAGCTACAGAAAAGGCGCTTCTAATGGCGACGAAGAATTCATTACTGAAGGAAGGAAGTCGAAAAGAAACGAGGAGAACTTTTTAAACATCGAAATCTCAACAAATAAACGGTTGCAGCCAACTTCGTAAAATGTCTGCGAAAGACTTTTTCTTTTTTATCTCCGTTTCTCTTTTACTGTGAGTCCTCTGAGAGTTATATGCGTGAGTGTTCGCTTCAATATTATCAAGGCGTTCCAGCTTTTATTCAAGAGATATTTTAGATTACTCTTACCACTGCAAATAAAAATATGCTATTTTAAGTTGACGGTGTTATTCAAAATTACTAATAAATCGTTTAATATTTAAATGAACCATATATATATTGGTGTTTCCCTGATATTTATTTTATGATTTAAAAATACTGCTTAATAGAAAAATGTTTCTCACAGTGGTTTCTAAGGACTCCCAAGGGCCCTTGAAAACACTAAAGGGGTTTGGGGCTAATTAAAATTAAAATGGGGTGCATGGACATCGTCGGCGGGCCCACGAATGTTTTAATACTGTGATATACGAAAATGACGAACCATTTTTATTATTGAAATGTCATTTTATTTGACATAGAATATAGGGATGGCAATAGACGATCGCGAGAGGATCGCTATGTGACAAATAAACAACCGGCGTTAAGGATCATTTTCGTTAGGTTGAAATGACAGAGCAGAGGCGAAATAAGCATTGTTTTGAGAGACAAAAGAAAATGATGTAAAATTCGGATGCTTCCGAGTTTTTAGAAGAACATTCATTCACTAGAGCAACGCGGTGATGAGCGGGTCGGTTCTTTAAATATATTTTTCTAGATCGACGAAAGACTAATTGTCAGTTAACTATCGTTTCTTATATTAGAATAGAGCGTTCTAGTAAGAAGAAAAATACGTATCTAGGCGTCCATCCGAGACGTTAGTGAGGGAAGTCATGGATTATAATAGTATCGTCGGGAGAATTTGGAAACTGACACGGACATTAGGCGAGGACTTCATCCAGAAGCAAGATTCTGCTGCGTCGACGGAGAAGGTTCTACGGGGCGCCATGAAACGAAGAAGTGAAGAGCGCGCGAAGATCCACGAATGAATAAAAAGGTTTTATTCATTCAGTCCAGCATTTTAATAAGATTTTCAGATTCTTCGCCACTCCGTATGGATGGCAGATTGAATTATTGATTGCAGAGTAAGTAGCAACAATTATGAACTTCGAACTTAAATTAAGTGAGCTAACACAACATCATTTTGGAAGGAGAGATATTTAAATTACGTAGGATCATTAGGTTTCAAGTGTAACCTTTTCCTAGCGCCCAAATTACATTTATCAGTAATAATTATGTTTCAAAATGTCCCTCCAAGTGGGGCTTGTTTTTAAATAGTAAGACGGGGCTTTTTTCAAATTGGCAGTAGTCAACGTCGGGCATATTTTAATACTAAGTAAAATAATTGTGACCCATTTTCATCATAAAGGAAGTTAAAAGTAAAATGTAATAAAAAATTGATATTTATCTTTGTGTTCTCAGTAAATATATTAGTTTCCTATTATTATTATTATTATTATTATTATGATTATTATTATTATTATTACTTTTAAGAAATATATTACTATTATTATTATAATAATCTACAATCCTGAAGTTGAATCAAATGTTTCTACAAGGAAACTACAACATTAGTTAACAAACGATGATACTATCGTTAAACCCTCAATTATGCAGCTCTGAAGAGAAGCTTATTACTTTCTCGTAATCATATTTAATAGATTGTGGATTCGGTGTAATTGAACCTCGTCAGGACAAATCAAAAATCATTGCAAATTACTGCTTTTAAATAAAAAAAATATATTCTCTCACATTGAACGGATTATAAAAATAAACTTACATCATTTCATTAGATTCTACTCAGAATACTGAAAAATATTTCTGTTTTTATTATTCTTAATTTATATATTAATCTTTAGTAATATGTAAATAAGTATTCATACATGCGTGTATGAATTCATATGTCTGTGTATGTGTGTTTGATCAACAAAAAAGCATGAACCACTGAAGCGAATGTTCCCAAATGTTGGACAAACATTTGATGAGCGGAGAGAATAAGCTTAGAGGAGTTCCGAATGCTACACCAAATTTGGCATACATCATCATTTATGCTTCTGGATACTATGCCATTCGCATCATAGGGCATCATTCTCGGGTGACGTGGGGCAGGATAGATTAGATTACTATTGGACCCGGTATTGCATTGCTATTGCAGTGTATCATATTTCACTTGCTATTGGTCACATGATTTTTAATCACGTTGAACGCTACGCTTGTGAATGGGGGTTTGTTTTATGTCCTGGTTATGACATGGTGGTGAAATGTCATGTTGTTAGAACGTTCTCCCTCAAGTTTGAGCAAGCTTTCGCTATGTCACTGTCTTCAAAAAATTTGATTTACTTTTACGAGATAATTCCTGCCGATATTTCATAAACGCAGGCGCCGAAATGCAGCCACAGTCGCTTAATACCTGATGGTTGGGGGTTACCTAGATCTTCTATTGAGTAATCATAAAGGCATCATCGTCAAACCACCGATATGACCGATATAACTCAAAACACACTCTAAACACTCCTAAAACTAGTAAGAACAAAGTGTGAGAATTTCAGCGAAATCGGTCGAGTAGTTGTTGTCTATGTGCAATAAATGTACCCTTTTATTGCAATAAATTCCCTTTTATTTATTTATTTATTTATTTATTTATATACAGATTCTGATAAATAAATTCCCACCCAAGTCAGATAAGCGGCTTGTTTTAAAAGATAAAAATTATTTCGAATTACTGGAATATTAATTTGTTTTATTTACATTTTATATGTCTGTCTCCATTTACTATTCATGACATTACAGTTAAAAGTGTAATGTTGCTGCATGATGTATTGATGAGTAGATTTAATTCACCAAGTGTTTCATGGTAAGAGTTTTTCTATGAGAATGGGCTCATGAGCATAACTTTAAAAGCCGTAGGTTCAGAGATGTGAAACTACTCAACAGTTGTAATTATGAGGCACAAGTACGTATGTTAGTGCCTTCAGTGGTCAATATCAAATAAGGCGCCCTTAAGAAGAAACTTCTTAAGAACAGAAAGTTAGGTAACGCTGCGCGAAAAAACTGCGATTTTTCGGCAAAAAAACTCTTATTACAGAACCGTGGTAACGAAAAAGTGGATAAATCCAGTTGCTAAATTTAGAAAAAAATTCTTTAACACGTGGTGTAGCCAGAATCCCTGTTTTGTGTGTCCTTGATTGAAAAATCGATTAACGGCAAAACGTCTGTATATCAGTCCATCTGTCTGCAAAAAACGCTTGCGGCTAAACGTTTCAGCCAATTTTCTCCAAAATTGATATACCCCAATCGATCTGACTGATGTCACGACCCCTCTAATTTGAAACATATTTTTTTAATTTTGGGGGGTACTTTACATGAACATCGGGACCTTTTCAAAACAATGGCGCCATCGATTTGGATTAAATTTTATTGTTGTATATAAAATATAATGAAATATGTTCCTTAAAGATAGATTTTGAAATAAGGTCATGTACAATTTTTGGAAATTTGAGTATTATTTGCATATTTTGGGGTAAATAGTCAATTTTGGGTATATCAATTTTTAATTCTTGTGTAAATATTTTTTTCTCAAAAACAGATCCATCGTTTTTAATGAAATTTGGTGGTGGATAGTCTCAAGAACGTTTGAGAGAATGGTGTAGGTCTCATGTTGGTTGAAAACCCTGATTTTTTGAAAATTGAAAAAATTAAAAGTTTTTTTGGTGTCTTCCTACTACTACAATTATGAAGATGCATTGTTTTCTTAATGAAATGTGTTCATCAAAAACAGAACTTAAAATAAGGTCAGGTTGAAGTTTACGATATGTGAGTATTGTTTTAGTAATTTGGGGACAAAAATCGTCAACCACTCCCAATTTACTGCGCTTCCTAAACGTGAATTGAATTGTAATGCTAAGCAGTTGGGTGGTACATAAGTTAGAATTTGTATATTATTTCACATTTCTTTGTTCGTTTCTTATGGGAGCTTTTGTTTTAAGTTTTAAAGTTTTTTAGAAATTATTTAAAACATATTTTAAATTGCGTCCATTAATTCAGTTCAATGTGAAAAGGAATTGATGATTTATCTTTGATAAGATAGTGGTAAGATGTGGGAATAAAAAGTAATGCATGTGAGAACTGAGTAATTTTGATGTATTAATTATTATATTTTTCTATATATTTTCATTTTCTTGCTAGCGGTATCAACAATGCTAATTGACAAAATATGTATCCTATACGAATTAGTGGTCATTTCTTTATTGTAACCCATTGTTTTAACGCCGCACTGATAGCAGAAGGCGATAATAACTACTCGCTGAATTTTCTATCGCATTAATATAAAATAATAGCTTTATTTACGAATAAAATACGCATTGTTGATATTCCCGTAATTTTGCGTGACTTGTGTAAATTCAATTCATTTTTGCGGTACTTTCACGTTAAGTTTGCGTGAAAATACGAGAAGAAAATACGTGCTGTTTTTGCTCTACGTACTGTAGTAGTTTTTTAGTAATTCAACAAAGGTTTCAAAGTTGAATTACAATTGGTTCAAATGATTATTTCAGGATTCATTAAATCTATTATCAAAAATAACAATATAAATCAACTGAAGGTAAAAAATTGATAATTAATTTGGAAGTTTTATTTAATAAAATTATTAAATTAAATGCAAATGTTCTATTATTATTATTATTATTATTATTATTATTATTATTAATGTGCAGTTGATGATTATTATGGCACAAAATAATTTTCTTAGACGAATAAAATTAAAATTGCTAGATGATTATCTATGAACCAATTATTTCACCAACTGTTTCGATTTTTTCCAAATACGTAAACGCACATAAAAATTAAAATCATGTTAGAAGAAGCAGGTGGATTTCCCTAGTTATTAAAGCGAGTGATCTAATTGATTATTTTAAATATAAATCCTTTATAAGCCCTGAAGAATGGCTACTTACATTAAAGACAGAAAATTGAGCTTCTACATAGTGAATAATTTGTGGATAATTCTTGTTGAATTCAATGTAGTAAATAGCTTGATGGAATTTCTTATGAACATCAATAAAACGAACATATTCTTTCGTTCACAATTGTACTCAGAACTGGCATATATGACATTATTACCCGAAGGATAATGTCACCAAGCCAGACCATTAACTAAGCGCGCATGCATAACGGTTTCACGCTTCGCAAGACCCTAGAAAGAAGGGTAAATTGTGCACAAGAGGAATGGACATAGAAGTGAAAGGGCCACTCTCGATAGAGTGAATTGTGTTACTCCATACATTACGTCAATTGCGTACATGGAACTAATGAGAGTATCTACTGAGCAATTGCATTGCGCGATTCAATAGAGATAGGAACTATGAATGAACTGGATGCAGAAATATCGTTTCCCAATATTGTCACAATCAGTGTTCGTCTCAATATCATTGCATCATTATCATTCCAAACGCAAAAATACACTGCGCCGTTTCTTCCTAACTCTAGTATTAAACATTACATATAAATAATACAAATAAAATAAAATGAAAACACAAATAGACAAGTATACAAAATATATAAAAAGAGATTGAGGATCCCATGTCTACTCCGTAACCATCTTTTCATTTCACTGTTTATTTCTGTAACCCGTAATTTATATCCTAACGGCAAGTATATGCATCACACTTTGCCGGAACTTTTGGCGGCGTCTCCTCATTCTCTAAAACTTCAATGAACTTCACTGCACATCACTGAACTTTATATTTGTGCTCTTAAGAATTATCGAACGCATAATTTGTGCCCTTCTGAGAAGACACTAGCGCCTCTGCAGGTAAATTGTTCCAGTCAACAATGGTCCAATTCTCAAAGCTGAATTTTCCTATATCTGCTCTTTGCTTTGCTGAGATTTTTGTTTTATCTGATCTCTGTTCTAAAAAACGAGATCTTGCCGAAAGATCATGTACATTTTTTTAAAACACATAGGTTTTGCGTAATTTCTGTTTGACGTTAATGCAATTTATAAAAAAGTTATAAATAATTCTAGAAATGATGTGCTGTTGTTGCGCCATTAGTTTCGAGATGTACTCATTAACACTCAATCTTGTCCAGTAAAATTTTGCATGAGAATTTATTCGAATCAGGGGTTTATAACACTTTCGTCTTAGCCTCACGAGAAAGGCTGTAAATTAAGTTACCAGAAGTAGTTTGCATCTTCTCAATTTGTCAGATATACTACTAACATGTAGAAAATCAAGAACATGCAGATATTCTGAGTACTTAATGAATATTTTTCTGGGAGAGTCGCATGGTACTTGATTTCCAAATCTCTTACAATTATTCTACTTCTGAGAATCCCGCAAGTTTTGACGTGTCTACATACACTCATCAATCTTCTCATTTAAAAACACTCCTTGATCTTAAAACAACTTAAAAAATCTCGCTATCTTCGCTTGTAAACTTATATTCCCACGTTCCTATCACTAGACGTCGAAACGACGATCGATTTCCTTAGATCGATTTCAGCTCACATAATAAAACGATGTAATGAACGAATTGCGGCAAACAATCGTTCTATTTATTTTAAATGTGTGTATGTATTTGGCGGTATTGGGTCGGTAGTCAGACTTCGCTGGCCAGCTACCGGTATGACAGATGCCTGGGCCTAGTTAAATTTCCATTAATTTTAAAATGTGATTAAAATTTAAAAGATCATAAGAGTTTAATAAGATCATTAAGAGGAAATAATAGGACTTCTGCCTATTATTTCTTACTTGTAGGGTCCTCTGCCTCTCATTAATAAGCCTTCCATTTCAAACAAAACCAAACAAAATTCGATTGACTAAAAAGTTGAAAAGACTTTCTAAACGAAAATCCTCATAGTTTTTAGTCTACAGAAACAGAAAAAAATCGCATGCGATTGCGGCACGGCACGGCACGGCACTCACCAGGCTCTGCAGCACGTGGTCGGGCACGTTGCGCGACGAGTTGCACAGCGCCAGCGCCGACGAGTGCGAGAAGATGACGGGCGCGTGCGTGACGGCGAGCGCGTCCACCATCGTCTGCACCGACGCGTGCGACAGGTCCACCATCATGCCCAGCCGGTTCATCTCGCGGATCACCAGCTGCGCACAAAGACGCGCACGCGGGAAGCGTGCTGCTGCAGCTAGGGAACTTTGAAAAACAAAATCCATGTACTTGGCGTGCGCAAAAAGTAGCGGGGAGGGAAGTTCCGTATTACTTGTCTTCTCCACCAAATGAGTATGCTCCGATCAGGCCTGCCGACAATTATTTTCTCAAGATCCGAAAACCTCTTCGCTCTGCGAAATTTATTCTTCCTCCAGCTGTATGACCTGGTTTCATGGATGTATCGTGTTTCCAGGTGCATCAACTGCTATGGTCATTAGCCTCGTAAGTAGAGTACAATTTATATGGCGTAAAGTGGTGGCGTTCCTCCTCCGCTGGATATTCGGCGCCGACTTACCGCTAGCGGGGGTTCCCCCCATCAGGTAATTCCCAGCTGAGCACCGCCCCCGCCGGGTCGCGATCCAAGCTCCTATCTAGTTTGCCGACATGAGCGGTTGAGTAGTGCGTATAGTGTGTGTGTGTGTGTGTGTGTGTGTGTGTGTAAATAAAAATAGATGAAAGGACTAGAAATGGGAAGGAAAGATCGCATGCGGTCCTTGCTCGTTTGTTAAGGTACTAGTAGTTTATATGGTGCTGATCGGAAGAACCAAGGAAAACTACCGATCTGATTAGTCGGCCGCTAGAATTCTCGAATTCAGAGGCGACTGAATTCGCTGTATTTAGCTGTGTACTTAGTAACTCAATTTCTCCACCGACGGTACTGGAATTCTAGGATCTCCCGCTCAGAGATATTGCAGTGGTAACAGTTTTTAACCTAAGCCATATCAGCTGGTATATGCTGGAGCGCCAGCATGTAATGTCTCAGAAGTCATTTTTTCTAAATGATTTGGCAGAAATTACCGAGAAAAATCGCTGAATGGACTGAAGAGAGCATATAATCGCCGGTTCAACTGTCGAAGGGAAACAAGGAACTATTGCTCCGGCATAGTGGGGTCAAATCTGCAACACCTCTTGACGTAAGCCCTGGTCTAGAATTTTTTATTCAAAATTGTTGAGCTGTAGCGAATTTGCTTCGCCGTGTTATGGAAGGGAAAATAATTTGTAAAGTCAGCAACTTTAATAAACGACTTTTTAGATTTCGACTAACACTAGATTTAAGTTTACTGAGACAACCAACGACCCATACCTATTTGTTTGTCTGAAAGGTGCATTAAAACCAGACGAATAATTAAAATTTTGTTAACCGCTTCAGTAATTAGTGTCTCGAAACTTATAGAAGAAAATCTGTTGAATTTCATTCTTGTTGTTTAGATAGTAATACTTTTTTCGAATTATGTTTGTTAACACTTAACAACTTTTTACGGCCCGGGATTCCTATTGCCATGTCAAATGTCACTCTTGCGCGTTATGACTTATGATCTAACCTCTTAGAAGAGATTCACTTGCAATCTTCTTAAGGTTCAGTTGCTTAGATATTATTGCCATGAATAAGCGATTGCTTTTATCATGGAAAGTCATGGCAAACTTCTTAGCGCTGGTATTACTGGTAGTATTATTTCTTCTCGCTGCTGGATTGTTTAAAAAAATATGCATTACTTTTCATTTATTTATTTATTGTGCTATGCATTAGTAATAACATATATGTGAATAATTTATCAGAAGAGACCATGTTAATGCTTGAGGAATATATTTGAAAGGAATATATACACGAAACATTCGCTTACATAAGTGATTTGAAAAAAGAAGATGCAAAGTGATTATGACACATACTTTGAGTTTCAAGATGCTAGTAATAATGCTAATAATACTCGATTCAAGCAGGGATTTGGAGTAATGTTTTAATGGGTGAAAATCAGATTACAAAGTAGCGTAAAAATCGCTCGTCAGCAAATTTTCAAAAAATGGTGGGGAAATTCGTTACGATATTTCCTGAATTGATGATGCAGAAAGTAATGACATAGTAGAGGTTCTAACTAAACTGAAAAATTGCAATCATATTCGCGAAAGAGAAAAAATAAGATCTGCTTCTAACATACGTAATTCATGCAGCATTTATATGCACCTTTGCGAGAAAGGAACACAAAAAAGTAAAAGGAGCAAAAATTGAACTGAAGCATATATTTAAAGTAATTTATAAATTAGTAAGAAAAATTGAAATGTATTTACTAGTAAGAAACAATAAAAATATAATTTGAATATTTTTCCGCTCAAACAGCTTATTTTCTTTTTATATCGAGGTTGGCTTCTGAGTATGCCGCTCGTCTACTAGTGAAGCAAACAATAATCGTCTATCAAAACAGCGCGAGTTCCAAGAGGTTAATACAAAACATGTCTTTATAGAGCCAAACATTTGAATAAATAAATAAAAAATTTATTAACTTCTACATAACGATGAAGACACACCTACGGATATCTGATCCTTCTGTTTAAGATTCAAAATGCTTCAACATTAGGCTGTTTCACACACTGAAGTGTTCACCTAAAATGTTGTTACGTTCATCTCGAATTCCCATTTTAGTCACTTAACAGTTGAAGTACATGAACCTGCGTGGCTCCAAAGTTAAATTTGCGCACCGTATTAGAATACCTTCTATGCCGGTGCGAAACAATTTATCCGCGGATAATCTGCACTCAAGTGCTAATACAGTGCCCGTGAGTGCAGCCGAAGTGGAAGTGGTGGGAGTTTGGCAGCTTCGCGTGGAGGGGAAACATTTAAGAGAGAGCTAAAAGAGAACACACAAGATTTAATTCCCCCAACTCAAAGATGCTTGATAAATAGATAAAAGGACAAAGGAAGAGATGTACTGTGTAGCAGAATTGAAAATGGTTGTTACCGTTTAAAATTACTGAATTCACCTATTTGGTTCAATAGATTATTCAACAATGATCCTTTTATAACCAACAAGAATGATCAAGGCTACTTAAAGTGATGAGTTGTGAGAACATTTTTTTATTCAATGGCGCGGAGTAGTGGGTGTGTGATTTATGATACGTATTTTCTGGTGAGAGATAATATTTGTAATAACATGTGAACCAAAGGAGTAAAATTTTAAAATGAAATTCTCATAATATACCGATCTCAACTAAGTCAATACTTAGTTGTTCTATCATACCATAACGACCATTAATGTTGAAACTAGCGAAGAAAGCCCCCAAATAAAATTACTTGTTGCGGATTGCGACGAAATAGATTTGGACCGTGTAGTTCCACATAGTACGATATGAAGAAGGAAGATGAAAAATGAAAAATTACTCTTAACCTTTTTTGATACGAGTATGCAAATCTGTAACTTACGAGAACTCAAAGCGAAGAAATACGTACGGGGATATTTTGGCCATACTTGCATTGTGAATTCTCTAAGAGGAGATATGTATTCGTATGATGAGTGACGGTTAATGAAAACAGCTTCTTTTACCATTTGTAGTTCCTCTATTGCCTTTGTTTAGTAGGCAAATAAAATGTGTCCTGTTAATTCAATGTGGATAGAAAGAGCATATTTCACAAATATAATATTCCCAAAATATTTAAAAAACCCATATCATAATATGTGTATCTTGAATCTTCCTTTAGAAGACTATTTTTAATATTCTGGCATAGATTGATCAGCTGACAGTCCCGACAACTCTCCGATGATTTAGCTCTGTTTTAGGTCGAATTATTTCTTTCCTTGTCTAAAAATATACTTTGTAATTTGTGCCCGTATTGAGCTCATGTTAATGTAATGTGTTTTTAAGAGGTGGAATTTCATATTAATGAAATGTTTGAAAAATGCATTTTTGTTGTCAGTTGAGAGAATGGAACAGTATCAATTGAAATTGAATTAAAGCGACACATCTAATCAGTATTTTTATTTACTATATGATTATACATATGTGTCATTTTTTATGATAGGGTGTATTTTAACTTACATTTAGATTACTCAAAGTTGTTTAACAAGTGACATACGGTGTTTGTTTCAAATATTGTTTCTTCTAAAACTCCGAATGCTATCTAGATGCATACAGGACCATTTTAAATTAACACATTTTTGTAATGCTAATAACAATGAAGTCATAAAAAGCCAAAGTATAGTAGAGTGTATAAATTTGTCATGAAATATATGTATTCCGTCCTTGTAAGTCAAATTCATTGTAAATTCAAATGTAAATATTAGAGCAGTATTATTTCGCATGAATAATACTACTCGTTTCTGTACAACAGAGGTTTTTAATGTACAGTGATTAATAAAATTATTTGTGGACTTGAAATTGAGTAGGAATAATATACAATAAGGTGAAAAAGTTACCTTAACAGAAAAACTCAAATTTTAACTTTTATAAGACATTGGAATGAATTGTTTTATAATTACAACATTCAAAATAAAATAAAAATATTTTCCACTCCTCAAAAATTATTTTCACACCTCCAGGAGAAAACAAAAAAAGCTGTTTCTTTTACACTATCCTATCTTCATTTCAGTTGCTCTCTTGCTAAATGTGCAAAATATCTAGTTTACCTTCCAAAGACGCTTATACGACAACCGGATATCTGCCACAGCTAATCTTTGACCTTCTTGTCCACTACCTTTGAAATGCCAAAATTTTTCCGTTGAGACTTTTAAAAGTCTACCAAGAGCAACAGGAAACGAGCCAGAGGTTGGAATGCTTTGCACTCTTCTAAACGTCAAAGGGAGACTTGTTGGAAAGAATTCCCAAGGTAATTAGTCGTGAGGGAAAGGCTCATTTGCGAAGGCATGCCTCACGGACAATGAGGAGCTGCCCAGTGACAAAGCGAACCCGTCGTCGCCAAAGGACACACAAGTATCGACAGCCCCTGCTCAACCGCTGAGCGCTCAGACCGAAGGTTTACATTCATTATACTTGTTTGGCCCTCAGTGCTTTCAAACAAACTGGTTATTGCATGCAGTGTGCCCGAAATCGCTGGGGGTTGTATAGATTGATCTGGCACACAGTTAAAAAATTAATCTGACTTCTACGAACGTTACCTGCCTGTCAAATTTATCGCGAGTCTCCTCGAGTATAAAATAAACACACCGGCGTGATTATTAGAAGATAAACAATTGTTTCTTATGTCATTTTGCTAGGAAAGCGTTGATGCACAACAGATTTACCAACGATCTCTGTTTTACAATTCCCACAAAATTTTCCTTGTGAAGAGACAAATCAGCAAGCAGAGTGTTTCATATCACCGGGTATACTTTGTTCGGAGACAAAGGAAACCATAGAAGTTCATGGCTTTGGGGAACCAATAACGACAGATATACTATGTAGAACCGGAGGGGGACTAAGTTCTGACAGTCTTCTGAGGAGTTCAGCTACTGCATAGCGTATATCCGGGCTTTCAAATGACCTCCCGAGACAATCGGCCGGGCTTTGACGTTCAGAAAAGTTTGTTTTCAATTAATGTTTTGTCGAGAGACATGTAGTAAGAGAATTCGGAAAAATATTTTCTACAGGTATCCACTTCTGAGGAAAAATCGAAAAAGGAAATTAATAATAATAATAATAATAATAATAATAATAATAACAAAAACGTCTGTTTTATTTACTACTAGGTGACTGACGTGTATGTATTATTCGCAAGAACGGAGGGACGAGGAAGTAGAAAGGGGGGAATATTTCAGACTATTCCACTTATGAAATTTTACCTAATATCTTGCAAAAAATGGAACCATGTCAACTAATCAAACACCACTTACTCATTCAAAACTATTAGTTATTGAAAAGTTTCTAGGAGGTGATAATTTTTGGCGCTTTTCGGTTGTTTGACTGTTGCAGATGACCATGTACGTAGTGAGCAGAGATTGATCTTTCTTCTTCTTTTACTTCCATACACTGATTAGTGCGTGGGCTAAAGGTTCTCCAGAAGCTCCTAGCGCCTTCTTGTGAGACTTATCCTAAGAAAGTATATCTAAGATAGTTTGCCATTGCTTTCCCTAGGGGGCACTAGTGCGCCAATTTTGACGTTTGATTTTAATACCTGACAGCGTAGGCCTAGATACAATATTCGCAGAAATTCAAATCGAAACTCTGATTGGTGCTTAATTGCCAGAGGATTTAATTTCCCGACTAATTAAAATCAAAAATAATTTGTGAAATTGTCATATTACATTTCACTTGTGTTGTGTAAGTTCTCATCGACAATTCGTGAAATTATCTTCGATAGTTCTTTTGGTGCGTATGAAGTTGGAAACATTACTTTGCGACAGTCGTTTCAGGAAACTCTTTATGATCGAAATATATATAATGTATTCTGAAAATAATGTAATATTTTCAGAATTTTCCGATCGCAAAGGCACCAGCACTACAAATTTACGACAAAATATGAGCTATTTACAAATAGTAGGTATTAAAATTAAATCATAAACAAGCAAGATGAAATAAAAGGTAAAACACATTTTATGTTTAAAACAAAATTCAATAAAATGTAATAAAATATATTGCAATAAAACACAATTCAATAAAATAAAATTCAGTACAATTTAATTCAATAAAATATATTACAATAAAACTCTATAAAATTAACTTTAACTCGACATATCAAAATACAATTTAATTCAACATATCAAAATACAATTTAATTCAACAAAGCAAAAAAAATACAATTTAATTCAACAAAGCAAAATACATTTTAATTCAACAAAGTAAAATGCAATTTAATTCAACAAAACAAAATGCAATTTCATTCAACAAAGCAAAATACAATTTAAATCAACAGAGCAAAATGCAATTTAATTCAAAAATTGAAAATACTACTAATTCAACAAAAATTACAATGCAAAATAATTTAATTCAATAAAACAAAATACAAAGCATAAAAATGCAATTCAAAAGAATTGTAACTCAATAAAACGAAATTCAATGAAATAAAATACAATAAAATTGAAATAGAATCGATAATGAACAATACCTAAATGAGCGAAGGCGCACTTACCTTCCCGAAGGCGGTGAGGCCGTTGGGCTCCTGCGTGCCGGCCGCCAGCTCCCGGCCCGCGTCCCCCCGGGCGTCGTCGGCCAGCGACGAGCCCGCCCTGCGCACACACATACACACCCCTCGCCTCAGACCTCCGTACGCCCGCACGCCCGCCTGCGCACGGCACGCGCGGCGCGAATGGCACGCCCAGCGCGCACGCCACCCACGCACGGCCGTGCGCGGCCCCCGGCACGCGCGCTTATGAGCCGAGATGCAGCCGCCGCCGCGCCCCCATGTCAAGATTTACGACCCGCGGGCGCCCATCACACGTCACCCAAGAATGGAATAAAAACCCACGAGCGGAGAGCCGCATGGGGGCGGAGGTGAATGTGGGGAAACTACCAAGCCGATGAAGCCGACGGCGCTTCGAAAATTTCGATCCACCATGTATCGATAAAGTATACACATATCTGCAAGCGAACACCTATCCATAAATAAATACTTGCAGTGCATGTTGTGTATACGAGTAAAATCAGCTACTAGTGGAAACAAGTTAAAATTGAACGGTTTGTAAGCACTCTCTGAACCTTGCATGAATAAACTCTTATTGAATTTACACGTAAAGTACTCGCTATCTTTGCTTCGTTAAATACAACGTCATATACACATGGCTGCTCGCGCTAAACGAAATGAAGACAGTTATTGCGTATACACTCCAACAAACCCCAAATAATGGAAAACTGATGTCTGCGTTTATTCCATTCATTTTAAGATACTATTATAAATGTTGAGTGTTTATGCTATAAAATATGTTAAAAATAGCAATGGGTAACATATTCAAGAGTCCATTGCCTTTTATTTACATAAAAAATACGAAATTAGGTTGAATATCCCAAACAGTTTTCTGAAGTCGAAATCCATTCGTGTTTTAAATTCAGAGTGAGTCATTTCAGGTGGAAAAATCTCACTATTGTCTTCTGATTAAATGAACAAATGTTTCTTTTATTATTTTGCCGAGAAATTGTTCGTTTCTTCACAGCTGTTTCTTGACGATTTCTCTTCTTCTGTAACTTTCACAAGTTTGAGCTTTAAGTGTTTCAAAGCTCTGAGAAAATGCCTAAATATTGTCGAAGAAAAAAATATTCCTTTTTACGATACAAACGACGGAATACGTAAAGTTGTGAATTGACGAAATTTGACTTACTAGGACAGCTCTCCATTGCGCGGGCTCCTGCGATCGCGCCCAACCTTAGGTCGTGGAAACCTTAGTCCTCCAACCGGCCATCGCAAATGCAGTGTACTCCCTGTTCACTACCTCCCGAGTCTTCATTAACGCATTGAATAAAATTATCATTGTAAAATAATAAAAAGAAACCCTTTCTGCGGAATATATGCTTCTGAGGCCAAAATGGTAAATGAACTACGTATTGCTCATATTATGAGGAACCCGCTGGTTTGATTTTGTTTCATTCAAAATGATTCACCCTCTGAAATGATAACTTAACATCGAAACAAATTCAGAGTACTTAAAAATATACAGAAACACAAAAGTTTATTGGTGTCCAGTCATTATCAATATGTATATTTTGCAAATATCACGTACGCATCAATTATTGATATTTACTGCTTGTTGTATTGGCACCTGATGAACTGGGATGCTACTAGGGCAGTGAAATCTAACGTTCTCTCTCCTGCAAGTTGCGTACGAGAAATTCATACTCAAAAAACACACAATAACTCCGGTTTTAGACAAACTGTTCAGTTACTTAAGCGTAATGTTCAAACATAAGTAATCACACGAATATTCACGATAGGCAAACTCAATAGTACTTTCATATACAAGTAGATATCTTAACATGTGCTACTACATACAGAATAAACATAGAAAACAATTACGCACCCAACAACGGATACAACATGCAAAATAATTCTCAAATTTAAACGTGTTTCATAACTGAGATATACACGAATTATTAAATATCTGGAAATAAATGCACCCGCCAAAAAAACTATTTTTAGTGTACAACATGTAATATTGAGGTACTGGTCTCTTTCTTGAACAACATCTCGTATTCACAAGTATTGTAAAGAAAGAAAATAAAACGGGGTAACATGAAAGTTTACAACCTTATGAACTGATTTATTTTTTCGAATATCTGCCAAAATGTTGAGAAGCATTATTGTGGCCACTCCGCTTCCACCAATGGACGAAGCTCTGAAGCAGGGCGCGATGCTTGGATGGCGCGTGAGGTGCCGCAATGCCGCACGTAAACAAATATTCTCATATTTGTAGCATGTACCAATCTACGGGTGCCTCAACAATCTACGGATTTCAAGTAATAAGTAAATAAATGCTATTACAGTACTTGCTGCATTCAATTCATGAGAATGTCTCAGAATATACGAACAAGAACACGAAAACCTTTTAAAATTTACGTAACGATAAACCCATCTGACATTCATATCCAAGTAACATGTATTCGTTCACATTTTAATGAAATTGTCAACAAATTGCCACACTGGAAACGCCACGTTTTGTCTTCAAAATTAATTAGCTGAGGAAGAGAATATGGACTGGTGTGCTAATTTTTATATAAATCGATGTAGTAATTAGTACTGCAAAATGTCCAATGTACTGTATTTCGCACAAAATTAAGAGTCAATTCTTTTTTACATTCTCAATAACTAATTTTTTAGTCCAATTTTGCAAAACGTGAATTGCTTACTTCAATACGTTCTTGATTAAAGTACTCATTAAGATAGATGACGCGTTTTTTATACACTGAGCCCAAAACCTGTCAACTGGTTTAGAACTTGCAGGCGATTATCCCCCAAATCTAGATAATTGTTTGGAGAGGTCAATCGAAGACCTTGGTAATTCAGTCCAACGTGTTATCTTATCGTGAACATGTATGTAGACTTTGCATAACCCTCATGACATTACCGGAACACCCCTCTGGCAGCTCGCAAATCATGTCTTGAATGCGATGTGCACCGAGCACACGACCCTACTTGAGTATATTATGTCCACTCACGACGTACACGACACAGTGCATGACAAACGTAATGCCTGCAGACACATGATCTGAACGCATGAACACTACCACGCATACCACGCAGGTATAATACACTATAGAGAGTGCTGAGTACTTGGTGTGAAGGTACATGCATTGGATTTGGGGCGTTTAGTACACGCCAGCATATTGTTGATTTAATATCTACATTCCACACACTAGACGAATCATTAGGATACAATGAATAAAGAAATTTGACCTTTAGATTAGAAAACTAGAACCAAAATATTTGGATACGATGTTCGGACTCTTTGTATTTGTCCCTACATTCTAATTTTATCATTTCTGGAGATTGTATTTTCATAAAAGAACATCAAAAGAAAGTGTTAGGGCTGAAATACTGAAAACTTCAGTTAGATGGAGGGGAATGTTCACCACAAAACAAAACTTATTATTTTCTTCAAAATGTTACACTTTTATATAATAATACGCTTTGTTCTCTTCTGTTGGTATTCTGCAATCCCAGAATAAAAAGCATTTTATATATGACAATTCATGTCAAAGTACTTTCATTATGTTTTAAACGGATATATCTCTGTAAAAGTCTGATATAACAAGGAGAGTGAAAGAGAGAGAAACGAAAACGAGAACTTTTATGTCACTTTGCTCGGTCAATCTTAGAAAGAGTCAAAGTCTCTAAAGAAAGAAATGTAAGTTTATGTAGACTCAGTAAGCCTTCATTACTTCTAGAATGCCCAAACAAACGTAAAATAAACGTTCAAACTTTCTGAAAGGCGTGCCAAATTTCTTTTTTGGTTTGCTTGAACCATAATTGTCCTTTTGACAAAAAAGGACGGCCTTAAAAAACGACGTCTCTGCGGCATGTTGCTCTCTTGGCAGTATAACGACTCAAATTTAAGATGAAAGTTATGAATATTTCAGTATGCAAATTTAGAAGAAATGTATCCGCATGTTTCAGCGACGCCTCGTATATTTACTTTGAATTCTTTTATGTGATTCTAATTATTATATTAGAAACCTTCTATGCTGGGAAAACCTCTCCTTAAACTACGGGTATTTTGTAGTAATTTATCTGATCCTTTTTTAAGCGTAATAATGCAATTATGGTTTAATGTGAATTGAGTCATTATTATTAAACGTGCCTCCATTATTGTGCCTATATTATTAAACGTGCCTATATTATTAAACGTGTCTTCATTACCATCACAGAATTTTCGTTCTTATCTTTCATTTATAGAAGGAAGCATAAACATTAATATGCGTCACAGATTATTTGTAAACCTTGATTTGTTAATACCGTTTAAAGTACGTTAGTTACTTGAGATGTTTTTATATGCATGGAAATATATCATGGCACATATTTTATAAGTCACTGATGTATGTTTGAGATTTTCTTCCATCTATACATTTCAATAAAAGTACTAAAAATCTAAAGATACAAAAGAAAAGACAAAGTAGAGGTCTTGGTAAAAATTGCCAAAATTAAATTTAACACGATATATTTTCTTCCTTCAAAAATGAAGTGCAATATAAAACAAAAAGAAAACTCGAAGTCAGCACACGTTTTCTAAACTTCTTGATGTGTGTATAATATTCTGAAATAGATTCTCCTTTTTACTTGTAACATCTGAATTTTGCAAAGTTCTTTATTACATTTCAGATGTCTTGATAAGTTAAAGATTATACAAGAGGCAGACATCTTTTTCCGTCTGTCTTAGCTCTAGCGGGTTCATCTACGACTACAATCTCCATTCCAACTCCGGCTTAAACAAAACCGCTGAGCACATTCACGGCGTCTTTCATAACTTTCTCCTCTTTCTTCATCTCCCTTCTGCGGGGAATATCTACTGTCTTGGCACAGACACAGACCTACCATCTCCCGCAAGAATTATTATCCCTTTTCCACAGCTTCTTACACCAGTTCTCCAATGGGCTGTAACAACTTACTTATTTCCTTTTCTGACTCAAACAGGCATTCACTTGCACCTTAACACCTCCATCTCTCACGTATTTTTCCAACTCGCTCACCCTATTTCGCGGGAACATTTCTAGTTCTCCGTACGGTAACTAAAACCCTGTTACTTGGAATGTATTTCAGTCCTTTCTCTCGTTGGGTTAGAACGAATAGTTGTAATAAACGAGCCTGCCATAAAACATGACATGGAAAATCCGCAGTCCACCTCTCCCAAGGCAATGTAATCCGAAGGCGGGGTCGCGCTGGGACCACACACTCACCCAGTAGGGCTCATTCGAAACCGCCAGCACTTTCCTTCCAAGAAATACGGCCCGAACTTAAATTTGAGTTAGTGCTGAGCTGGACCAGAGTTTTTGACAAACATATTCAATTGGCTGAAGTTAATATTATCTTTAGAGTTTTCCTCGCTGCGATTCTTAGACTTTTATCGGGTCCAAAAATATTGAAATCTTGTAAAGCTTTCTCCTCTGAATTTCGACTGCCAATCGCAAACCCTGGTCTACATGTTTGCCATGGGTTCGATTCAGTATATACATCTCCCGTCTCAAAAGGTAATGTATAGAATTACACTTCTGAACACGTGCAGACGCACACCATAAATTCCTAAGACAAATAAAAAAAATACTTATTCAAATCCCACTTTTGGCTCTCTTCCTCAGCGGTGAAGTTCTGTTTTTTTATTTTGTCTCGTCATTTCGGCCGTTCCGGGAATCGCGCACGCTACAGGTTTTTATGAGGCTTCCCACGAAATATTTGCAGACGCTGCCCGAGATCCCTGTTTGCCCTCCTTGGGCGGGCGTTTGCGATGTCAACACGGCGCTCTCCGCCGTCCCTGCAGCAACATCCCGGCGACCGACGCCTGCCCGCTGCGCGCTGGCGCTCTCACAGGTGTGCTGCGGCCCCGCGACCCCTCCCGCCAGCGGAAAACACGGACCTCCCCGTCGGGGACCTCCCCGTCGGGAACCTCCCCGTTAGCACCCAAAATCAAAAACGATTTTTTACTTTCTCGCGTACTACTTACAGAGTATAAAGAAAGTATTGTAATAATGCAGCCAAAAAATGGCGATTTTTCGACAGAAAAAATATTTGGCTTTCATCAATGTCATCTTTGGCTTTCTGATACCGAAAAAATGGATAAATCTTCTTCCGATGTGTAAAAAATTACATCCTCTACTAAGTTGCGAATTCTAGGTTTGTGAGACATTGATATAGAAAAATTAGTTTACGGTTAAACGTTAATCCGTCTGTATGTGAAAGTGGCTAAATTGTAATCATGATTCTTATCGAAATTGATATTCTACGATCGATCTTGCTGGTGTCGCGTTGCCTTGAATTTGAAACGTTATTTTGATATTCGGGAGTACTTGTCATGAACATGTTTTTTTAGCATTCTTACTACTACAATGTTGAAGATAGAGATTTTTCTTAATGAAATCAGTTCTTCAACTTTAGAACTTTTAATGAGATCATATAGTACAATTGTTTCAAAAGATTACCAACACAAAGTTTTTGCGTAATTGTACGTGAACTAAAGACATTTTCTTTTTGAAAAACGGATGCATTTTTTAAATTGTTTTATTGGATAGTGTGAAGTAAGCTTATAAACATGGCGCAGGTCCAAATTTTGTTTCTCTCTCAAAATTTTCGAAAATTGCAACGGTTACAAATAATGTAAGAAGTATGTGACGTAGTAGCACCCCAAGGTAAAAGAATGTGTTAGAAAAGTATACCTATAATTTTACAAGTAAGAATTTCGAAGAAATATTTCACAGTTCAGCCGGTATTTAGAATAAGACACTTCTTTGGCGCGAAACAAAACGTCGCCCCTTAAGATAAATGAGTTGTGCAAAATAACAACTTTTGAGATGTAACTTTCTTGTTCACCAACAAAAGCTAGAATCGCCAAAAAGCTTTCAATTCAAGTTTTAAAATCATTTTATCTTCATGGTGTTTACTTTTTCCAATTGCAAAATTGATAAAAAAACCTTTTTATTATTTATTGACTACCCATTCCTGTAGAGCCTTTTGGAGATTTTAAGTATTCATACGTGAACTTAGTTTGTTGGATGATCCTCGGGTGAATCTGGTACGCACGGCGTTCCTCTCAATTTATGAAATTAATTTTAGTATTAGATTGATGCGCGAAAAAATGTAAAAGTTGTATGTTAAAAGAAAGAATGAAAATGCTTTAAGATTTAAACAACCTTCGCGTAAAATGTCACAAAAAACACGATTGAAAACATTGTTTTCAGTAGCATTTATGTAGTTTCATTAAATCAATTATAGTTGTGATACACTTGAACGATAAAAAATATTCAAAACCCCATATTATTTTTAAGTCTATTTTTAATGTGAGCATTAGTCTTTTTTTTTAATTGTGTGCTTACTTTGACGTAAATCTTTTCCTTCTCGTCAACCATTTTAAACTGACTGTATTACTAACCACAGATAAGGGAAAAGCCATGAAGTCCTTCGCCTATAAATAACAACGCGAAACTGAAGAAGTCCTCACACTCTATTGTCACTAAGCATTTCACTCAAATGTTCCTCTTATAGGAGTTTTAATAAACGTACTATTCAACGTTTCTCCATAAATGTTAGTACGGAAGGGACTTTTATTATTTTCGGGAGAGCGTTGGAATGTTTCAATGTCCTCCAGGTGAACACACAATAAGATTTTTCTTTCAATAAAATATCTCTGGGCCGTATGACCGCCGCGACACCCGTCCCTTAAATCCGTGCCCTCCGCTGGCCCCAGCCCCCGAAGGCCCCAGCCTCTCACGACCAGCGCCCAAAGACGCCGGTGGCTTTGCTAATACCGCGCCCGCGTCCTTTCTCCTCCATTTACCTTTCACCGCCCTTCTTCCCTCGGGCGCCGCCCACGCCGCTGACCACCCAGCAGACGGACTCGGCAGGTCGCCTCGCGCTGAGCGGAGCTGGTCGAGGAGGTGTGGTACGGGGAAAGGAGGGGAGCAAGGGAAGGTGGGAAGAGAACGGTATGGAGCACCAGGCGTGGAGTAGCTGGATGGGGCGGGGCGGGAGAAGGTCAGGTTGGAGCGAGGTGGGGCAGAGTGGAACGGAGAAGAATTAAGTGAGGTGATGCAGGATGAAGCGGTGTGGGGCGTGGCGGGGCGGAACGGAGCGGAGAAGAATGAAGTAGGGTGGAGCGAGGTGAGGCGGACAGGGCGGAGCGGAGAAGAATAAAGGAGGGTTGGAGCGGGGTGGGGAGGAACGGGGCGCAGCGGAGAAGAATGAAGTAGGGAGGGGAGCGGGGCGGAGTGGAGAAGAATGAAGTAGGGAGGGGAGCGGGGCGGAGTGGAGAAGAATGAAGTAGGGTAGAGCGGGTTGGGGCGGGGCAGATTGGGTCGGAGAGGGCGGGGACGAATGAAGTGGGTCAGGGTGGCGTATGAAAGACTGGGGCGGGCCGGTTTGAGACGGGGCGAGTCGAGACAGGGCGGGACGAGACGGGGCGGTCCGTTTTGAGGCAGGGCGAGACGAAAGGGGACGGGTGGGGCGCGGCGCGGCGCGGCGCTTGGCACAACACGAGTAAGCCGTCACTCGTCCCGTAAAAAAATAACCCTCCAATAAAAATAACGTAAAACTGGAGGAGCGTCGCGGCGACGCGCCGGGGTGATCGCGGCGGGGGCGGCGGGGAGGACGGTGGCACCGCCTCCGACGCGGAGTCTGCCTTGCCCATTGTCCTCTTTCTCTCTCCCCCCGATGCCGACACAGCCCAGTTCGGATTCTGACCTCACATCCGCTTACTCACTGTGCTGCCGGAGTCTTTCGGCATCAGGGGCACGAGCAATATGGAGATTGGGAATCAGCGCAGCCCCCGGTCCCAAGGATTCAAGTTCGGAATAACGAGAAAAAATTTCACGCTCTTTGCGAGATCGCGAATTCGTGTTCTGTTGTGTAAGGTTCTGTTCAGGCAACCCCCCACTGTTGATTCGATGTGATACATCGATGTGATCTATCGATATGTGATCCATCGATATGTCATCCATCGATATATATGTGTCCGCCCCATCATGTATATGTGATTCGTCGATACAAGCAGCCCCCACTACAATTCACTCTCAGATACTAGGCACCACTGTGGGGACGCGAACCTGGGATCTCCCGCAACTACGTGTATTATAGCGCGCGGTGCCCATTGTCTTCAGTGCCAACATTCCGAGCTGTCCCTCCGCAAAGCCATGCCTGCCACGCCGCGCGCCCACGTCTCCTTTTCATACGTGTCCTTCAGCCGCCGCCTCCGTTCGGCGGTCTCTCCGTCATCTCTACCTCGGTTTCCTTTCCCCCTGCCAGGCCCCGCCCCGCCTCTCCTCCTTCCACGCCTACGTGAGCCGTGCAAGGGCTCGAAATTTCGCTCAACTTTTATTTCAGCGGCTGCCGGGTGAGCGGTCGGGTGGGCGGGGCGACTTTCCGCGCCCCGGCAAGGGGGCGGGGCGGGGAGGGCGGCGGGCGCTTCGTGCGCGAAACGCCGAGGCGAGCCGAGACGAGGCGAAACGAGACGAGACGGAAGGGCCGCGCCGCCGCCGCCGCCGCCGCTAAGAGGTGCGAGGAGAGTGTGCGCGACGTCGGGGACGTGACGAGGCCAGTTCCGAAGCTTCTCCGCGTGAGATGCAGACCGGCGAGGGAGGCACGTGCGGTCTCCACTCCGCC
Source organism: Teleogryllus occipitalis (assembly GCA_011170035.1). Classification (NCBI taxonomy): domain Eukaryota; kingdom Metazoa; phylum Arthropoda; class Insecta; order Orthoptera; family Gryllidae; genus Teleogryllus; species Teleogryllus occipitalis. The sequence goes on along the minus strand of BLKR01000761.1, from coordinate 218,158 downwards.
CCCCTCGGCTCGCCTTCGCCAACGTCTCTCCGATTCCCCGTCTACGCTGTCTCGGACTTTTCTCCGTCACGGACTCGTTTCCGACGTCGCCATCGCGATGCCGATAGTCTCGGTTGCTCGTATGTTTCTCCAATTATTACGCTTACATGTCTCAGGACCACCCTTCTTTTTTTTCTTAATGTATTTTACACTAACATATTCCGTAGCCATCCGCAGTCCCCCACTTACTCCTGGTCTTGCCTTCCCCCATTTACACCGGTGTTTGCCGCTCCCCTCGTTTCTATGCGCTGTTCTCCCACCTGCGCCTCTGCCCTCCGCTTCCACCCCAACCCACGTACTGCGTGAACGCCTCACTATCTCACTACTCCCAACGCGACCCCAACCACGTGTTCCTTCTTTCTCTCTCCGCCTCCGGCGTCCGTCCCCTCTCTGTCGCCCGACCTCCGCGAGGCTGCCGCCGCGCGGGCGGGTGGGTGGGGGTCCGCTCGATACGGCGGCGTGGGCGGGCCGCGAGGGGAGGGGAGGGGAGGGGTAAGGGGGCGGGGCGGGGCGGCGCGCGCGAGCGAGCTGACCTGGCCGATGGCTCGGCGCTCGGCGCGCGACGACTACTCGGCCACTGACGTTACGATGCGGCGCGGCGGGCAGAGGGGAGCGCCCGCCCGCGTATACGACGCGCTCTCCCATTGACGCGCGCTGAAAGCCACGCGCTATTCTGCGTCGCATTTGGTTGAGAAGTTTTGCGATTGGGAGCATTCGACGGGACGTATTGATGGGAACTGACAGGAACGCGGCGAGCTCCGTAGAGGGAAGAAACTCGGGATGTCGATCTCCTGGGTGCTCTTTTCTTTTTCTTTCCTTCTTCCTGCCTTTCTTTCTTTTCTTTCAATTTCTTTCATTCTACCATCTTCCTACATAGTATCTTTTTTATTTATTTATTTCTCTCTATTTCATATACTTATTTTTATTTATTTATTTCATTTTTCTCCCAATATTTCTTTCTTTATTCTTTCTTCTCACTCTTTTCTTCTTTTTCTTTTTCTCTTTTTCTTATAATTTTTTTAACTTCTGTTAATCTTCTCGTCTTCTTCAAATATTATATTGGAACAAACATAGGATTACGTGCATGGTATTATTCTGCATGGTGCAATTAGCTTGAAGGTGATAAATGTCATTTTTCGAGCCACTACTTACTCGTGAGGTCTTTGAAGAAGATAGAATGACACGAAACGTTTAGTACGCCATTAGAAAACTTGTTTTGCATACCATGATTCACGCAACACTCTTGCATGATTCATACAAGATACTGAGTAATAGTAGTCGAGTAGAAATTTTCTATTTATCTTTCAGTGAAAGTTTGACGAAACTGTTTTTAATGACCTCTAAAAATCTAGATTGCTATGTTGTTTATTTACAGAATAAAATATTACTGGACACAAAGCAAAAGTTACCATTTATGAATTATTCCGGTTCTACTTTGGAATTAAAGAAACCCGTAACCATTTTCTATAATATAATGAGTTATATTTCTATAAGATAATATAAAATACATTCTATTTAAACAGAATGACACGAAATGTTCATATTTTTCTCACGAAAATAATTTTTAATTTAATTTTTATCTCAGAATAAGTATATTTTTAATATTAGTCTTTAGAAAAATAAAATTCTATAAGAGAACACTATAATTTTGTTTCAAAGAAAGGCACTAATAAATGAACTGAATGTGATTTACTCAGTTTCATTCTACACAGAAAACTATTGAATAGAGTTATGAGCACGCGGAATTAATGAAATTATACAATGCTGTGTTCACTGTGTATATACCCGGAGTTTCAGTGCGCAGCTGTAGTATGCTGACTACGCAATGTATACCCATAATTGTCTTAACTCATATGCAATTCTGATACACGCTCAATTCCAGTCACGTATGTGCTCCGAAACGTAATATCCGAGCCACTGAACAGCCTAGATAAACAAGCTTTGCGGTCGTCAAAAGCCACAGGAAATATCGTATTTTACATTTTTGAAGAATTTATAGATTAGAGAGTGTTAATAACTTATTACGCTTTACCAAAGAACTCGTTATATTTAAAGAAATTCTTCATTAATATTGAAAGTGGGACTGTGTACTGTGTTGAGTGATTAGCGCGTCAACTGCTAAGATCGTTAGTCCCGTAAGTGTGGTGCATATTTTTATCGCGGGAGGTGGCGGAGGTCTTCCTCGCTGTCTGGCGAGATCCGGCGCCGACCTGCTTCGACATGCGGAGATTTCTCCCTAAACCACCAGCGTGGCACCGCTCCAGTCAGGACAAACTCGAAGCTCTCGATCAGCCTCCCGACGTGTGTGGTAGTGTAAGTGTGGTGTGTGTAAATAAGGGGTGAGGATAGGACAAAGAAGAGGAAGGAAAGATCGCTGTCCGTGCCTGTGGCCCGTCTAGGTATTGCTCCGGCATTCGCCTGATGTTGATTGGAGCAACCGCGGAAAACTATCGAACAGAGCAGCCAGCCACCAGAATTCTCTCCAGGCAGTGACTGAATTGGACCTCTTGTCGAAAATCCTGCCCCCGTTGGGACTCGAACCCTAGAACCGCTTGGTGAGAGGTAATGCTGACATCAGTTGATGCTCTGAACCACCTTTGTCGGAGAGTACCTTCAGCAATAACAAAATAGGACGCACGTGTTTTATATTTTATGGTAATAATTATTACGTGTTTTAATTGAAAGAACTGTCTAAGAACATCATTTCATATTACACAGTGATACTCAAAAACTCCAAGTGTACGTTGATATTAGTACGCATAGTGGTCACAGTTGTTAAAGAATAGCCTAGTACAAAATTGGTGAATATTTTATTACAAATATCGTAAATCAAATTTGACGACGTAAACAGCACAAACGTTCGATTGCATCTCCTTCATAGAATACTCTCATAAATTTAGAATAAAATACTTCTATTCCAGCAATAAGTTTGTACTTCTACCTCGGCACGTCATTTGATAAATCAAACAATATGCGAATGCTTTCTGCTGCTCCTTTTATGTTGTTTGCATGATCTACTCAAATTATGACTCTGGAACGCCACCGCCTGGTGAAATGGTGCAGCTCTACGCAGCTCAACACATGATTGCTCCACAACGCTATAGAATTCGAAAGTCTTTGAAGGACTGCCCGATTGTTTCCACTTCTAAGCTTTTGGCGCTTGTGCCACAACATCCGATACGATGTCTGTCGAGTACTAGTGAACGTACCTGAAAGCCTCGAATAATCTTGTCTATGACCATTTCGACTTATAAGTAGACGCTACAAAAACACTCTGAATTTTTATTTAGCAGATTTTAAGGAAATAGGTAGAACTCAGCTTACATTTAAGTTATTTGTATGAAAAATCTGAACTGCTGAAAATACGAACCATTCTTTAATAGTACAACCTATTATAATTCTTGAAAATCGAAAACAAGGGGCTATTCTCGAAACGTTTTGCCGTAATTAAAAACCAATTAACTGAGGTAGGAAACATTATCACCCTCAAAACCTAAACGCACCTCTCCTATCAAGCCATTATCAAACAGGTCCAAATCTAAACAATCATTCTTGGAAATGAAAGTAATAAGTAAGGAGCGGATTTCTGTGATTTTGCATATTATTGTCCGTTGCTTCAGGGCATAGCTAAGTGAAATTTCTTGACCTTTGGTTAATAATGGATGCTGTGTATACTAACATGTTAGTGCATATTTGGTTACTTTTTCCTGTTGGTGCATATTCGTGTAATTATAAGTGCTTATTTTGCATACTTCGTTAAAGTAGAGATTTATCTCTAAAACGTTTCATCTTTTCATAGATTCTGTTTATTTGTGAGAGTTCGATGGTTAGAATAAGCTTGGTTTTCTTTGCTTTAACTGATAAAATACTTGTGCAAATGTAAGATATTTCTTGATATATTTTTTAAACCAGGCAGAAGAAATACCACAAGATATACCATGTACTCCGTAATCACGAAGGGGAATATTTACTTAAATTATTTCTCCCGCGAAGTAAGATTGTTTGCACAAAAATATATCTTTTCATTTAAAGCATGTTTCTCCTGAATTTTATCAAGAAAGGAAATGAATTATTGTTAAATTGTATTGCTTACTAAGTGCCAATTTCAGAATTTTTAGGTTAGAAATGCATATTTGTAGTAGTACATTTCAAGATTTATAGGACATAAAAATTCTCTCCCTAGTAATGTGTAATAATTGGAAAATAGTTTTATGTGATGTGTTGATCAGCGATCAGTGTGTGACGATCAGCTTTCATCATTGTTTGGCTTGAGTCAGTGAAGTGGTGTTCTATTTGTACTCCTGAGATTTGCTAGTGATGCAGAGTAGTGATAAGTATTTTCTCAGAAATGTAAATAATCTTTATTATAAAATTTTACTGACTAAAGTTTGACTAAAATATTACTCTGAAAATATAAATTATTAATTCAGGACGTAAAATATGTCGAGTGAACAAATGTAGTTAAAGAGGGAAGTTCTTGTCACTGTAGCTCTTACGGATAGGTTTGCAAAAGGATGATTCAGTGTGGTGATGTTAATAGGATGTCATGGGATACCAGAGTATGAAAAGGCGCAGAATTGAGTTCAGTCGCAACTATATCAATAGCGTCAGAAGGGGCGTATCCAGGGCCCCTAGCTAAGTTTTGGAGAAAACTAGAGGTGCTACAGAATGGCACAGACTTTCTCGTAATAAAGTTTTCTAATTCCCTTGGTGTGAACTGGAACTGTACAGTCTTGACCTTCCTTGTTGCCAGCTACCATCCATCGCCACCTAAGTAAGCTTTTTTTAAAAAAATTTTTCAACTTTTTGGTTTCCACATAGTAGAACAAAAATTTATTTTAAGAATATTAAAGAAGACTAAAACCTGGTCCTAAGTAGCAATTTTCATAGAAAAATTTGGAGCCGTCTGTAAGAAAACGGCAATAAGCATTACTGAAAATGCAAAATTTGAAGTTACTTTTCACTGAAATCTAAAGGTTTCGAAAATCTTCATTTGAAGTAATTTGAAGAAATTTGAAGAACTTCCACTCACAAAATCAATAATATATCCAAATTGATGGAAATGTGCATAATAACAGCGTGAGAGATATTTAAAAAATTACATTTGGGTACTTAAAAAAAAACAAAAGAATACACCAAAATGAACTTTACGTCATATTAAACAGTGCTATTACCACTATCCATTGGAAAAGATTGAAGAAAAACTTTGGAGCCACTTTTGAGAAAATCCCGTTTGAGCGTTTCTGAAAATGCGGAATTTAGAGCTCATTTTTACAGAAAACTGTTGAGTTTTCAAGAAGCTTTATTTGACATTAGCATTTTAAAGCACATATACTCATAAATTTAAGAAAGTAAAGAAATTGCCTCTAGTGTAAATATTTCTGACGCGAGAGACAAGTCAAAAAAATTAATTTTCGTAATTTTTTTGAAAAAACAAAGAATAAAGGAATATGGTGTTTATGTCATCGGATAGGGTGCATTTGGTGCTATTGCTATCAAAAATTTAAAGAAAAATTTGGAGCCGTATAGGAGAAAATCTTGTTTTTGTTATTTTTTAAAATTGCAAATATTGCATGCACTATTGCACGAGAACTACTAAAATTTTCAAAAAGTATTTAAATGACCTTAATGAAAGAGAGATTTATGAACAACAAATTTCATTTGTAGGAAAAATCTCTGTCTTCAATTTTATAGTTATAGGAAGACGCCGGAAAAAAGATCGTAAGAAAAGTAAGACCGTTGGAAAAGATCGTACATGTGGATTAGGCGCTAGGTCTGTTCACATACGACAGACGGACGGACGGACGGACGGACGGACGGACGGACGGACGGACGGATGGACAGACAGACGGACAGACAGACGTTTTGAAAATCGTTTCGAAATCGATTTTCCGCAGCATTACATTACATTTTATGTACTATATATATTACTTCCGAATATACGTATGCATACGAGAAAGTAAACATTAAACGTATCACAAAAACATGTTCTATATTCCCAAAATTCAACCTACAACTTTTTCTGGAATTTTGGTCTATCTCTTATGTGACACCAGGTGAATCCATAGAACCAATACGCAAAATCAACATGTTGCAATTGTATTGGCGCTGTGTTTTAAGTTAGTATGTAAATACCACATATATGTTGGACTTTGTGTACCAATTGTATTCTCAGATATTATTTGTGTTCGCAAATTAATGTCGTTTAGTAACTTTTCGCCGCAGGAAAATAGAGTAACGTAGAATACTCTGCTAAACATTTATAAGCAGTTGTGTCCATCGTTTTTCTCATTTCAACCAACTTTGGATCTCCTAAGTGGTGAATCGAATAGCCCATAATTATTTATTCCTAAACACACACGGCAAATTCTTGTGGATATTCGAATAGGAAACTGCTACCTCAGTTACCTTCGATTATTATAACAAAAGGTCTGTGCGATCATGCCACTAGATATTATACTGTGACATACCGATATGTCACATGAATATAAACTAACATTTATTTGAAGACAATATGGTGGAATATGCATTAAGAAGTTTAGACGATCGAAAGGTCAGCTACATCAAAATAAAACGAACGCATGGATTGGCTGGGTGAGAGAAGGACGGTCAAATGTTATGAAAAAAAAGAAGGGAGTTTAATACGAAGCTTCGAGGGGTGAAGCATGCAGGAAGATTTGATTCTGACCGGCATCGCGTGTCTGAACGGATCGTGGGTCGTGAGAGGGAGCGAGGTAGTGCAGATAGTCAGAGTCGGGTTATCAGATTGTGAAATTTGAAGGACAGCAAATAATATTGCAGATATTGCATGTGAAAGTAATATTGATGCATAAATTGGGACTTCGTCAGGAGTGGTAATCGAGTTATAGGTTTCGGGACTATGTCATAGGACGTAATCAGGACTGATAATTTTGATAGTTTGACACCATCTTGGATAGGAGCAGAAGAGGATTTCTTGGAACTTTGGACTACGGCAAGCGCGCAAGATATTTCGACTGAGAAGTCTTCGAGGGACATCAACGAAGAAAAGATAAGTTAACCGCGGTATAAAATTCTAAATTCAAAGATATCTTGATCAAAGGCCTAACATTAAAATCATGTATTAAATTCACTTATATTGTTTGCAAAAAGGTAACAATTTTTGTTAAATTTTGTTCTTTAGAAAAGAAAGTGATCTTTCATTTAGTCAATCTAAACAGTAATGAACTAGGAATTAGAATCATTCTATTTCAGATTCCCAGCAGCGCTGTATAGTCTGCGGATCCTATATTCCATTATAAAGGTTATAAGGATTATAATATATCGTGACCCATTGACCCAGCAAGCCGGACGCTAAGATCTTTGTGAGATATTAAAGTAGAGAGAAAATTTGTATATCTCAAAATGGCGCCCAACGTAGGGCATAATTTGTTATAATTTATAACAATTGGTGACACGGATAAAATTAGTCTTATAAATTATAATAAAGTGATCCAAAGGGAATCTGAAATTTATGGATTGACATTTGAAATTAATTGTTAATTATAAGAAAGAGCCAAGACCATTTCATTGGTGTGATTTTAAAATCATTTAACAGAGAGATTTTAATTTGTATTAGAATTCAAAATGGATACTAGGAGCAAAAAATTGCGTATGGAGAATGTTAATGTAGATGATATGGCGTCTGCTAATACTAATCCCGAGGGAGAAATCTCGCGTGAAATTATTGAGATTGAACCACAAGAAAAGGAAATAATGGCTGCACCGTTAGGAAATATGGACCCTAATAATTTAATTCTTAAAATGTTAGCAGAAATGAACGCAAAACTTGAGCATAATAATACTAAATTAGAGGGAATTACTTCAGATATGAATACTAAATTAGAGGGAATTACTTCAGATATGAATACTAAATTAGAGGGAATTACTTCAGATATTAATACTAAATTAGAGGGAATTACTTCAGATATGAATACTAAATTTGAAAAAAATAACGCTAAATTGGAAGGAATGACATCGAAAATGTCATTAGAATTGAAGAATTTTCGTCAAGAAATACACGAGGAAATAGTGCAATTACGGGTGGATACATCGGCTGAATTCAATATTATTCATTGTAAAATTGAGTCTTTTAATAATCAAGTCGACCAAATGCAGAGGGAATTAAAAGAATCTGGCGACAAAATTAATTCCAAAGTTAATAATTTACAGGAGAGCGTTGTGACATTGGGACATTTACATGACCAACAATGCAAAAAGTTGACAATCGTCGAATCGCGTGTAGATAACTTAAACGCAATGTCGCTTCAACATGGCGAAAAAATTGAAAACATAGAATCTAAATTAGTTAATTCGGATAGTAAATTAGAAAAACGAATACAGGAGGGACTTAGAAACATTAAAATGGTGCAAGAATCTGAATCTGGGAAATATATGTCGGACATTAAGGACAAGATTGAACAGTTAGAAAACGAATTCATACGTTCGCAGGGAAATATAGCAATGAATGCATCGGCGCTTGTAATACCAAGCCACCTAAAATTTCATGGTGATATGAAAGAACAACCGTGGTCGTTTATTTCAAAATTAGAGAATTATTTTATGATAAATAATATCCCCGAAAGATTAAAATTGCATATAGTAGAACAAGCCATGTCGTCCAAGGCACATCATTGGTTGACCTCTTTAGTACCGGAACCGACTAATTATAAGGAATGGAAGGATAAATTCTTAAAAAGATATTGGAACGAAAGCCACAAGTTTGATCTAAAATACAAATTAATAAGTGAAAGGTATAAGAAGGGTGGAGCCGAGAATATGTGTGACTTCGCAACACGTAAAATAGCAGCATTCAAGGCATGCGAAGACAGAATGGATAGCAATGAATTAATTAGAATTATTATTCGTCAGTTGCCTGTAAATATCCAAAATTTATTGTGGAACTCCATGCCTATTGATTCTGAGGATCTAGTCGAACGTTTAAGTCGATTCGACCAGACATTGAATAGTGATTATGATCGTAGTAACGGGTATCAATATAATGAAAGCAGGAACGAGAATAACAATGGAACGGAAAAAACAATGAATAATTACAACCGCCAAGGAAATTATAGCTCAGAAAGAAAGGATGACAGGGGAAATAGTACTAAAATGGAAAATAAAAAGACAGGAAACGGGTATCCGCGGAGGTTCAAAGAGGACAATAAACGGGAACATGTGGAAATTAATGGGATTGAACAGGAAAACTCCCAGTGTTCGAAGTAAATGGGCGGGATACTTCGAACGATGATAATGAGGGCGTGATGGTTCTTAAGGAGTTGAATAGCATTGAAGTATCGGCGGAAGATTTATTAAGGGAAGATACGGACGAACGGGCGGAGAATAGCACGTGTTTAATTTTGAAGGGGATATTTCGGAATATACCTGTAGACATTTTAATTGACACAGGTGCTAATGTTTGTGCAGTGTCGGAAAAATTATATGAGCAGTTAAAGAAAAAGGGAAATAAAATTGAGGAGCTACCCACTAGGAGTTTGGATATTCGGACAGCTAATGGAAGGCGCATCGAAACGAGAAGTCGGCAAATTTGGGTGGAAGTGGAAGTCCAAGGGATGACAATTCAGTTTCCGGCAATTGTAGTGAAGAATTTGATCCGTCCAATTATTTTGGGGATTGATGGCCTAAAAATGTGTGACGCCAAGGTCGACATAGGTAACAGGAGTATATTGTTACGAGGTGACAAAGGGCAACAACATTGTTTAGGGATCAAAGACCAGGAGGGCGAAGATATGTGTATTTGCGATATTGCGGAACAAATTGAAGAGACCAGGGACCAGATCCACGCGGCAGCAGAGGGCGCGGTCGACGAAAACGGAATAGATGCTAGTGAAGCTATTGAAATGTTAGTCAATGAATATAAAGATGTTTTTGGAAGTTCAAGGGAGCCGGTAAAGGGATATCAATTTAAAATTGAATTGATGGATGAGGAACCTTTTAATCTGAAACAATATCCAATCCCCCATGTATATAAAAGCGAAGTACGTAAACAAATAAACACGATGCTTGAGGATGGTATAATAAAAAAATCGATGACACCGTATGTAAGCCCAATAGTGATAGTTCGTAAGAAAGACAATAAGATCAGATTTTGTGTGGATGCTAGGAAACTCAATAGCAAGACCATCGCTCGTCATGAAAAACCGCCGAAATTAGATGAAATGATGTGGAAGGTAAAAGGAGCTCGGATATTCACGGGACTGGATTTTACTGCGTCGTACTGGCAAATTGGACTATACCCAGAATCGCAAAAATTTGTCAGTTTTTCATTTGAAGGCAATACGTATAGTTTTCAGAGGATGGCCTTTGGATTAAAGAATAGTGGCGCAGCTTTAATCAGTTATTTGGACGATGTAATACCGGATGAGCTAAAGGAAACTACTCTCATGTACGTCGACGATATTGTGTTATTCTCTACCAATATGTTTGAACATTTAAAGAAGTTGAAAAAACTATTCGAAATCTTTCGGAAGTATAATTTAAAATTAAATATTGGAAAATGCCAATTCGGAAGGAGGAATATAAAATTTATGGGGCACGTCATATCGGATCAAGGAATGTCGATGCAAGATAAAAAGAAAGAATTGATTAAGAATTTTCCACGACCTCGGAATGTAAGGGAAGTTAGAAGATTGATTGGGGTGTGCAATTATTATTCCCGGTTCTGCAAAGGTTATTCAGAAATTATACACCCAATAATAGAATTGCTAAAGAAGGGGAGGAAATGGGCGTGGGATGCAAAATGTCAAGAGGCGTTTAAAAAATTAAAAGAACTATTTGAGAAGACATTTTTGATCAGTTATCCAGATTTCGACAAAAGAATGTATCTACAAGTGGATAGTAGTGGCTTTGCCATGGGAGCTGTGTTGTTCCAATTCGACGAAAAGAATAAGCAGAGAATAATCGCCCTAGAAAGTCGTGTTTTGACTCTTGGCGAACGACGTTTTACTACCAGTGAACGGGAAGCTTTAGGAATCGTGTGGGCTACGCAGAAATTACGGGCTATATTAATTGGACGACCATTTACCGTCATTACGGACCACAAGGCCCTACTTTTCTTAATGAGAAGTCATTTGAATAACGATAGATTGTTGAGATGGTCACTATGGCTTCAACAATTTGATTTTAACATTCAATATTGTGAAGGCCGTGATAACGTTTTGCCCGATTATTTATCGAGAATCAGGATAAAGGAAAAGGAAGGTAGTGTGGAACCCGATATTAATGCTATCCAGTTAATGGAAATACGACCGAAATGGACGAAGGAGGAATTAGCGAAAATTCAAAGAGAGGATCCTGTGGGGAGGCAAATAATTGAGCATTTTTCGGCGGAGGATAACGACCGACGGCAGGATGATCCGAAATTTTCAATGTGGAAGATGTACGAGGGGGTATTATTACATCGGATTAGGAAACGAGGGACGCAGTATCAAATTTGGATACCAGAAGCGCATAGGCGAGAACTGATTCTATCTACGCATCAACATTTCGGCCACTTTGGATGTAACAAAATCGAAGTAATACTAAGATCAAAATGCTATTGGAAAGGCATGGGGCGACAAATCCGTAAGCAAATCAGTAAGTGTGACGTCTGTCAGAAAACCAAACAGCCCAATAAAAGGTATGAGGGGAGCAGCAAAGCGATAATACCTACGTCAACTAGGGAAATATACGCTGTGGATCTTTATGGACCAATGCCGAAATCCAAATTTGGGAATCAATATTTGTTAGTAATAATGGATTTTTTTTCTAAAATCACAAAATTACACCCCATTAGAAAGGCGAATGCACAGAGTTGCATTACGCAATGCCACAAATTTTTTGAAGAATTCGGTATACGTAAAAAAATATTAGTGATCTGGGGACGCAATTTACTAGTGGAAAATGGGAACAAGACATGGGAAGAATTGGTATCCAAGTATGTTACACGACGGTACGGAATCCTCAAGCTAACCCCATCGAAAGAATTATGAAGGAGATTTCGCGTTTATTTAGAGTCTACATTTCGGAAAGCCATAACCGATGGATGGAGGCCGTTCCAGTATTGAACTACGTTTTGAATAATGTTCCGCATGGGAGCACGCGAAGCACGCCTATAGAGGTCCACATGGGTAGGAAAGAAAAAAATGATCCGTTTCGAAGGATTAGGATACCACCAGAAATAAGTGGGATCCCAGATGATGTGAGAGATACGCGAATAATTTATGACAATTTGAGGGAGGCAGCAGCCAAAAGAAAGCTAAAACAGAAGCAATGCTTTCGAGGCGAGTATAAGGAGGGTGATGAAGTGTTAATTAGAGTACCTCAAGTGTCGTCAGCGGATAAGAAGCTATTTTATAAATTTTTCCCGTTGTATAAAGGACCGTACCGAATTTGTAAAGTATTAAGCAAGAATGCCGCGATTTTGAATGATGAAAATGGACGACAAATGGGAACATATAACTACAGGAACATGAAGCCGTATATGAGGGATGACACGCATGATTAAATATTCTGATCATGACAGAGATTTGTAAATAGTTGTAAATATTAGGTGTAATAGTTTTTCTTTTGTTATTGTTTTGTTATTATGTGTATTTTGTCAGTTTGTGTAGGGAGTTCAATTTAATGTGTATGTGTATTCAATGAAGTTAATGGGGAGCAAATATTAGGCAGATACGGTTATTAGAATACCTAGTGAAATGGTTATTGTTGGCACATTCCGAAAGGAAAATGTAAATAGTTTTAAGGCAGCAAAAAACAAGACCTAGTGCAGTGCAAAGTGTAAAGTGTTAATGTCGTTTAGTGTGAAGAAGCAAGAAGAAAGTGTTCAGTTTTAGTCTTGTCATTTAGTTAGGTTGTAGCAAACCAAATGACGCTTGGAGAGGGGAAGCTGTGACATACCGATATGTCACAGGAAAATAAACTAACATTTATTTGAAGACTATATGGTGGAATATGCATTAAGAAGTTTAGACGATCGAAAGGTTAGCTACACCAAAATATAACGAACGCATGGATTGGCTGGGTGAGAGAAGAACGGTCAAATGTTATGAAAAAAAGAAGGGAGTTTAATACGAAGCTTCACGGATGAATCAAGCAGGAAGATTCATTCTGACCGGCATCGCGTGTCTGAACTGATCGTAGGTTGTGAGAGGGAGCGAGTGTAATGCAGATAGTCAGAGTCGGGTTCTTCAGATCGTGAAAGTTTAAGGACAGTAAATGATATTGCAGATATTGCATGTGGAAGTAATATTGATGCATAAATTGGGACTTTGTCGGGAGTGGTAATCGAGTTATAGATTTCGGGACTATGTCATAGGACGTAATCAGGACTGATAATTTTGATAGTTTGACACCATCTTGGATAGGAGCAGAAGAGGATTTCTTGGAACTTTGGACTACGGCAAGCTCGCAAGATATTGCGACTGAGAAGTCTTCGAGGGACATCAACGAAGAATAGATAAGTTAACCGCGGTATAAAATTCTAAATTCAAAGATATCTTGATCAAAGGCCTAACATTAAAATCATGTATTAAATTCACTATATTGTTTGCAAAAAGGTAACAATAAACTTTGTTAAATTTTGTTCTTTAGAAAAGAAAGTGATCTTTCATTTAGTCAATCTAAACAGTAATGAACTAGGAATTAGAATCATTCTATTTCAGATTCCCAGCAGCGCTGTATAGTCTGCGGATCCTATAATCCATTATAAAGGTAATAAGGATTATAATATATCGTGACCCATTGACCCAGCAAGCCGGACGCTAAGATCTTTGTGAGATATTAAAGTAGAGAGAAAATTTGTATATCTCAATATAGTGCAGTATCCGGATTTTCGACGACGTATGTACGTTCGGACAGACAGTAGCGGATATGCATTGGGGGCAGGGTTATTTCAGTTAGGCGATCACGAAGAACAGCAAATTATTGCATTAGACAGCCGATCGCTTAAGGGAAGTGAACGAAATTATGGGGCCACGGAGTTGGAGGCACTAGCTATTGTGTGGGCGACACAGAAGTTTAAGATGCTGTTGATCGGGCGTCCATTTACAATAATTACCGTCCACAAAGCTTTGACGTTTTTGATGAAGAGTCACACCCATAATGATAAGTTGTTGCGTTGGGCACTATGGCTCCAGCAATTACAATTCGAAATAAAATATTGTGAGGGGAAGAAGAACTTGCTTCCGGATTATCTGTCCCGGATCAAAGTCAGGAAGAAAGAAGAGTGCGAGGATGTAGTTGCGGCTATCCGAGTACGCGATATCAATCCGCGATGGACAGTAGGGGCGGTCAGTGATATGCAACAAGGCGATCCATTTACGCGGGAAGTAATAAAATTGCTAACAGGACAGCCTTACGATGCCAATTATATCAGCAAGAGAAAAGACCAAGCCCTTAACAATTAGAGGCTGTATGAGGGAATATTGTTACGTTAAGTCAACGGCCCGGAAGGAAGGTTTAGAATTTGGATTCCTGAAAGAAACCGGAGGGAATTGGCGACATCTACTGTAATGATCCATCGTTTCGAGACCAAAACCCCAGATGCAACGTTGCCAAAAAAGTGACAAAGAATAAACTTGTATATGGAGTGCAACGGTGCCGATAGAAAACATTTTTGTAAGTCCAAATTAAAATAAGGAACTGTAGCGCCTGAAATTTGGGGAAAATTGAACATAATCGTCCGGTAGAGCAGAAAATATAGAATGAAATAAAACAAACGGCATCAAATTCGGTCAACGCCTTCAGCAAATATAAATTGAAACATAATTGAATTTTTTTTAATAACATGAACAGAATATGGCCATTGTTGAAGTATAAAATAAAGATTATAAACAGGGTTTTTTAAGAATTATGACAATACGCACGGACCGATTCGGCTAAAACATTGGGAAATAATAGACTAAAATACGGGAAAGACGACAAAATTAGTGTCAACTTTGTCGCACGTTCGGAAGCAGAGTAATGATAAAATATTTGGAAGTTGCAATGAACCAAAATGAATAAACAATGATGCCATGTTAAGAAGCGAAGACAGTCTTTTGGAATCAACAGAGGAAAAAAGCAAGCGAGTGGCAATTATTTTGTTACAGAAATCTTCTTTAACAATGTAAGTTACTAGAAAAAAATTCCGATGGGGGTCAGATGTGTCGTGAACACTGGGGGGGGAACGCTTCGTGTGCGCGAAATTGGCGTGTTGTTAAGTTTTTCAAAAGTGTAGGAATTTAAATAGAAAATAACGTTGTGATGGGTGTTAGAACTTTGCAATACTAGGAAAAGGAACACAATTCGGGAGTAACTTGAATTTTTTTTTAGTAGGACTTTATGTGATTACGAATCACAAGATGTATTTTATTTTCGTGTAAGAAAATTCAACGCGACGAACATTTCGTTATGGAATATAAAAGAATAGATACCCGGATCAGTACGATTGGACTATTATTTTCAATATAAGCGGATACGAGCGGTAGTAATTTCAAGAAGTGACGTGTTCGACGACACGCGGAAAATAGTTGTGTTTCATTTTGTCTGTTTTGCCGAGCGGTATACCGCGAACACACATAATTTTATTAGTCGGTGACGGACTGGCAGCTGAATGGTAACATTTATGCGAGTAATAGCGGTTTGCGAGAAGTGATTTCCGAAGGCGACCGCGAGCAGGAGTAGACGGCGACCGCACATCGAAGAGCATTGGACGGCGGCCACCAGACATCCCTGTTACGAGAGCTGAGCCGCAAAACAGGGAAGTGACACGCGTATATATGTGTGTGTGTGTGTGCCTGAATTCCTTGCAGATGTTTCATTGAAGACGCATTCCATAACTAAAGAGAATTATCGAAGATCAAGTTTTGTCAGTAGAATTAAAATAAGAAATAGTCAAAAGAAAAGTAGGGAATGCGCATTCGATGTATGAATGGGATTTTTATATTGTTTTGTGTTATTGTGTGTGAGTGATTTTCGTTGTTGTGTGTTATTTTTTCTGTTTGGAATGTTTATGTTATAGGGCACTATGTACTAGTGTAGAAAGAAAGACGGTGAATTGTCGCCGTATACAATGAAAAGAGGGAAGGCTAGGAAATATTAATAAACGATCGAACCAAAATGTGGTTCGTTTTTATCGATCAAAAATATTCGTCGTTATTTACCCCAGCACGCACAATCCGTTTGGATTCCTGTATAGGACCACCAGCTTACCCACGGTACTAGATAGTCGAAAAGGGAAAAAAGGGGGGATTCATTATATATGGCTGTTCAAAGCGCGGGCGAGGATAAGCGAGGACGGTAGAGAAAGATACATTACACTACTCACGAGCACTATGGGCATTTTGGCGGCGGAAAGATCGTGCGGATACTAGCCGATTATTGTTACTGGCCAAATATGGGAAAGGAGGTTAGGCAGATAGCACGTGCATGTGATATTTGCCAGAAGACAAAGCAATAGGCATTGTGAAGGGGAGTGGCAGGCAATTGTACCGCGGGGGCCCCGAGATCTATATGCTGTGGATCTTTACGGCCCATTGTCAAAAACAAGATTCGGTAACCAACACCTGTTTGTAATTTGGGACGTGTTCTCCAAATTCGTGCACATTTTCCCGATCCGCAAGCCCAATACTGCCAGTTGTGTACGCCAAGTAAAGAAATTCATAGAAATGTGTGGAAAACCAGCCCGTATTTTGAGTGACAGAGGAACGCAATTCACGAGTGATAGGTGGAGGGAGGAAATGGAAGCATTGGGTATCTCCATCCACTTCACGACCGTGCGGCATCCGCAAAGTAACCCAAGTGAGCGGGTAATGCGAGAGTTGTCGCGACTTTTCAGAGTATATACGGCGGAAAATCATCGAGCGTGGTTCGAGGCGGTACCTGTACTTAATGAGGTTCTAAATGTATCACACTCCAGTACCAACGTAACGCCGTGGGAGGCGCATTTTGGAACCAAGAAGACGGGACCGTTCGACAGTATCCGGATTCCATTGGAAATCAGCGGTATACGAGAAGTGGCATCGAACCATCAGATTATCTATGAGCATTTACAGAAGTCGGCAGAGAAGCGAAAAAGGGCCCAGAAACAATGCCAACGGAGGACGTTTCGAGTAGGGAACAAGGTGCTCGTCCGATCGTCTCATTCGTCCTCAACGGACCAGAAATTGTTTCGGAAGTTCTTCCCATTATATGACGGTCCGTACGTTGTAAGCAAAGTTTTAGAAAATAGCAATGTAGTGTTATCTGATCAAGGCAAAGAGAAAGGCGTTCAAAATATTTATAATGTAAAACTGTATAAAGAGCTAAGATGACAGGTGGTAATAGCTAGGTAACCGAGGTAACGAAGTTGAGATGAGAATAGTTTCCAAGGTAGAGTGTACAAAGAATTGAGATGAAAGGTGACAGCAATAGGTGACAAAGATGATAAAGATTAAAGTTTTAAAAAGGTAGGTTATAAGGAATAGGTTAAGATTAGTTGTATGGAATAATTATAAGCAAGAAAGGAAGATTGTCTAAGTTAAGGCATAGGTGAAAAAAGGGGACATTGTACACTGAAAAAAAAGGATACCATAATTCCCAACAAGATTTCAATAGTTACACAAAACCTTCGTATGCGAAACAGAGACATTGTTGCTTTACTCCCTTTCCTAGTTAAAACAGCATCTAAGATGACCGTGATAGACTAACCTTGATGGACCCGTCGAGGTGGGTTTGTCCACGTCCTGACGGGGGGATACAGAGGGGGATCTCAAGTATTCCTTTCCTTCACAAGTCGCTTTTCTTCTCCCCATTGTACATTCTCATTCTTCTATACCATCCTGTCTCTTTTCTTCTCCCTCTTCTATTTCACTGGCCCCCTCTGTATGCTGAACGCCCACCCATGTGTTTGCCGTGCATGGCGACCCGTGTCGGAGGGAATGTATGTCCTGGCGGTTGAGGGGCCTGTCTGTTTCCCAATTACTCTCCTCGTGCTCCTTTTTTTCTTGGCACCCAGGGATACGTGCTCTTACGTATTTTGGGGAACATTCCTTGTAGGTCTCGATACACTTGCTTTGGCTACGGACTCTTCTAGACGGGCGGTCGGGAGCTAACCCACTCCCGATCAACCGGCTTGGACTAGGTCTTGTACTGAACTCCAGGGTGAGCGGGGGGATCCACGGCGGTGCAGCGCTGTGGTAACCCCCCACTATATCCCCGCGGCAACCCTGGCACTCCGATGGAGTGTCCCCTGTTGGGCTCCGTGGTGGGTGGGGACAACGGGGATGAATCTGATATCCTCTTAATGGATAAAAAACGTACCCCCCCGCCCTCTTCCATAAGGAAGAGGAGATTTGTTGGTGAAACAGTAAATCTTGAGAGTTTTTTCTGTAATGAGTCAGACAGACCTACTAAGCCCCGCTTTCTCGTCATGTCAAGTAAAAGAGAAAATGAAACTATGAAGAGCGTCAGCCCTATAAAACTTTCCAGGGAAATTGAAAAGTTTGGTATATTTCAGTCGGTGGTCCGTCAGAGAAATGGCAAAATTCTTTTCGAATCTCGCTCTGACGAACAGATCAGCAAGATCCTTGACCTCAAAGAAATAGCCGGCCTCCCGGTGCATGTGTCCGCTCACCCGACCTTAAACCTCTGCAACGGTGTGGTAAACCACGAAGACTTCTCTACCGAATCGGAAGAAAATTTCAAAGCCTTCTTCGAGCCAAATGGTGTGTCAGATCTATAGGATTCAGCGGAGAGTAAATGGTGTACTCACTCCTACCTCCACTCTAATACTGACTTTCGACCGTCCATCTCTACCAGAGAAGATATCGTGTAGCTTCTACAATCTCCGTGTCAGGCAGTATGTTCTAAACCCTCTGCGCTGCTTTAAATGCCAGAGGTTTGGCCATACGTAACCACGCTGTATGAGCGCCGCAGTCTGCGTGCACTGTGGAAGGGAGGTTTGTAATGACTCTAACTGCTCCGCCGAGGCAAAGTGCGTTAACTGTTGTGGAAAACATCCATCTAATTCCAACCAGTGCCCGATTTTCTTAAGAGAAAGAGAGATCCAGAAGATCAGGGTCTCTGAGAAAGTCTCCTTTCCGGAGGCACGACGTCGTTACCAGACGCGAAACCCCGTGGACATGGCCCGAAGTTTCGCTGACACCGTGGGTCAACATAAGAAAATCAATTCGGAAACCCAAACGCCTGAAGCCTCCACTTTGCGCGATGCTGCCTGCCAGGTGTCCTTTGATGACATCGGCGGAGATGCAAATCCCAAATCTCTTGTCCAGCCTGAAACAAAATCGGAAACAAAAACCATAAATATTGCAACCAACACCCAAACACATCAAGAGAAGCTGAGGCCGACAGGCCCTATTGCTAGATCTAGGTCGCCTGCCTCAAGGGACTGTGGTGTCTCAATACATGCGACCCTCTCCAGCAGTAGTCAAGATGACTCTGCTGGGAATGAGGAACCTCGCATGAACCAAGCCATTACTTTCCAACAAAGAAGGAAAAAGAAGAAAAAGAAACCTGATACATAACCTACCCTTGAACCAAACCTTAACTAGAAACTATGGCTCTCCTGTCATGGAACATAAATGGCTTTCGAACCCATTTGGATGAATTGAAGTTAATAATGTCTATACATAGACCCGTGGTTATCTGCCTGCAGGAGACATCTCCTTTCTGAGCACTCCCTCTCTCTACGCGGCTTTTGTTGCTGCAGGCAAGACGTAGACGATGGCCTCCGCCCCCAAGGCGGAGTCGCCACGTTTATCACCAACTCTATGGTATCGAAAGAAATAGACATACGAACCACTGCAGATATCTTGCGTTCGTGTAAATTTCCGAACTATATCTGTTACCATTTGCAACATTTATATCCCGCCTGGACAAGTGTCACAAAAAGAACTGGAAGATGTGCTCTCTCAGGTGCCTACACCTTTTCTCATTGTGGGGGACTTCAACGCCCACAACCCTACCTGGGGTGGCACAAGGTCGTGCACGAGAGGCAGGTTACTTGAAAATATCATAGATAACCAAAACTTAATTCTCCTAAATTCTGGCGAAAGCACACACTTTTCCGTAGCTTCTAACACATTCTCGTCCGTGGACCTAGCTCTCTGTAGTCCCTCCGTTTCTACAATCTTCGAGTGGACTGTCCTTGGCGACCTGCACGGCAGTGACCATTTTCCCATCCGGGTCAACCTCGATATTCCCGATCTGAACGTTGCTCGCCCTCCTCGGTGGCTAATCCACCGAGCTGAGTGGGAAACATTCAAGAAAGAATTACGAATATCGGAAAACTGCCCAAACGACATCGATGCTATGGTTGCCCATTCTAATAACGCCGTCCTTCATGCGGCCTCATCTGCCATCCCGAAGTCGTCGGGCCATGCACGACACCCCTCTGCGCCATGGTGGAACGATGATTGTGCCACCGCGGTCCGGGATCGGAAGAGGGCATTGGCAAAACTTAGTAGGTCCCCAACCATGGAAAACCTAATAAACTATAAAAGATCCTGAGCCAGAGCTAGATTAACGATACGGGAAAGTATGGCTGCGTCCTGGAGAGCCTACATCTCGTCACTCTCTTGCCGTTCATCCCCTAAACTTGTGTGGAGAAAGGTCCGACAGATCGGTGGAAGACTCCCTTCGCCGTCTATTTCCGGGCTTATGGTAAATGGCAATCTCCTAACCTCTCCACAAGAAATTGCTGAAGAAATGGCCTCTCATTACGACCAAATCTCCAGCTCCGTACACTATTCTTCTGGCTTTCAAAACACGAAAATAAAAATGGAAAACTGTAAATTAGACTCCTCGAGTCGCGTGGAGGAAGATTACAATGCCTTTTTCTCCATGGACGAACTCTCCTGTGCCCTCGCTTGTGCGAAAGGTTCTGCTCCAGGACCAGACCAGATACATAACCAAATGTTGAAGCACCTACCTGAAAACGCTCGTTTGTTTCTCCTCGGCATTTTCAACAAGATTTGGGCTGAACATGCTATACCAAGGATTTGGCGTGAAGCCATCGTTCTCCCAATCCCTAAAGAAGGAAAGGACAGAACAACCCCCTCAAGTTATCGCCCAATCTCGCTCACAAGCTGTGTGTGCAAGCTTTTAGAGCGAATGGTAAATACACGTCTGGTCTGGCTCCTGGAACAAAAGCACCTCTTTACACCTCTCGAATGTGGCTTCAGGAAGCACAGGTTAACCATGGACCACTTAGCCACCCTCGCTACGCAGATTTCCACTTCTTTCGTGTTACGTCAGCACCTGGTAGCAATTTTCTTCGATATAGAGAAAGCGTATGACACCACCTGGAGGTACGGCATTCTTCGCACCTTGCATACTTGGGGCCTTAGGGGACGGCTCCCTTTGTTTCTAGTAGGTTTTCTTTCATCAAGATCTTTCCTCGTCCGCCTTGGCGACGTGTTATCCTCTAGTCACCAGTTAGAAAACGGTGTTCCCCAAGGATCAATTTTGAGCGTCACTGTTTGCCATTGCATCAATAGTATTGCATCAGTTATCCGGGAGCCTGTGAAAGCATCACTGTTCGTTGGCGATTTTGCAATTTTTTGCTCCTCCAAGAGCGTCCACGTTATTGAGAGGCAACTACAACTTGTGCTCAACAAACTGCAGGAATGGAGCGAAGAAACAGGATTCATGTTCTCTACCTCAAAAACCACTTGCATGCACTTTTGCAGAATCCGTCACCTCCATAATCACCCCGACCTTTTTCTTGGAGGACAGCAGCTTCCATTCGTTGAATCCGCAACCTTCCTTTGACTCACATTCGACAAGAGCCTAACCTGGCGAAAACACCCGTAAACTACAGGGCCGTTGTGTATCTCCTATGAATCTCCTTCGCACTCTTACTGGTAGCTCTTGGGGCGCAGACCGGGTTTGTCTTCTGCGTTTGTATAGAACTCTCATCCGCCCTATCTTGGATTACGGATGCATAGTGTATGGGTCAGCGTCTCCATCAACCCTCCGGCCATTAAATACCATACACAATGCTGGCATAAGGATTAGTACAGGCGCCTACCGCACGAGTCGCATCGAATGCCTCTTGGCCGAGGCTGGAGAATCATCCCTGAGCCGAAGGCGGGATATTTTGATTGCCTCCTATGGCGCGAAATTATCCAATGTTGATACTCCCTCGCGTCAAGCAGTCCTCCATCCAACCCACCTGACTTCATATGAGCTTAGACCGTCATTACCCCATCCCCTGGGTGTCCGACTCCGTATGCTCTTAAAGAAGCTTCATATAAAACTACCCAACCCTGTGAACCCCCCCCCCGAAACCTTGTTTCCCCTTGGAAACTACACCGGCCGATAATAGATCTTAGACTGTCTAACCTTCCTAAATCCTTAACTCCCCCCAGTACATTCTTATCGGAATTTGAGGCGATAAAATCTACGTATCCTGGCCACTTCTTTATTTACACCGATGGCTCCTCCCAAAACGGCAAAGTCGGATGTGCCTTCTACTGCAGTAGATCCACGCAAGGTTTTCGACTAGACTCTTCGTGCAGTGTCTATACCGCAGAGAAGTATGCACTCTTGGAGGCACTTAAATATGCTGGATCGATGTCACTAAGGAAAGTAGTGATCTGCAGTGATTCAAAAAGCTCTCTTGAATCCATCTCCTCCTTCTCGTCTTGTGACCCACTGACAATGACCATCCAACAGCAAATCCACCATCTTTTGGTCCGCCACTATATTTTAGTCTTTTGTTGGGTCCCTGGACACGTGGGAATAAGAGGAAATGAAATAGCTGACCAGGCAGCAAAGTCCGCTTTGAAGAAAAGAGAATTAGACATCTTCACCGTCCCCACGGAAGACACTAAGCTGTTTATAAAACGCTCTATCCGCAGTGAATGGCAAACAGAGTGGCATAACTCAGATTATAAGCTCACGAGAATCAAGGATTCCATAAATCCTTGGTCTTCTAATCTCGTGATGCTCGGCGAGAGATCATTTTAACACGCCTCCGAATCGGTCACTGCCATTTCTCCCACGGTTATCTCCTCCACGGGGACCCACCCCCTATATGTGAATGCTGCAAGGTGGATCTTACCGTGGAGCGTGTTCTCTTACACTGTGTAAAGATGAGAGAGAGCCGTCGAAGGCATGACCTTGCTGGTTCCCTTGCGGAGTTTCTTAGTAATGACGAATCTTCTCTCTGCAAGCTTTTTGGCTTTTTGCGAGAGACTGGCTTGTGCAGCCTTGTCTGAGAGAGGATGATAGTGCCAATTGTTGGCTTTTGGCCCGTGATTTTAAACCAAAAAAACTATCTGGCAATTTTTTGCCAAACTCTCTTATTGGGATATGTCCCTTCTCAGTTTCACTTTGCTTTCTATTAAAGATTTTAATTTTCTTTATTAACTTGGAACTGCAATATTATGCACTGGTCTTAAAATAATTTCACACGGGCGCAAATGACCTTAGCCGTTGAAGCGCCCTTAAACCCAACCAACCAACCAACCAACCAACCAACCTTGATGGACCAACCGGCCTGTGATTTCTGAGAGGTTGATGTTGCTTCATAAACGGACCTGTCGGTCTTATCAAGCCTACTCATGTTGCAAAGCACTAGCTGGCCACAGCAGCCAGGTACCTTGTCAGATTAATTACTTATTGAAGAAAATATACATTGAAAAACATTCAACATCTGTTAAACACACACAATGTGTGTGTATATATATGTATGTATATATATATAAATACATATATGTATATATGTATATATATATATATACATATATATATATATGTGTGTGTGTGTGTGTGTGTGTGTGTATATCACATTATTTCAATTACGTAATAGAAGCATAATGCGATAATTATGACTCAAGCAAAGAAAACATCTGTCATTCTTGCTCAAAACGGGAACGAAGTTTGAGACAAACTTTAATAATTATATTATTTTCCGTCTGTGCTGTTACACATGTAAATATAAATGTTGAAAGGCAGACTAATTACGTTATATATTTATCAGCTACCAGTCCCAGGCCCTCGGCGGGCTCTAGGAAGTGTGTGTGGGGGGGGACAGGAAGTTGCGCTATATTATCCGTTCATCCTAAGAAAAATCCTGATTTAAAGAAGTACAAATGTAAGTTCACTACATAAGAACTAATTTTAAAACCATCGGTTGTTAAATTAACCATGCATCAAAACTACTGCAAACGAAGAAGGAGAGCATGCGTGTTGCTGGGCGATAAGGACCTGATATCAGCCGAGTGTCAGCAGCAACGTGGGAGAGGGTCAGGCAGGGTTCAGGAGAAGCGAGTGGGACGCAACGGCGTGGGACAGCGTGGGACGGCGCGCGTTGGACCGCAACGGCAGTGCACACCGCCGATCGGCCAGCGAGACATACTATTCAGTTCAGTTTGGAAGGGCTAAGAGATTGACTGGCCCTTCAGGAAAATTTCTTCGAACTGGCGAAAAGCGCATATTTGTGAAAGTTTTCAATTTGTTATTGTAGAAAAATACGTCGTTGGCAAAGCAAATCGTTGAACGTTCTATGAGTTCACTGGTAAGTACCGTATTGAAACTTATCGTGCTGCATCAGTGTGGATTATAATCTTAAGGATATTGCTGGATATCTTTTAATAGGTGCCAGACTGCAGAGTCTAAAATACATCTTTGAAGTGAAAATCTTATATCATTGGAAGTAAACGGGCGAATGAAGTTCGAAAGATATGATACCTTCATTTACACCGCCTATTTGAAATCAAACAAGAATTGTCAACCAAGATTAAAAGAGAATGGTGGAATGGAATTGCAACTTTTAGGTACGTATATATTTCTATCATGAGTTGTAATAATAGAAAGGCATATATTAGTTTACGTGCATTTCTGTTGGACATAACCTACAAAACGTGGTCATTCATCCAGCTCAAAGTTATTTTAATGTAAATTGTAAAATTCCCTTAAAAGCTTATGTCAAAGAAGATAAATTATTATTTGGTTTTACATCATCGGTTTGAATCCTATCAATTCAGATTTTAATGTTGTTAAGTGGATATAGAGGACTTGGCTTCCAAAAATCATTATTTTGCATTCATTTGTGCCTTTTTTTAATAGTCAAAAAAGTACCTATTAAAAAAAATTTAAGTTATTTGATTAGTTTTTAATACTCAATTAAGCATTGCAAATTCGCATTAAAATGTAAAGAAATAATATTTATTATGTTGCAAATTCATTGAAATAATTTTAATAGTCTTGAAGTGTCATTAATGGCAATTAGAAATTGTAGAATTAATTGTTGTGTAGTATTCCCATATGTTATAAGTGTACAGAATTTTGATTAGTGTATTTAAATTGAGACTAAAGCCTATCATGTTCTGTAAATAATTGAACAAAATAATAATGCATTCCTAAAAATAAAAAAAAATAAAAAAACTGCTGTAAAACTTTCTATTTTTTTATTTTTTAATAATTATCACTTTAATTATATTTTCAAATACTATTGTATTAATTTTATTTTTCAGGTAGTTTTGGCACAGGTGATGGAAATTGATCATTGAAATAGGTCATGGTTCATCGATGCAGATATTCATGGATATTGTTAATTCTAAATGGCTATTGCATTCTATAACAAGATCATGAACATGTATTTGAAGGTGATGCCAATATACATTTTGCTCATTTTGCGAGCATCATGGACTTTAGTGATTTCATTCGTATTTAACATTCACAAAATGTGTATACATGAATTGTTCAATTATTGTAGTGTGTATCATTTTTGACCAGGCAAGTTATTTTAAAATTCTCATTAGGTAATATAACTTGTATCATATTTCTGTTATAGTTTCAATGTGTACTAACACCTATAGTTTCAGTGTGTCAAGAAAGCGTGCGCAGATTTTCTCCCCCATGTCACATACAGTTTTAGACTGTTTTTGACTAAATAAATAAATAAAATAAATACTATTTAGTAGTGCTCTCAGAATGACCACAAATGAGTATGAGTAATATTAAAAATTCACATTCCCACTAGAAAAGTGTCATTAACTTCAAAATGCTGTTTTTTTAGGACATTGTTTTACCACTAAGAGTTCTGAATCAAGTTCATGGAGTGTGACAATTTGTAATTTTCTTTTGAAAGATTATTAATTTTTACTTTGGTTTCCAAGAAAAAAGGTTTCAAGTTTTTCATAATTTAGGGTTCTCCACAGTGTGCTGTTTGTGGCAAATAGTACGTATAACACTGCATTCTCAAACATGCGATGATTTTGGCTATTATTCATCTTCAAAATTGCCAGAGAAAAATATCTCAGATTGTGTTAATGATTCTTGGGCAAAGAAATGTCATTACTAGACATCGGATGTTTAGGCACTAAAAAATCGTCTTTTAGGCGCCTAAAAAGGCACTGAAAAACTCAAGAATAAGGAGGGAAAAGGCACTGTCATAAGTTACATACACAATAAAATGGAAAATTGTAATTTTTGTATATATTATTTTGTAAACTTAAATGCACAAAACCAGTTCGTATATTTTAATTTAAAGCTAGATTTACATATTCACAACGCTTCCACATTTTATTCTTAATAGTTTCCATTAACAAGTAATATTTACATATTACCAGTAACTTTTCAAGGATCACAATTTCAAATTTGCGACGACTGGGAGACAAAATCAGTTTGAATGCGGAGAAGGATATCTAAACGATGTGACTGGCACATATTTTAGCAGCCCAACACTAGCAACACTGAAACCTTCTGGGAATTTATATTTATTTCGACTTAAAATTTAGGTTCCCTCGGCGTATTGTCAATCAGCCAAGTTCTAAGATCATGGCTAGTATTTGTGAAATAGGGAAATGGAGAGAAATCAGTTGGTGTACTTTCAGGAATTCTCTCGTAATTTCAAATTTCAAGACGGGAATTGAAGGTTTCGTAATGAATGGTCACGTTGGACCATCGCCGATTTTCCGATATCTTAGCATTGTATATAAATATACTAAATAAATGGCAAAAAAGGTCCTAAAAAGGTATTTATGCACAAAATAGGCATTTATGCTAAAATAAGCAAATATAAGCATTATAAAATTCCGTCAAATGTCATCATTTGTCATGATTCGTGGACATTTATTATCAGCCTTTAAATAAATTCTCTAGAAAAAAATAGACATTTCCCTAAACATCCGATGTCTAGTCATTACTGTTGTAATAGTGTTGGCCTTGATAATTTTCTGAAACATTTCCCTTGCCAAGTGAATAAAATACTTTCCTCTTGAAATAAAACAATTCAATATTACTAGACATGATTCTCGTGCCCTTTAAAATGCTATAACCTGCATACATATGCCAAATAAAATTTGACAAAACATGCACAATCAAATTTTAGCTTGGTATTTTTTTCATTGTCTTTTGAAACAGGAACACTAAACAATTTTTCAAAATTTTACTCAGTCAAATTCATCCTCTTGTGGGAAATGAATCTTTTTGAACATTCTACTACATCACCAGATGTAATTGGAGTATATTTGTAAGATGAAATCTGAGCCAATGTGAGGTCAAATTCTGCATTTTCTGCTCTTGAATCACAATTTTTTTTCTTTACATTTCATTGAAGTTTTAAATTGAATTTGAATTTATTGGTTTATAATTT
Organism: Teleogryllus occipitalis; assembly: GCA_011170035.1. NCBI lineage: Eukaryota > Metazoa > Arthropoda > Insecta > Orthoptera > Gryllidae > Teleogryllus > Teleogryllus occipitalis. Next base: position 190,515 of record BLKR01000761.1, on the reverse strand, counting down.
TTCCTCGGCAGTCACACTTGCATGTCCAAACACAAATATCAAAGACAATATATATTCAACAATATTTAATGACTTCAATAGAGGTAATCCTGCTGTTTTCAATTTCTGAATTGGTGTAGGCAATTTTACAAAATTTAATTAAATATGCATTTTTATTTTATTTTTTTGCACGCAAGCAGACTATGAGTCTGCACCTAATTACTTTCCCTTCCCTTGTATCACTGTCAGTTACCAGTGATACTGAGTAGTGAAATTATGTGTGTGTGAAATTCAGTGGCGTGCATTCCAGGTAAGCTAGGTATGCTGCGCCTACCCTGGAGAATAGACTGTTAAATGTAATTATTATATTTTGAAATCACCACTTACGCTATCGAGAATTAAGCTGAAGATTTAAAATTCTGCCAAGTAAGGGTCACTGGCTTGTATAGGCGTGCGGCCCTTCATTGAGCATACACCGCTGTTGCTGACAAAGACAGAAAGCGGTTGTTAGAGACGGAGGTAGTAGGCGCCGCAACCCGGCCCGAACTGAGCATAACGTTGTTCTCCATCTAAATACATTAGGCAGTTCGCGCATGCGCTCATGACTTTCTAGAAGCTCCATTTGATTGTATGCAGCACGCTGGTAAGCGCCGCCACCCGGGCCCACTGCCGCGGCACGCCGCCCAGGCTGGCTCAGAATTCATCTTGCAGATGTGTTCGCATGCGTACGAGCTGACACACTGGTATAAGCGCCGCCTGCCACGTAATGCCACGGTCTTCTTCTTGTGGATTTATTTGATCTGTGCGGGGTATTCACACTGTGCATATTATTTTTGAGAGACTGTTATTTTTGTGTGCACTGTCTTTTTGTGCTACATAACGGTATAATACTGTGCTATGGCAGAAAATATATTTATAATTGAGGATATTAAAAAAATATATTCAGTTGTACTTTTGTGGAGAAAAGTGAATTATTCGTATAGGGAGCCCTGTTCCAGAACATGTCTTTAGTCAGTTCTTTGCGCAAAGAAAAGGGAAGGGAGCATTTCCGCTACTTTAACAACTCAAAATATGAAAACACCAGTTGGTTAATAGGAAACAGGAAACTAATAATTTATCTTGCTGGGCCATGATCAGTGTTTTCCCATGTTCGTAATGTGAGGAATAAAGAACGCTATAAGAATTTGCAGTCTCTTAAAAACAATCACAAAAATGATCGATAACAGAGTCAGTTGTATCCACTTATTCAGCTGGCCAGTTTTGCAGTGTCAACATTGAAACTTAAATTGATCAGATGTAACGCAACATAATTACACAGAACAAATAGTTATATTAAAATGCCTGATTGACGCGACAATTTTTTTTTCAATGCAGGAATTACCTTTCAGAAGACATCGTTAAAATGAGCTGGTTAGCAAAGGCGATCGAACTTCTAAATTTGTTGTTACGACCTTACAACAATACTTAAAATTTGCCAAAACATTTAAAAGGCACAGAATTCAAAATGATTTGCAATTAGTAATTTCTTGAGTAAATTTATTAAAGAAAACATTTCCATGGCCCAGCATGTTGAAATTGTTTTAGATGAAATATAAATATTGATAAATAAAGATAAAATAGTCATTGATTAGATGCTACATCGTGAGAAAGAGGGCAGTACGAAGGAAGCTTCTTAAGAGTCGTGAGTGTTGCCAAAGGAGCACGAATAATAGTGTCTCTTATACGGGATGTTCATTACGTTCCGAAAGATAAACGAGTATTTACGACGTGTGAAGCGTTCAAAAGGCAGAGGTTGATAATTGACTTTTGGTTCACTGAAAATTGTGGGCGCGTATGGGGAGGACTAGCGTTATTCCAAAAAACGCAATAATAATAATAATAATAATAATATATTTTTGATATAATTATTTAATTTAAAACAGAGAACTGAATAAATTTTCGTGTTTTCTTCCAAAACAGGCTCAAAATCGCATTCTTGCTATTTACAGAGCTTACCCAGTCGAATTGGTCACCGCACGCCCCTGGTGAAATTAAACAATAGTATTCGAAGAATATAATCCTAAATTTTGAAGCAATCCAGAAAAGTATGCATTTAACAAAATAACTTGCCAAATTTAAAAGTCACTTCAGAACTGGTTATTAATTTGCTAAGAAAATTTATTATTTGATTTGTCCAATAAAATGAAGGCGAATCATTTCGTCCCACGCTAAAGTGATGAGTCTTCTCCCACCTTACACAATACTAAAATTATGATTTATCCCGACCTCTCACTATATTTATTCACTGTTATTGAGTGCACATTCTTCTCTACAATTTTTTATTGTTGCATTCAGGTGATAATAACAATAGTTATGACATTAACTTGTTGGGAGTGTAGGATTTGTAAATGCAGGCCAATGAGCTTATTCATTGTCAAATGGGCAAAGAGGTTTCTAAGCAATGAGATTGATTCAAATTGCAGACCCAGCAGGTAAATCAATGCTGGGCAATACATTTTAATTCCAGTTTTTAAATTAATTTAACTAATTTGATTTGATTTTATAGTATATTTGTACATTTAGATTACAAAAATTGAAATAACAGAAGTAAAAAAAATTTTTAATTTATGATTTATGTTGGTGATTTCTTCCATATACTTTTTTGATTTTAACAGTATGTAAACTGTTTATGAATTCATTGTAATTGTAAACTAAGTGTTAATTTTATGTAAATGAATTTTGTGCTAGTGAATGCAAGAACCCTAAGTATAATGAAGGGACAAATTGAATTGAACTTTTAGTAACCAAAATTAATATAAACATAAAACAATATTAAATTTGTACAATGAAAGGTTAAAAGAAATAAACAACAAATACATTCGAAAATAATTTTCAGCTACATATTTAGCCATAATTTAAATAAATCTTGGCGTTTTTATAAAGTAAATGTGAATTAAATTTGTTTTTTGGGATCAGTAATAAAAGTTGCTATTTAAATGTACTTGTGAAACAGTTTTAAAATAGTTTTGAAACAGTTATAAAACGTTTTTAAAATAATTTTGAAACAGTTATAAAATATTTTTGAAATAATTACTAATGACTGTAAACATGTTCTTAGTCTCCTTGTGTATTTAATCCACCTGATCACATAAATGATTAAGTGGTACATCAATGTTTCATTATCATTTGTTAGCTATTAAGTTTATGTCAATATTTCATTCTATTGTGAGTTATGTTATATTTTACACATTTTACTTTACTAAATAAATATTTTAATGTTAAATTCGAATATTTTATTTTTAGGTACATGCTGTTTCAGAATATTCATTATATATATAACTTTCATTCAACAACAATGCAGGCATATTGATGTATGTATATCTACCGTAATAACAGTCAGACTGCTGAATTTAAAGGCTTCTGAGGCTTATTGTGAAATTTAATTATCACTAAATGCATAATTTTTATGCAATTATTTCCGTTTTTACGGTGTCAGGTTGTATAGGTAAATATACAAATCAGTTGTTGGATTAAAAATAATGAATATTCTATTAATAGCAAGTACTACGTATAACCCATCCTATACCCGTCAACGATCAGTAATTGTAACACCGATAAGAAATGCTTCAATATGGCAACACGTACGGCTGGCCCTTCAACCAGTATAGCTGTGCAAGCCGACACGGAAGGCCGGCTCCTTCTATCAGTTTCGCCCGGATGCGTCATGACGGTAGGCTGGATCCTCCAACCTGTGTTGCTCGCTTATGCCGAGCAGACAGCCAACTCTTCCAACAAGGTTGCTTGGGCTCGGCAGCTTCTACTCGTGCACTCTGACAAGGTGAATTCAGAGGAGTGCGACAAGGGAGTCTTTACGATGCAACTTTTCGTTCCAACTATCTCCGTCACGAAACAGCAACAGTGAACCTGGTTGGGCCTATATTATCATGCGTTCCGTTGATACAGTATAATGGATCAGGTATACTGCAACTGTTCTATTTTCTCCGTGTAGCGTGTCACAGTGCGACCATAGACGACGGTATGATGTGCAGCGCAACAGGGAGTGCAAGTGTTGGCAGGTGCATCCGTCGCGAACGAGAGTAGTAACTTGAAGCTTTGTTAGCCCAAGGTCGAACGCACCAGTACAGCCGAGAAGGAAGTGCAGGTGGTAGCGGGTGCAGGGTCGCGCCGACAACAAACAAAGTGTAGACTTCGCAGTAAAATAGCAGTGGTAGATGTCAACTCAGTATGATGACATCATGGACTGAGTAACATCTTAAGGCGGGGGAGGATGTAATGATTTGTGAGACTAGCCCGCAAGAATGCATGGGACAAGGAACTTCTATATAAGCAAAGAGGAGCCAATAATGAAATAAACAATAGACGACAGCGCCGCGTAATAATAATTATTAGGAAAGTGATAGAAAACAAAAGGGGCGGCAATAGGCATTGTAAACAGTGAATAGAACCCAAATTTAGGAACATTTTGAACCAAGAATCACGTTATTCGAGCCACGGGTTCCGTAAATATCATAAGTTGTGTAAATCGCATGTATAATACGGCGAATATTGAAGACATGGTGACCATTGTTGTACCTCTGAAAGTATACAACAAGACGAGTTTTATTGAATATCCAGTGAATGCCTGGGTGGATTTTGGCCAAACTTTCAGAAATTATAGAGAAAAATATTTAGATCAGGGCAAAATTAGTCACGGCGCGGGGGAATTTATGTAGGGCTCGGAATAAATTGTTATCCAGTTTCATAGCATAGCGGATTAAGAAAGAATTGAAGGAGCGACTGAAAATGTAAGTGACGTCATCACGAGTTGAGAAGACGAAAAATAAAGGTTTTTGGAAAAAGGAAAACAGGAAAGGGGAATTCGGTGATGTGACGATTACAAAATGAAAGCTAGTAATATTATGAAACAGATAGTAAGACGCAAGATGCCCGGAAACAGTGAAAATATAAACGTTTTCGAACATTTTCTTATGGCGATGGGCATGTGTTTAATAAAAGGACAGTCACTTGGATTGTGTGGACAACAATGCAAATTGTGTTACAGACAGAAAGAGTTCGGGTTTGATGAGGATCGCACGCGTTTAGATGCTGTGTTAAATTTTTGGAGAAATTTCGCGGAAGTGTGGTGCAAAAGTTTTTGAGTTATTTTTGGGTGTACAACATCGATTGTTTAAATTAGTTCGAGCTAAAAGTCAATTTTATTTATTTAGAAATTCACGAGAAAAATCCGCATGGACAGTATTCACGCAAGCTAGGCGCAGGAAACAGGAGCGTCGCAAAATCTAAATACGTCGCGAAAGAAAATAGAAGTAACGTTTAGGGAAGACGCGATTAATGCAAGGAACAATAAAAGGAAGTACATATGGTAATTTTTAAATGGACGAGTGCATCTGAGATCCGATGGCAGCTGAACGAGATCTGCGTGCATGAAAAATGCACGTTACAACTAGCAACGACGGGCGCTGACAGGACGTGACATCGCTGCGAAAAGGGAAGTGGCACGAATTGTGCAATTAATGTTTTTTTTTGTTCACGCGCAAGTCTAAAGAAACAAATTCTGTCGAAGACCAAGTCATGATATTAGGTTAAGGATAAGATAAAAGCAAAAAAAAATAGGGGTCACGACAGAATGCGCATTCTGATGTATGCATGAGATTTTCGTATTGTTTTCAGTGTGCATGGTTGTATTTCTTTGTTTTTGTATGCTTATGTATTTGTGTTGTCACGTTTTCGCAAGCCAGAGAGGCAGATTGTGGTTATGGATCGGATATAAGCAAACAAAAAATCCGAAATTAAATGTATGAGCATCCCACATGGCTCATAATTGCCTTGAATTCATGTGTTTTTATTAAATAGTGTATAGAATTTGACCCAGGCACGAACGAAACGGACCCTTATCTCAACTCCGTATGGAGTGAGCGCGCGGACTTCAACCAGGTAGGTTGTGAATGATTATTCGGGCTAGCAGAGGTACGGGCAACCGACAAGCGAAGGTATTGTGGCACCCAATTGCAAGTTAGAGCTAAGCAGGGCAAAGATAGTGTACGTGACGAGCAGAGAGAGAGAGAGAGAGAGAGAACATTAGATTACATGGACGCCCAACGTGAGGGCGTTATAATCATAAATAAGAACAGGCAGGTAGAACGAGTGTAGAGAGAATACATCATTAGGAGGAGCACCCATTAAGGCCCATTCACAATGCAATCACAAACATAAGCATAACACATAGACATAGACATTAACACAAGCGAAGAGTTGACGTATTCACAATGTCGAACATAAACATAGGCAAAATAAGAGTTTCTATTGGCTATGAGATGCAGCACACGAATCGACATGAATAGTTCGCCTATCGACTTCGATACTCGATTTTGAGTTAACGAACTGTGATTGGCTCATTCCTTATGTCTGACATGAGCATAAGCACAGAAGCTTGAAGCTTGCAAGCTCTTAAGTTAACGTGTTATGCTTATGCGAACGCATTGTGAATGAGTCCACTTGTAGACGTAGTCCTAACTTTTATGTTAACGCCATGCTTATGCTTGTTTGCATTGTGAATGGGCCTTTACAGTGGCGCACCAACGTGGGGGCGGCGTCGTGATAGGAGGGTACATTAGACAGCCCATTACAGTACTATTTATTGTTTCTTTTTTGCAAAGAACATTCGTGTCATCGGCAAACAGAACGGAAGAACAGTTCTGTTTGCCGATGACACGAATGTTCTTTGCAAAAAAGAAACAATAAATAGTACAATTTCAGAAGTTTCAAATTGGTTTTGTAATAACAAATTAATAGTTAACGAAGGAAAAACGGTCTCAATGCAATTTTGCATTTCAAATCGGCAATCGTATGCTCCATTGAAAATTAACAATATGCAATTAGCTGATGTTAAGGTAACAAAATTTCTAGGTCTCTCAGTTCAATCGAACCTCAAATGGAATGTACATATAACAGAATTAAACACTAAATTAAGCTCATTATGTTATACATTCAGAATTCTTTCTAATTCTGTCAGCCTTCATGCAGCTCGTTGCGTGTATTTTGCAAATGTACATTCCCGCCTGAGATATGGCATAATATTCTGGGGAAGCTCATCCTTTAGTTCCCAGACATTTAGATTGCAAAAGAAAATTATCCGAATAATGAAAAAATCCCATCCACGTGATCCGTGCAAGCCTCTTCTCATTGAGCTTGGAATCTTACCATTGCCTTGCCTATTTATTTGTGAGTCTGTAGTATTTGTCAAAACTGACTTACTTAACGGGGGGAACCTATTTTCATGTAATACATTCATGTAATATATTCATGTAATGATATTTATAGTTACAATACTCGACGTAGAAATCATGCTCATCAAATGTCAGTATCAACAGCTAACTACAAGAAATCCACATACAATACATGTACGCTACTTTACAATGCATTGCCAGATGAAATTAAACAATTAAAATTGGTACACAAATTTAAATTAAAAGTAAAATCTTTTCTGCTACAAAACTGTTTCTATACAATTAGAGACTATACTGATCGCCAAAAAGAAACATGTTTACTTTAACAAAAACAAGATATAGTATAATGAATTAGTTTACATTTGCATAGTATAATTTTTTTAAAAGACTCAATATGCCTGTAACAAATAATGTACTTCCGGGTCAATGACCCCCATCTCGATCAGGTTTTTGTCCAGTTTCCCTGATCCATTGAGCAAATGCTGAGATGGCCCCTTGATTTGCTTCTGGACGTAAATGTAGCTTCACTATGCGCACGTTTTGTTGAACTTTCCTTTGCTTGTTGTGGTAGTAGCTTAGGGTGAGTTTCTATTTTGTTAACAATACAGAAAAATCAAGTCTGCTCGTTTCTTTACCGTTAAAAATAAGTTTTCTATAATTTGGCAACGAAAATATCTAGTTTTTGAAATGTTAATCTCTCGCTTTTTTAAATTTGTTATTATTATTATTATTATTATTATTATTATTATTATTAATCTTTCAACTATTAATAGTTAAATTGTTGGGAAGGGATTCTGAAACTCAAGAAAGCGTGCGCAGATGATTTTCTCCCCCATACGTCACATACAGTTTTTGACTGTTTTTGACTAAATAAATAAATAAATTGCCATAGTATTTGATTAGGAAGAACAAAACAAAAAAAACTCGACGCTACTGGATTCACGATTATATAAAAGAACGGAAAACCGAAGGAGAATATTAGACATTATTCAGACATTTAGTTGATGATGAAGAAAAGTTTTATCAGTATTTTTTTTTTTGTTATTTAAGGTCGCATCAACATCTAAGGTCATTAGCGACCACTATTGCTGTTAACGGTACGGTAGCTATGTGGATGAAACGATATGGTGATTGATGATAGGGGGTGAAAGGACGAACACAAATACAACCATGCCCGAGGCGGGACTCGAACCCGCGACCTTTCGGTCCGAAATTACTACGACACTACTACCTTAGCGATCTCGGCCACCGGGCCGGCTTTTATCAGTATTTCCGAATGTCTGCGTTCCAATTTCATGTATTGCTTAAAAAAATTGAAAACGACATTGTCAGAAGAAACACCAACTTCAGAGAATGTCTGTCTTCTAAAGAAAAGCTTGCTGTGTGTTTAAGGTAAGTAAAACAATTTGTTGAATATAAAATCAAAATGTTTATTAAACTTCAAATATTCAGAATCAACTATCAAATTGTCACTATTGCAAAACATGTTCAGAGTGTTCATCAGCAGACATGCCCCAAGGTTCAGGAGACTGAGGCATGGGTGTAGCACTTGCTTGAACGTATTAAGAAGTCGATCCTGGAGATGTATATGCGTATTGAGGTGTAGTTGCTGTAATAAAGCCATGCGGTGCGAGTTGTTGTAACTCCATTTCGGAAACTAAACTGAATATTTTGTTTCTTGCGATTGCTTGTTGGTACAGCGATTTTTTTACTGTTTCTGATATATTAAATAAGAAACGATCAAGTTCATCGTGTTCACGTTGTTGTGGAATATTTTGCCTGTCTAATAATCTAGACATCAACACAGCCGATGCTGACTGTACAAGTAAAATCTTGGCCCTCTTTATTGCCTTTACCTTTTTGTTTGATTGAGTTGGGATTGAGGGAAATTATTACAGACATTAGAGTCATTTTCGTTACAAATCTCAGTGTCGTGCGAAGCAGACACATTCACAACCTCGGTACTGGAGTTTGGGCTCTGGTCTTCAGTTGCTGAATCTTTGTTCTGATACTCTTCCTCATCGCTTGTCAGCTCAACAGACTCCAATTTTTTTTTTCGACAAAAAATGAAGCAACAAACGACATTTCTTACTCGAACTTCCATTTTTTTTATTTTCATGGCTGCTTGTCCACTTTTGCCTTTTTTCTTATTTAATGCTCTTCTGAATGCATCCCTTAGCCATTGCCACCTTTGTTTACAGGCTGCAGCTGTAAAATAAAAAAACACAATATTGATACTCAATTACACAATAAAGTATGATTTTCCGTACGGGTATTTGTAAATAATTATTAATTAATTAATACTTTGTTTACAGGTACTTAGCAACTGGTGATTCGTTTACAACCACTGCTTTTAGCTATCGTATGGGAATTAGTTCTGTGAGACGTGCCGTTTTGGAAGTCTGTGGCGCTATAGTAAAAAATATGTTGCGAGAATGTATTCCCACGCCTTGCACTGAACAATGGGAAAAAAATATTGAAGAATTCTGGAATAAATGGAACTTTCCTAATTGTGTAGGCGCTATAGATGGAAAGCATGCAGGGCCATCTTTAGGCAGAGGCAGACGAGGCTCGTGCCTCAGGGCCCCCATGTTCGAGGCAGAGGCAGACGAGGCTCGTGCCCCAGGGCCCCCACAGATAATAAAAAATATATAACAAAACTGAAAAATTGTAATATTTACTACATATATATTGTAATGATTTACACGATCCCCGATAGCATGCGTTTGGATAATAAACAATTTGAAAACATTTACAGCAAAGGCGCCATAATAAATAAAAACCGATTGGGGAAGAAAATAAAGTGAACCCGATACTTGTGCAAGTTTTGACCATAGACATTAGATCCGGCTTTAATTTAGGAACATTTTAAAAGTTATCCCAGTAAAATCGCGTCAGGCAATAAGAAGTAATTGAAAATTCTGTATTTCGTATATTTGTGTTAAGGAGAATATTAATGGAGTCCATTGTTGGAGCGATGAAACGCTTATAAAGAAGAGGGTTTTTCGAATAATGCAAGAGAACGCGATAAGATATCAAATTCAGACTTTCGGGGGGAAAAAGAAGAGAATTAGCGGCATCATGCAAAATTTAACCCATTTAAATATCTTGACGGGAAGTATCGAAATTTTAATAAAACAAATAAATTCATTCAAGCAAAAGTTTAGCAAGAAGAAGCAATTAGCGAACAATTGCAATGCGTTCCGTTTCACATCCAAAAACGGAAAATAGGGAAAATAAAAGGAATTTGACCAAAGGAAAACAAGAGGAAAACATCGAATTTTAGGAAATTGCCGGGAGAATTTTATTAAAACAAAAACGGAAATAGTGTTTCGGGAAACGTTAAAAATTAAATATTTTGTGAGAACCAAAGTGACGCGATCGTCAGTTATCAAGCGATCGGGAAAAGTGTTGAAGCAAAAATAACAATGCTAAGTTGGAAAAATTTTATCAGAGTGTGCCTGAACTTGGTGAAGGCAAGACGTGTGTTCGCGTAGGCGATGTTTGGAAATTTTTTTAAAGTGCGGAAGTAGTGGACAGAATTTGCAATAGTAACTGGGAATACTTCATGTAAATTATTTAATATTTCGTGAAAAAGAATTTCATAAAAAAGGAGTTTTCGGAATTACTGTGAAATTCGGCAACGCCCGTTGGACTCGCGAGAGCGGGCGATAATGAGCGTGGCTGTATAAGAAATTTTGCAACGGTGGGGAGCGCGACGTTGCATTTACGATTAGTGGCGCGGAATTCAATTCGGGACTCAGAGATTTTCAAATAACTTGGAATATTTATGAGAAAAGGTGGCAGCGTGAATTCCGACATGTTGCGTGAACAGTGATGCGTACGCGAGTGTGTTCCGTGACTGGTGGCGACAACGGGAGGCGCTGTTGTGCGTGGATAATCGCACAAAACACCCGGATTCTTCGCGGAAGCAGCATCATACGTGAGCAAAAGTATTTTGACATTTGTTTTTTTGTTTTTTACGAAGTGAAGAACGCTCTGTCGAAGATCAAGTCATGTGATTAATAGATATTTAATACGTAAATTTCGACAGAATGCATTCTGGGGTTTTAGTCATATGTGTGAATGGCATTTGTTTTTGTTTGTTGTAAATAATCTGTGTGAATGAGAAAGTATATGTCCATGTTTCGTGTATTGTGGGAAGAGAATTATCTATTTGTTGTTGTTTCTTTTGTTGCTGGGTTATGTCAATGTGTGCCGTCAGAGGCACCAGTGCTATTACAGCACTAGATATTGTGAATTGAAGGAAAACACGAGAAAAGAGGAAATTTGAATAAATTTCATGGCCACCTTTGGGGTCATGATTGGTAAAATCAATATGTGTTCGTAGTCATTCACGTAGCACTAGAACTGATCCACGCACGTGAGCGCAGTACCTTGCTCGCGTCTGTACAGACGCACCGCAGACCACGCCCAGATGAGTCAAAAGGCCAGGTAAGCTAGCAGACGGGCAATTGTGAGTAGGAGAACGGGAAGATTATTATATGTGGCAACCCAACGCGAGGCTAGTGTTTGTTTGTTTATAAGAAGGGCTAGAGCAGGGCAATCTATTACAAGTAGCAGTTTGACGTGCCGGGCTTGTAGAAAGTATTACAAGTGGCCGCACAACCGTGGACACGGGCTAGGCCGGTGTACGGACACGCCGCCGCCGCCCCCACCCGTTACAATATTTATTAACTTAAGTATATTGAGTGGAACCAATATAGACTGCATTTGAATTAATTTACGTTCACGATAATATATAATATATAATAATATCTATCTATCTATATATATATAAAAGAAAGTCGTGTTAGTTACACTATTTATAACTCAAGAACGGTTGTACCGATTTGGCTGAAAATTGGTGAGCAGGAAGCTTAGAGCCAGGAGACGGACATAGGATACTGTTTATCCCGTTCGACAGCGTTCCTGTGTGAGAACGCACGTTTTTGCACGCTTTAGCACGTTTTGGTTTGTGGTTTGAATCTAGAATATCCATGTTTTTCCCATGGTCAGTTATATGTGGCATGTTCACGGGTCGGAAGATCATCTGCGTTGTTTGTTTTTGCGCCTGATAATAAAACAAAAAATGTCGTGTATCACAAGGTACTTAACTGAAGAGTGCAACCTATGCACCAATATACAGGAACAATAATGAATGATTAATCTACTTAATGTTTTTATTTGTATTTTATAATAAACAATTTTATTTAATAAATTCCACAATCTGCTCATTTATTGCCTTTAACAGCCGGTCCCTATGATTACAGCTTTGTATTTCTCTCTTAAACAAAAATCAATTCCAAAAAAAATGCTCTGCTACGTAATTGATTTTTTAATTATCTATTTAATATCAGAGCGTTTTTTTAAATTCTTTGTTTGAGAGAAAAACACAAATCTGCAATTGCTTTATTATCACGAGTGCAACAATGATAGTACAGTTTCTCACAGTGAGTGCGACGCGAGAAAAAGATGGGACCGGCTGTTAAGGCGGAACAGAGTTCGCCGGGTCAGCTAGTATATCTATATATATAAAAGAAAGTCGTGTTAGTTACACTATTTATAACTCAAGAACGGCTGTACCGATTTGGCTGAAAATTGGTGAGCAGGAAGCTTAGAGCCAGGAGACGGACATAGGATACTGTTTATCCCGTTCGACAGCGTTCCTGTGTGAGAACGCAAGTTTTTGCACGTTTTCGCACGTTTTCGCGTGATTTCGCATGTTAGCGGTCATTGTTACCTGTTTAACCCATTGTTGTAACGCCGCACTGATAACAGAAGGCGATAATGAAAGCCGCCTTTCGTTCGCCGTTATATATATATATAGTCGTGTTAGTTACACTATTTATAACTCAAGAATGGCTGTACCGATTTGGTGAGCAGGAAGCTTAGAGCCAGGAGATGGACATAGGATACTGTTTATCCCGTTCGACAGCGTTCCTGTGTGAAAACGCACGTTTCTGCACGTTTTCGCACGTCTTCGCGTGATTTCGCATGTTTTCGCGTAATTTCGCACGTTTTCGCGTGATTTCGCGGGTTTTCGTATGTTTGGGCGGAACGGAGTTCTCTGTTAAGGCGGAACAGAGTTCGCCGGGTCAGCTAGTCTATATATATATAAAAGAAAGTCGTGTTAGTTACACTATTTATAACTCAAGAACGGCTGTACCGATTTGGCTGAAAATTGGTAAGCAGGAAGCTTAGAGCCAGGAGACGGACATAGGATACTGTTTATCCCCTTCGACAGCGTTCCTGTGTAAGAACGCACGTTTTTGCACCTTTTCGCGTGATTTCGCACGTTTTCGCGTGATTTCGCACGTTGTCGCGTGATTTCGCGGGTTTTCGCACCTTTTCGAGGGTTTTCGCACGTTTTCGAGGGTTTTCGCACGTTTTCACGCGTTTTCGTATGTTTTCGCGCCTTTTCGCCTAAGTTTTCTGTGCTGGTGGGTTTTTCTGGTACTTAACTGAAGAGTGCAACCTATGCACCAAAATACAGGAACAATAATGAATGATAAATCTACTTAATTTTTTTATTTGTATTTTCTAATAAACAATTTAACTTAATAAATTCCAAAATCTGCTTATTTATTGCCTTTAACAGCCGGTCCCTATGATTACAGCTTTGTATTTCTCTCTTAAACAAAAATCAATTCAAAAAAAAAAAAAAACGCTCTGCTACGTAATAGATTTTTTAATTATCTATTTAATATCAGAGCGTGTTTTTAAAATTCTTCTTTGTTTGAGAGAAAAACACAAATCTGCAATTGCTTTATTATCACGAGTGCAACAAGGATAGTACAGTTTCTCACAGTGAGTGCGACGCGAGAAAAAGATGGGACCAGCTGTTAAGGCGGAACAGAGTTCGCCGGGTCAGCTAGTATATATATATATATATATATATATATATATATATATATATATATATATATATATATTATATATATATATATATATAAAAGAAAGTCATGTTAGTTACACTATTTATAACTCAAGAACAGCTGTACCGATTTGGCTGAAAATTGGTGAGCAGGAAGCTTAGAGCCAGGAGACGGACATAGGATACTGTTTATCCCGTTCGACAGCGTTCCTGTGTGAGAACGCACGTTTTCGCACGTTTTCGCGTGATTTCGCATGTTTTCGCGTAAAGGTACTTAACTCAAGAGTGCAACCTATGCACCAAAATACAGGAACAATAATGAATGATAAATCTACTTAATTTTTTTATTTATATTTTCTAATAAACGATTTAACTTTATAAATTCCAAAATCTGATTATTTATTGCCTTTAACAGCCGGTCCCAATGATTACAGCTTTGTATTTCTCTCTTAAACAAAAATCAATTTAAAAAAACGCTCTGCTACGTAATAGATTTTTTAATTATCTATTAATATCAGAGCGTTTTTTTGAAATTCTTCTTTGTTTGAGAGGAAAACACAAATCTGCAATTGCTTTATTATCACGAGTGCAACAAGGATAGTACAGTTTCTCACAGTGAATGCGACGCGAGAAAAAGATGGAACCGGTTGTTAAGGCGGAACAGAGTTCGCCGGGTCAGCTAGTATATATATAAAAGAAAGTCGTGTTAGTTACACTATTTATAACTCAAGAACGGCTGTACCGATTGGGCTGAAAATTGGTGAGCAGGAAGCTTAGAGCCAGGAGACGGACATAGGATACTGTTTATCCCGTTCGACAGCGTTCCTGTGTGAGAACGCACGTTTTTGCATTTTTTCGCACGTTTTCGTATGTTAGCGGTCATTGTTGCCAGTTGTAACCCATTGTTGTAACGCCGCACTGATAACAGAAGGCGATAATGATAACCGCCTTTCGTTCGCCGTTATATCTACAAGTATATATAGTCGTGTTAGTTACACTATTTATAACTCAAGAACGGCTGTACCGATTTGGTGAGCAGGAAGCTTAGATCCAGGAGACGGACATAGGATACTGTTTATCCCGTTCGACAGCGTTCCTGTGTGAGAACGCACGTTTTTGCACGTACGCAGTGCAACAAGGATAGTACAGTTTCTCACAGTGAGTGCGACGCGAGAAAAAGATGGGACCGGCTGTTAAGGCGGAACAGAGTTCGCCGGGTCAGCTAGTATTATATATTTCTAACATCAATGGTACAAATGTCGAGAGATTAATAAAATATGTCACTTATAATTTGATCAGTTCAGTTTTCGAAGTCTGTCGCCAAGTCAAACAGCTGTCTACAAAGAATCGTTCTTTCTAACAATGCACATGTTTAACAACAATGCGCGCTCTTTCATAGAAATTTACCAGACTTATCAAACGACCTTCGTATTGCTTGGCAGCAATCGGCAAATATTGAAAATGAATTTAGTTTGCACTCAGAAATGGAATGAAGAGCAAGTGCAATACAGTGTTAAGTGTTATAAGTATAATATAAAATACATCTTCACATAATTAACATCTGAAAGGTTTATCATATCATTTGAACCCACGACGGAACACACTAAAAAATGTAAGTTTAAGATACATTTAATTACATTTTAATGTATAATTTTGTAAACCACAATTATCATTTATTTTAATAAAATTATATTTTTATAACTAATAAATAACAATACTATAACACTAAAATTAATGGATTTAAAAATAGAGCAACAAACAAATAAAAATTGATTAAAGGATATTATAAAATGTATAATTTTATTATATTATAATTTGTATAATAAAGTTTCATGGTTGAAAATTAAGAGTATTTAAGAATTATATATTAACGAATCAATCATTTAGAAAAAAATATTATTTTAAACACAAATATGATAACATATAACAAGTGTAAATGAATAAAAAAATCAATATGATTAAGAAATATCAACCCAATTTTTAACATGCAAAGTGACATTATAAAAAATTGAAAGCACCGAAAATGTTTGCTTTTGTGAACTGTGAATTTGACGCACGCAGAAAGTATCTGTAAATAAACTAATTTGTATAACAGTATATTGTATTTTCTTCTAGAGTTCATTGGTATTTCATTTTACTGGTACCATGTCGAAACGCACATATCCAAGCGGTTCATCTAAGAGAAAAAAAGCGATTGAGGCGAACGAAAGGATTAAAAAATTACCCAAACTGACATCTTTCTTTACAAAATCAGTAAATCCATGTATATCTTCAAACGACACACCAGAAATTCTTTTCGACACACCGAATGAAATTAATCGATCAGAAAACCAGAAAATGGAGCCAGAATCAGGTACCTCCGAAGGTAGTTCTCATCTGGAAGATGTTTCATTGCATGAGAAATGTTTCTCATCTGAAAATACAGGTGATGCTCTGACTTATTCAAAAGTATCCAGGTTGCACATCAAACGATTCCGGCGAATGGAATAAGATAAGTGAAGAAGATCGATGTTTTTGGATTCAGAAAGGACATATGTTTTTTTCAAAATAAAGATTGTGATTTTTCAAAAACAGCGAGAAAGTACGAAGATGGAAATGGGAAAATTGTAATTAGACATCTTACTAAATCTGTGTTTACACGTAAATTGCAAAACAGTGAAACTGTCTGTAGATCATGGCTTCTATTTTCGCCATCTAAAAATGCGTTATACTGTTTTGCATGCCGTCTTTTTGCATCTTCCGATTCGGCGTTTAATTCTCCGGACGGGTTTCACGACTAGAAAAATTTGAACAGTGCAATTACTGAACATGAAAACAGTTTGCGGCATAGATATGCAACTATGGATTACATCGTTCGAAGTAAGAAAGTGGGTACTGTAAATGAATCAATACTTGTCCAATTCAATGAAGAAGTCGGTTATTGGAAGTGTTTTGATTAGAATTGTTGAAACAATCAAATTTCTTGCTGGCCGCGGAATGCATATCTATATCATCAATTACACAAATATCAAAATTTTGTTCTTTATGCCGTTAATGCCGTTTCGTGGTGATAATTAAATAATTGTTTCTCAGCAGAATGGAAATTATTTGGGTTGTTTAGAACTAATTAGCAAATTTGATATATTTCTTAAAGAGCATTTGAACAAATATGGTAATCCAGGAAAGGATTCGTGTCGTATTTATCAGCGAACATTTGCAGTGAGTTTATTGAGATTATGGGTAAACAAGTAAAACTAAAAATACTTTCTGAGTTGAAACAGGCCAAGTATTATTCAATTAGTATTGATTCTACTCCAGATTGTAGCCACATTGATCAGTTAACATTTACGATTCGATATGTAAAATATAACACACCGATTGAAGGAATTTTACCATTACCGTGTCTGTTTATTTACGAATCAGTGGTTTTTGTCAAAAATGACTTGCTTAAGGGCGGGAATATATTTTCAGAAAATGCCGATGTCTAACACTCGACGTAGAAATCATTCATCAGGTGACTATCAACAGCTCATTACAAAAAATTCACATACAATACATGTACATTATTTTACAACACTTTACCAGATGACATTAAACGATTAAATTCGATAGAAAAGTTTAAATCCCAAGTGAAATCGTTTCTGCTGCATAACTGTTTTTGTACAATTAGAGACTATACTGATTCACAAGAAAAGTAACATTAATTTTAACAATGATACATAATGCATTATTTACCATTTGGACTGTATAAATGTGTATAAACAACCTGTAACAAGTATTGTACTACAGCCTCCGGGTCAATGACCCCATCTCGATCAGGTTTTTCGTCCAGTTTCCCTGATCCATTGAGCATATGCTGAGATGGCCCTTTGTTTTGCTTCTGGACATAAATGTAACTTCATTTTCTGTGCACGTCTTCTAGAATTCAGTGGGAAATACAATTATTCGAATTATCGGTTCCATGTTGTTGCGGCAGGAAGTATTATTCCGAAGGACAACATGGATAAGAGCCAAAATTTATTGCTTATTTATCCTTGAAAATAGATTTTATTACATGGGATTTTTTTTCTTTTTTTTTCTGTTTTCAAGATTTAAGTAGTGTATGACTTAGTGTAGGGATCACAGAATTTTGAAAATGTGCACACAATTCACTTTTCCCCATAGCACTTCATACGCAGTTTTAACTGTTTTTTGACGTAAAATAAATAAAAAAATAAATAAGAACGGTTTTTAGAGTTCATACCTATTCAAGAACATGGTTCCGAATATTTAACAAATACGGTTTTAGCTTTTCTCGAAAATAATCAGATATCAATTAATTTGCCGCGGTCAAACTTACGACAATGCCGCGAATATGTCAGGTGCGTACTCAGGACTACAAGCAAGATTGCGTCAATTATGTGAATACGCTATTTTCATTCCTTGTGCTGGACATTCGCTGAATTTAGTCGAGGTTAAAGCTGCTGGTTGCGTGATGACAGCAACGGGGTATTTCCAACTTGTATAAAAATTGTACAACTTCTTTTCGGGTTCAACACATCGTTGGGATATATTAAAACAATTCTTGGGAAAATATCAAGTAGTAAAAAGTTTATCTGATACTAGGTGGTCTGCTAAATACGATGCAGTCTCAGCTTTAAAATGTGGTTATTCTCAGATTATATTAGCTTTGGAATTTATTGAAAATAATAAAGAAAATCCAGCAGAAACGCGAAATGAAGCCTACAGTATAGTTAAGAAAATGAAAAAATTAGAGAATATTATTTTAACAGAAGTCTGGAGTGCTGTACTTTTAAAAGTCAATGAAACGAACAAAACGTTGCAAAAAGAAAATCTTTCATTGGATGTTGCTTCAAAGCTGATATCATCATTGATCAATTGTTTGCATGTCATGAGAAATGAATTTGATAACTTTGAAACAATCGCCAAAGAAAAGTTTCTCGATTCAGAATATCAAAATTCGCGTGTAACAAACAGAAGTTCACGTGTAACTTATTTTGACTCAGAAACGGACGAAGTCATCTTTTCTGCCAAAGAAAAATTTAAATTACAAACTTATATTCTTATTATCGACACATTAATAAGTGAATTGGATAGAAGAGCTGAATCATACAGTATTATAAGTAAACGATTTCAATTTTTATCAGAATTAAAAGTTTGATGAGAAAGAATTGTCTAATAAATGTAAACAATTTGTTGAGTTTTATAACACAGATGTCAATGAACAAGAGCTCATATCGGAGTGTTTTCAATTTCAACATTATCTTTGCATTGAAAATCCAACAAACAGCACCGTATCTTTGGCAGAAATGTATAAATTGTTAATAAAAGATAATCTTGAAGAGACATTTCCTAACATTGAAATAGCGTTAAGAATTTTCTTAACGTTTATGATCACTAATTGTACGGGTGAACGCTCATTTTCAAAGCTGAAGTATATAAAAAATGAATTAAGAAGTAATATGATTTAAGAACGACTTTCTTCGTTAGCTTTATTAAACATTGAGTACGATATTTTGAACGAATTGCTCTTCGACGAAGTAATTGACGACTTCGTGCGTGCGAAACTACGTAAAGTACCATTGACAAATGCTTAGTTTGTTTTTTACTTAGATCTTATTATGTAAATATTGCTTGTGTTGTTTTTAATCATATTTTATTATGTTACTATTGTTAGAGTTATTAGTAAAATATTACTATAGAAAATACAGAGATTAAAGATGCTATTTAATTCCGTTTATCTAGTTTTTTTACAAATCCTTCCTTACCTTAAAAAGAGGAATCAAAATGCTTATTAACTGTGTAATATTCAATTTTTAATAACTTATGATCGCCAGAACGTCATTTGTTGAACTAAGAATTAGGGGCCCCGGAATCTCTGAGTGCCTCGGGTACTTTCAAACCCAAAGACGGCCCTGAAAGCATGTTATAATTTTAGCACCTCCAAACAGTGGTTCTTTGTATTTTAATTATAAAAAATCATTTTCTATTGTACATTTGGCTTACATGATGCTAAGTATAACTTCATAGCCGTAACCGTCGGTGGTTTCGGCAAAGATAGTGATGGTGGTATTTTGTCAAAATCAAAAATGGGCAGAGCTATATTCGAGAGTAAATTTAATATTTCAACTACTAAATTTTTACCGGGGAGTGATGTAAGTGCACCATGTGTTATATTAGGCGATGAAGCTTTTCCTTTAAAAACGAACATACTTAGACCTTATCCATCACAACAGTCAATTAACGATGAAAAAAACGCCACTTCAATTATCGACTTTGCCGAGCACGACGTGTAGTGGAAAATGCCTTTGGTATTTTAAGTCAGAAATTTCGTATTTATAATAGACGTTTGCATTTGAAGCCAGAATTTGCGGAAAAAATTGTACTGACAACGTGCATTTTATATAATTTCATAAGACGTGGAGAAACAGTAATTTTTCCGGCAACAAATTCTCCTGTACATTTTAAAAAAATAAGACACCAAGGAGGTAATGCAGTTTCTGCCGCTTTTGAAGTACGCCATCAATTTGCGGATTTCTTTTAAACGAGTCAAGGCCAAATGTACTACTAATCAATAATGTGTACTACTATGTACTACTATTTTACTATGTACTACTGCGTACTACTATGTTCAACTATTCAAATACATTATAATAAACATACCTGGTTGTCATACCTGGTGACACATTTATGTCATACACAATGTCATACCTGGTTACACATACAGTTTTTGACTAAATAAATAAATAAACAAACTATCATACAGGCTCACCTATATTCCACTACTCGATACACTACACCATTAAAGCACACCACCGAACCTCTGCCAAGTCATATCATAAAAGCTATCAAAAGGAAACGAGCTATCCGACGCCGCCGGATCATAAATAGAAACGAACAAGACAAAACACTGATTAACCAACTCACAAAGCAAATCAAAAACATGATCACTAACCACAGACATAACAATTATCAAAAACACTTGCAACAACTTCATCCAAACCCGAGACGGCTCTGGCAAACAGTGCAATATTTTATGAAGGAAAAAACTAATGCCCCCCCCTTCTCTCAAATAATAAATTTATATACTCTGAACACCACAAGGCAGAAACCATAGCAAACCAACTAGTTTCTACTTTCAAGCCCAATCCTATAATATATCACACACAGAAATAGAACATCATTTGAATCAACCTCATATCACTGTACCATATCCCATAAAATTTATCTCGCCCATTTCTATGATACAATATCATTCAAAAGCTGAAAAACAAAAAATCACCTGGGTATGACATCACCAATGTAACCCTCAAGCAGTTACCAAACCGTTGTATTGCAGACATCCATTTTCAATGCTGGACTTTGCATAGGATACTTCCCACAAATGTGGAAACATACCCTGTATTAAATCTAAAACCGACCGTAACGATCCCGCCAATTACAGGCCTATAAACTTACTCTTCTCTCTAGCAAAAATCTTTGAAAGACTAGTACTAAACAGCCTTACTAACGTTCTTAATGCCAGCAATATCATACCCAAAACTCAATTCGGCTTCACACCCAATCACTCAACAACCCACCCACTACTCAGACTTCTATAACACATAGGAAATAGTTTTCACACAAGAAAGCATACAATTCCTTGACATTACCAAAGCCTTTGACAACATGCTTCTATTCAAACTTCAGCAACAAAGCAATTGTAAAATTTTAAAGGGTTTTTCCTCTTCCTTCTGTGGTGTTCATTCAGTTGAAGCCTCGGGATATCAAATCTTCATTGCAGGTTTTTAAATATTTATTTTTTCAGTGTACAACAGTAAGGAAGGAAAAATTTTGAAATTGTGAATGTGCCGTACTTGATTTTTCAGGTCATCAATTTCGTACCAATGTCCATTACCTCTGCGCGCAATCGTTGTATAATGACCAATACTTTTGTTGTCAATTTGTGTGCAGAGCTTTGGTGGCAAGAAATTGATTACTCCCACTAATTCGTATTTTTTTTATGTGAGGGCTTCAAACGACAAGTCAACTGGGACATTTTTCACTTTAGTGTTTTTCATGTGGTAACTGCTGGCATAGATGTCAATAATTATAAAATGACCTGAAAAATAAACAACAAATTAAATAATCCAGCAATAATTAATTTGTAATTTTACTAATTGAAATTGCAGTCAATCATCATTCTTTTAGATTTTTGGGCGAAGCCCACCTGCATTTATATCCTCTCTGTTATGAACAGTATGTTGTCTCAACTACATATTGAAGCAAAAAACATATTATAATGCTTAGCCTAATGAATTTAACTAATAAAAGCGTAATAAATAAATTTATTAATAGTTAAATTGATTAATTAATTTATTGATTAATTAAATTGATTGATTCATTAAATAATAACCCTATTAAGAAATAATTATTTTAAAAATTTTACAAGTAATTTTCCTCTGAAATATATTACCTATATCTTCGTATATTTAGAATGAATATTCAAAATTATTACGAAAATGATAGTTTACCAATATCTATGACTTGACTTCTCACTCGGCCTTCACAATGGATGGTGTTACAGGCACGTTCACGTAGTCCTGCGAAAATTATTTGTTCCAAAGGCTTTGGAAATGACTTGATATTATGAAGAATTGCGTCTCCTATTATAATACATGTTTGATTTGTTGCTTCCCTATTACAGCCTTATGTACATGTATTTTGGGCTGTAACACTAGAAATATTAATTAATAATTTTGAGGTAATGTCTCCAACATTTGCCGTACAAATTACGTTTATATTTGATGTACTTAAATGTTTAATTTCACCAACCCATTTTCCATTATTATGGACGCTCTTTTTTTATAGGTATTGGAACTTATTTGGCGGTTTGGCGGTTTCCATCACCAACATAAAAAATGGGCAATTTGACACACTCAGTTTGTGGCAATAATTTCTATCTATTTGAGTTACAAGAAATAAATGAAACAGACTGTCAAATGCACATGTGTTAACCATTGTAATATTATCTTTGTTGAATTGTATTGGTTTTAATTGAAGAATATTTCCATTTTTTAGTACAGGTACTCTCTGTAATTTTCTTTGTAGTTCAAAATCGTTTTTAGTAAAATTTCCTTTTGCTCTTTTGGAATTTAATAAACCTCTCCAGTTTTCTTCAAATTGAGAATTTATGATATTGCTATCTTTCTCTACCATCTTACTGCATTCACTACATATCCGTTTCTCTCCATATCCTTCTTCTTCGTTGTCCAGTGGCACAGAACATTCTGGCACCAAGTGCACTGGAATTTCGCAGATCACACATCGGTGCGCTCCTGTCGGTGCATCTCCATTTTTGCATATAAAACGTGCAATATTTCTTTTCATTGCCCTGCAACACAAACTTTGAATGAAATACACTAGCACACTTTTGCTGCATTGCCGTATTTACATTTTATGGAGAAATTGGCATCCACAACAACTGGAAACTACTTTTAATCACAATTCAACAGCTATTCTGGTTAACAATACAGTACATTATTTGAATTTCTTTTGTTGTGTAATAATAAAACGAATACTGTTGTCACTGAAGCCAAAATTACAGAAAATAAGTATTAATTACGATTTTAAAATAAAAATGAAACATATCTATTTCAATGAAATGTGGAAATTGAAAGTTTATGAGCTTCTCTAGAATTAGTACATTTGAGAAAATGTTAATCCTTTCTATTGCCAACTGATTTTGAGGCTTCAAAACGGAACGCAATGTCTAAGTGCCCCCTTCGCACTTGGGGTTGAAACGCAATTGTGGGATTGTTGCGGTTTTCCCAGCGGTGCAGTTTTCTCTCGTCTTTCGGTGTACCGAAGGTGGTGGCGAAGGCAAGAAATAGTCTACCCGTGTCTTCGGAAGCGTCGTTGTCAGAGACGTGCCAAAGCAAAACGATTCTACGTACATCCAATGCTGGAATCATGGAGAGATAATAACTCTTTACTTTATTTTTTTAATGAACTAAAACAGTACGATGATATGTGTTTTAATTATGGAAATTTCTTTTCTCAATTCCGCGGCAATCACTAATTTCACAGTATGGTTAATAAGCTGGAAAGTACTTGTGAATCATAGTTACAAAAAAATTTGTTGAATATTGAATGAATGAGCAAAATATTGAATATAAATTAGAAATTTATTTTTATAATATAAGAAAACAACTGGAAAAAATCTCTCATTGTGCAGTAACATTGATATTATTTATTTGTGTTTCCTGTCTGCTGTAGTTTCCTTCTCACCCGTCCCTGCTCCATTTTCTCGCGACAGTGGTCAATTTCGGGTCCGTAACTGGACAAAAAGACGAAAAGAAATGGGTGCGCGCGGTATTTTCTAGAACAACAAAGAACGCGGCGGTTCGACCTCAAGTGCGAAGGGCGCTTAGGGCTTTCTTTATCTGCAAATGTTTATAGCCAGACGACAGAAACCGAAAGAAATTAACTTTCAAATAACTAAAACGACCCTTTAAATTATAAAAACAAATCTAAATAGGTTACAATGTTCAACATAATAGAAAGAAGTAAATTGAATATCTAAAATATTACCTTTAAAGTATTATCATTTGCATGCTTGGTTACTCAACGTCTCATCAGAGTCATTAATTTCTACTTCTTCGCGTTGTTGTAAATTCACTGAAAGTAATTTGCTGTGTCCTTGGATGTATTTAACATGGTTTTCAACAAAAACATACGCGCGCAACGGCAAACATCCCTTGAATACACGATTTTTTATGTTGTTAAATTCTGATTCAACGGGGGCCGAACTTGCTGGGATACGCCCGAATCCAAAATAATCTCTTCGAACACAAGGGAAGAATGTAACAATGCTTCACTATTTTATCGGCTAAAGCCGAATTATAATGGGCATTCACATCCTCTCCAGAGTCATCAATGGGCATTCATCTCCTTGACTGACTCGTCAATTTCAGTAATCCATTCACGCCAAGCTGTTTGGGATTCACATGACTCGAATACATCATCTTTGCCAGTTTGCCCTGTCAACAGAATTTATTTATGAATTTATTTACATTAACGGTATTAATTTAATCCGGGAAGGTCATGCTATCCTCCTAACATTCCATTTCTAAAGTTGCTCGAATGTTTCCTTTAATTAAATTAACTTCATATTGAAATGAATGTTACCATAATTATATAGACTATTATTATTTGCGAAAGAGAACATTGCATATCATATCAGATATGAAGTCTAAAATAATAGAGAAAGAAGGGAAATTTGTCGGCAATTCAAAGAATTCTGCACGATCCTGCCCGGATTAAATATGATAATTGTTTTAGATATAAATATTTATGGTTTACAAATAATTTTAAAATATTTTGAATTAAGATATTAAAATAATTTGGACAAGTTAAATATTTAATGTTTGTATATGAATATGAACTTACTTGCTTGACGTTTAGTTGAATCTGAATCTGAGATTTCTATTAGTTTCAGGTTAATCTCGTCATTTTCAGTGAGATATGTATCTCAGGAAGTGTCTCTCAGAAGTATACTTTTTAAAGCTTCTTTTGCTTCAGAGCAATGAGTCATTTGGCCATCACCTTGGTATTCACTTCGGCATATTAGTAAAATCAAATTAAGAAGATTTTTTGCTTCTTCAACAGTTTGTGCAATTATTAATTTAGCAATTGCAGCCAGGTATAAATTTCTCACACATTTCTCACACCTGTGCGTGCCCTTAAAAACGTCGGCATAGAGTTTGACAACGTGCGCAACGTCAATTCGAATGTAACATTCGGGTGGATTACCGCTTTTACAAGCATTAGCATATTCAGTTAATGATTTACAATTTGAAAACGCATTAATGCACGCAAGCAATAGCGCCTTCGAGGAATCGCATATAATTTCATGAGGAGATGGAGCTCCAGTGCGAGACCA
Organism: Teleogryllus occipitalis; assembly: GCA_011170035.1. Lineage (NCBI taxonomy): Eukaryota > Metazoa > Arthropoda > Insecta > Orthoptera > Gryllidae > Teleogryllus > Teleogryllus occipitalis. The sequence continues at coordinate 164,531 of BLKR01000761.1, read as the reverse complement.
TTCCTTCAACCAAAACATAATGTGATTGGTCGAATGCACTTCTGAAATCATTTGTATAACCGAAAACTGATTGTATTCATTGTTCTTTCCCAAATTTACCACGCAAATGTATAAAAAAATTGGTCCCGATTTACTTCCATCTGGTCTAATAAGAGGCTGCACGACTCTTTTTTTTCCCTTTCCCCCCGCCATTAGCCTTGGCGGAGCGGTAGTTTATTACCTTGCTTGTGGTACATGCGCCGCAGCTCGTTGGCTTTTGCGGCAGAGGCTTACTTATTAACTTAATACTAACTTAACCTATGGATGAAGCCGGCGCTTTGACCGGCAACCTAAGATAACATTCGTGCTATTTATTGTCTTTTAATGTTCTTATTTGTATAGTCTTGATAATTTTTTATTTCCATTCACTCACTCATTCATACTTGTATCTATTTACATTTATTTACAAGCCTAGCACACGCACATTCATCCGATATTATGTACACTATTTACACTAGCACTTCACTTTGCGCCAGGGTGCCGACTGTGCTCAAAGCGTCCGTGGCGGTTAGGCACTGTGCACCCTGGCGACGGTAGCCGACGGCTCCACGAGCCCCGCGTCATCTTCGGCCGCCGGTGCCTCGCCCGTCTCGCAGGCGGCCTCTCACCGCAGTTCACAGAGCTCTGCGAGGAGTTGCGGCGGCAGCGCCCGGAACGTGAAGGCCACGTGTTTGAGCCCTGCTGGGGCAAAATAGGCCCTGTGGACCTCACAGTTCGCCGCCCGGCCGGTTTCGCGCTGGAGCCGCGGAGCTTTCGGGCCCAGCGCCCGCGCGAGCGTCGTGCGTGCCCTCCGGCGGATCTCCTCCGGCAGCTGGCGGCTTACGCCCAGAGCCCCAGAGGTTACATTGTTCCTATTGTGGCGATTGGGAGGAGGGAGGGGAAGATGCAGCCGCGTTGCGGTGCGTACCGCTCGGTTCTCGGCCGCCCAAATCGAGCGTAAGGTCGAGACCGGCGCTGCCGCGAAGGTTTCGCAAGCATACGTCCATAAGCTGCGTATGCACGCGGTGAAGAGGAGTCGCTTCTGTGGGAGTAACGGGTCCGGGGAGCTGAGGAGGGGACTTAGAAGGGAGGTCCTGGCAAGTATTTTGTGGCGAAGGTCCTTGGCGTGCTTGTGCCAGTAGAGGCCACGGTCTAGAGTCACGCCAAGGTACTTCGCGCTTGGGGACCAGGGGAGGTGCGCTCCCGCTAACAGCACCGTTTCGTCGGGGTCTGCCCTCTGACGTGTGAAGTTAACGGCAACGCATTTTGTAAGGTTTAAGGTCAGTCGTTTCTGGCGGAGCCAGATGAGTAAGACAGCGAGGCATTCATTCAGATATCTCACTGCTTGCCTGCTGTTCGCCGACTTCGCGTAATACGCAAAGTCGTCCGCGAACATCAGGAGCCCGCAACGCTGGATTCCCGTTCTCCTTTCTGCTAGCAAGGGCGCGTCATTGACGTACAAGTCGAAGATGGTAGGGAAAAGCACGCTCCCCTGTGGAACCCCCGCCTCGGCGCGACTTAGGGACGATTGTACGCCATTGACACGCACTCTGCACGTTCTCTCTGTGAGAAAACTACCGATCAACCTAGTGTAGCAGTCACTTATCCCTGACTCGATGAGACTTAAGAGAGCCCCCTCATGCCACACCGTGTCGAAGGCCGACCGCATGTACAGGAAGACGGTAGGCAGTTTGCCGCCTCTCGAGAGAGAGGCCAATCTCGGCGCAGAGGCGCGTCAGCTGCTGCGCGGAGCTGTGACCCGTTCTGAATCCGAATTGTTCGTCTCGGAGGAGACCTAGACGCCGTACTTCCTGCTGCAAACGCACCAGTATTAGGCGTTCTAGGGTCTTTCCTAGGAGCGAGAGTAGACTAATGGGTCTATAACTACTCGGCAGGAAGAGGCTTTTACCGCACTTGGGTATTAAGCAGTTTTCCACGGTCGCGGGAAATAACCTTGCGCTAGGCAGGCATTAAAGAGCGCCAGAAGAAAATCCACCCCTTTGTCACAAACAGCTCTCAGCTGCGCAACAGTGATATCGTCAGGGACGCAAGATTTTTTTGGGTTGAGGCGGCGGAGCACTCCGCGGAGTTCCCCGCCCGTCACACGACGGGCTGAGGTGTTCCGTGCGACGGACAGGTGGTGCCGTAGTCGCTCCGCAGTCAAGCGGGCATCGCTAGCTCCAGTGTCGTTGATTCGGAACTTCCGCTCGAGCGAGTCAGCAAAAACTTCGCTTTTAGCGGCGGCGTCCCACACATATTCCGGTGCTGGAGGAGGTTGACCTTGGGGCGCCTTGAGGCGTCCGCGTTGGTCTGTACGGGGTGGTTTACTCCTGGTTGCCGTCCCAGCGCTTTGGATAAGTCCCATAAGCGTTTATCGTGGAGGTTGCACTCTTCTAATGTATTTTTCCACCGAGCGTTTCTCTCGTCTCTCAGAGACGCACGGAATTCTCGGCTCAGCGCTCTCGCCCGCTCCCCGTCCGCGGGATCACCAAATCGGCGATGAAGCTTTACTGCTCTGCGGAGCGCTTGCAGTGTTCGTCTTTGCTCGTCTGTGAGCTCGGGACGAGAATCCGGCACGCGCGTCACTTTCGTGACCTTTTTGTACACGGACATGACCGTGTCAGTGAACAAGTTAACTGCAGATTCTATGTCCGTGTTTGTCACTAGCGGTCTCTGCTCGAGCAAATCGCTCACTTGAGCTTGATAGCCGACCCAGTCAGTGATGCGCGTAGTTCGCATTTTTTGCTGGCGTGCTGCGTCAAGAGATGTCACCACACATATTACCTGATTGTGATCGGAATCCAGTTCGGGAAGTGACGAGGGTACAATGCCATCAACTCCCTTCGCGATCACAAAATCGATAATACCCGGTCGCTTGCGCGTTCCGCGCTGGGCTGTCGGGAATTATGTGGGACATTTCGGTGCGCATACATATACGCCCCGTCTCATCGCTGCTGGAGTGGCGAGATTGGTGCCGTTCCTGTTGGAACCTAAGCATCCCCACGACCGGTGCCTTGCATTGAAATCAGCAAGTAGCAGAACCTTGGTGTCGAGCGCGAGGATAGCTTCGATTTCTGAGACGTTTAGAGTTTGATCTGGGCAGTAGACAGACGCGACAAGGAGTCGGCTGGTTCCCAAACAAATGTGCGCTCCAACCGCTTCCAGAGATGTCAGCATTTGGGTCGGGAGGTTTGCTTTGAGCTGAGGGATGTCGCGACGAATGTTCAATGCGATACCGCCTCCCAATCTGCCTTCGCGGTCGCTCCGGTATGGAGCGAATCCTTGAATTCGGAAGTCACTCCGGGCGTTGAACCACGTCTCTTGTATCGCCATGATATCGAGTTTTTACGTTTCAATAAACTCGCCTATTTGCTGGGCTTTGTGCAGTGCGCTGCGCGCATTCCAGGTGCATGCACGCAGCGGTTGCATGCGGGTAGATAGTGGCCTTCTCCTATTAGTTTGCGCCATCCTCCGGGAGAAGAGCTGCAAGCTATGCGAGCATTGCCAGAAACTGGCTTCTGGAGAATGCTGTAGGGGCGGCCGCGGGTGGAGCGCTAGTCCGCGACTCCACCGCACTGCTTGTGCCCTGCGACACGGGGGCCTGAGCGGTATTTGCCTCTGCTAAGCTTTGTTCCACCGCTGACCAGGCTGTCCCGTTACTTTCCTGCCGGGCTGCACCGCCCTGGTTTCGGGCATATGTGCCTTGGTTTGGCCGCCCGGCCTTTCCCCGGCATCGTCTGAGGGACGACCGGGGAGGCTAAAGTAGCTGCAGCCGGAGTATGAAGCTACGTGGCGTCCGCCGCAGTTGCAGCATTCAGGTGGGATATTAAAGTTTCCCCGTTTGGGGCAGTGCGCCGTGCCCTTAAACTCCGGCTTATTCTGCTCCGTAGAGTGGCCATTTCCCTTGCAGAGCTTACAGTGGTAGTCATAGGCGCAATTAACCGAGTGGTGACCCCATCTGCAGCAGCGGGCGCAAAAGAGGTGTTGTGCCCTCTTTTCGCGCTCTACGATCACGTCAAAGTTATCCAACTGATGGATCGAGTAAATTTTACGCGAGGCAGGTGTGTCGCGTAGGGTGACCATGAATGTCTCGCTTCTCGCTTCGGGTTCGCCTTCACCTGCGGGTCCGGCGACCGTAGATTCTTTGAGGCGCCAGTGTTGCCTGACGCCTAGGGGATCGTAGCCGAGCTCTCTTAGCTCTTGCGCTACTTCACCCTTCGTGAACCCTCTCGGGAGCCCCATGATTGCCACACGGAGGGTCTTTTCATGACCTTCGCGTGGTGGCGGGTGCGCGAATAGAAATATGCCATTCATTTTCGCGTAAGACTCCGCCTCTAAATACGTCACCTTGTTGGTGATGTGAATGGCGTAGACAATGCGATTCCCCTGGTTTTTAACTCGGCCAATTGTGGCCTTTTCCCCTGTTCTTTCGCCCAGCGCACGACCGTGGGCGAGCACAGCATCGGGGGAGATCTTAAGCCTAATGTAATATGGCTTTTTCGGCGGCCGTGAGGCGGCCGCCGCTTGGGGCTCCCGTTTTAAGCCGCAAGGTAGTAGCGTAATTTGTACGTTTGTAATTTGTAAATAAATTCCCGCCTCCTCAGGGTTACTGTGGAGGGAAAACAGTAAAAAAAACAAAAACAAAGGACATTCAATTTAAATACCTTCAAAAGACAGTATACTACGTATTATATTTTTTATAACAGATTTATAGAAGCCTCTGAAATGAAATTCCTCCGGAGAGTAAAACGCTGCACCCTAAATGATGAAATAACTAGAGGTGCTACAGAATGGCACAGACTTTTGCGTAGTAAAGTTTTCTAATTTCAATGGTGTGCTCTGGCTTTAAGGTCTTGCGCTTTTCTCTGGCCATCTATCGTCAACCAAAATTCATTTTTTGAACATTTTGTCAACTTTTTGCTTTCTTAATAGTACCACCGAAATATGACTTCAAGAATATTAAAGAAGACTAAAACTTCGTTTTAAGTAAAAAATTTTTTTGAAAAATTTGAAGACGTTCTTAAGAAAATGGCGACTAAGCATTACTGTAAATTCGAAATTTGAAGCTCCTTTTCACAGGAATCTATTGAGTTTTAGAAAAACTTTATTTGAAGTCAATTGAAGCACTTCCTCCTACAAATTAAATAATGTATACAAATCGATGGAAATGTCCATATAAGCGGCGTTAGAGAACTTTTTTAAAAAAATACATTTTTGTAATTTTTGAAAAAAGAAAAGTATACATAAAAATGAACTACACGTTATATTAAAGAGTACAATTAGCACTATACACTGGAAAAATTGGAAGAAAAAATTTGGAGCCATTTTTGAGAAAATGACGTTTAAGCGTTTCTGAAAATGCGTAATATTGAGTTCATTTTATAAACTAAAAATGTAATAGAACGTATTTGGGGGATTTATAAATGGCAGCTGAAGCAATTGGAGAATGCTTAAAAGAATAGGAAAAGTTTTGCAGAGAAATGTTTTTTGCATTTGTACAATACAGCGCTGAACAATGAAAGAAATGCTGCGAGCATGTGAAGGGAATAGAGGCGACGTTTAATAATTAAGATGTGATGGAGCAACGCATCGATGATATCGTCATTTCTCTGGACACTCCTGACAGTGCGTGTTCCTCTTTTGACGATGAGGGTTGCGATGACGAGTGACGGTCAGTGCGATCGCTGCGTGTCGCCTACGCGCTTCCTTATCCGCTAGCCTGAATGGCGAGAACACGTTTATTGCTTGTTAAAATACATTTTGATCTGAAGGTTTCTTAAATTCTAATAGTACTTTTACAATAGATGACGTTTGTTAATGCCTTTAAAATGAATACAAAAATGATGGTCGTTGATTCTACCTCTTTCGATGATTGCACGCCTGTGGTCGCCCTCAAATCAAACGCTGTTGCGGATCGCGTTGCAGCAAGGCGCAGCCAGCCGGAAGCAGCAGTTCATTCGGCGCCACCGTCCCTTCCCGTTCCAGTACTTCGCAGATCCGACGCTCGTAGTCAGGAAATGGTTGAAATGAGCCCCGATCGGTGGGTATCGGAGGGGGCCGTCAAACGCCACCCCGACCGTACCAAGTCAGCTTTGATAGCTCGCGATCGGTGGATAGCGGAAAGGGCCGTCAAACGCCACCCTATCCGTATCAGGTCAGCCTTGATAACTCGGCTGTACTATCGATCCATACGGATCTACGCCGGCCCGTTGAAACGGAATAAATTCCAGTTTGTGATTTCAAACGGGGCGGTCTGCACTCCGTTGGTCGGCCAACACAAATCGATGGCTCCAACTAGGAGAGGTATCTCCTCAACACATCAGCCTGTTTGCTATGCCGTTCTATCGCCTTCTATCTGTCTTCCGATAAAATCCTACTCTCTCGAGCTTCCTGCTTCGCATCCCCACTCTTTTCTAACTTCGCACATCGCTCCTTCACGTGATCAGAATTTCAAATGCTATTGGTCAAAATATCAATTTCTAGAATATTCGACGCGAGTCGGAAGCCGATAGGGCATTTCCTAACTAACGTCATTTTCTGGGCGCCTGATTGGTGATCTTTGTTGTGCGTGTGTTTTGGTCAGTACACCAGAGATGGACAAAGCAGTCCTTTCTGCTATCTCCGCGATGATTGTATGTGTCCTATGGGATTACGTAAACAGTAGCCGGATCTCTGTAATTCAACTGTTCCGGTGCCTCGTGCGCACAATGGCGGGCAGCCGCTCGCTCTTTGCCTGAGGGGTTGTCCCGGGAGGCGATCCTACCCTAGTCGTAAATCTGGGAATAGGACGACAGGCGCGTGTTCGCGCGTCTTGCGCTGAGCCGTGTCGAATCAGGGGCTGTCCTAGTTGGCGTGACAGAGGGGGAAGTTTGGGTCCAGCCACAAGCAATGGCCTCATTGCATTGCCCCCCCCGTAAATTGAGATTGAAAAACGTATGGAACATGTATTTTCAATCTAAAAGAAAAGGGCGATGAAAACAATAGGATCGCTAAATTGATAAACAATGACGTAGGCGTTGGAGGTATGTCAAAATGTGAATAATCAAACCAGGTACTTGAAGAAAGGAACAGAACAGAAATATTTAGATATTATGAAAACGATAAAATAAACTTGTGAGAACACATCAAAATTAAAATATTCATAGATACTAATGAATCAACGACATGGCTAATTATTAATAAGTTTCACTAACTCTAAATATTTAGTTACCTTAAACTCAATAGACGTAATGTTTGAAGAAATACAAGGGAATATCATTGTCAATATTTGAAGGACAAAATTGCGATAACTAATTTTGTCTACTGGAATGAGGTGACATATTATGTCATAAATGACAAGTGAAACTTAATGCTAATTGAGAAAAAATTATGTAATCCACTAAATAATATTTAGGAGTAACTAATCAAAACAAACTTAAGAATAATGAAACAGGACAACAACATATAACCTACTGATAGTTAAACACTACTGCAAAGTAATTAGAGTGAAAAGTTTTATGCAAGCAAGATCAATTAGAAGTGGGAACCGTATAATTGGGTGGCACTTCGATTTGTTAAAATAAAGGAACAAGTAGTAAAACAAGACAAATTTAATAAATGAGATTTTCTTTTCATCTTAAGAGTTTAATAATGTTGTATAAAGTAAATTAATTATCGATGGCTAATACAATATTTCAAGCACACGGTGTTAACTAAGTTTCAAGGAATAGTAATTTGACAAGTGACTGGTAGAATAAAATAAAACGTTTTTTATTCTACGTTATTTATTAATTTTTTTAAACGAATAACTTAAATATTCAACAATTTAGGTCTCTGATGTCGATTGTTAGCTAGTTTGATTGATAAAACAAAGGCTAGAGTTTTCTTCACCTTCAACAATAATTCAATTAGTAAAAATTCTTAATTCTTTTTCTTTCTTTCCATCAACAACGACTCAAGTAGAAAAATGAATGATTTATAATCACTCTCTCTTTTATAACTACTTATTCAACGCCGTTCTTCTATAGCAATACTGCAATCCGAACCAGTGAAGTAGTAGTGGTACCATGAAATTAATTGTTAAATGTACGTGCCAGCGGTAACCGGGAGGAATCGACACAAATGTAAATTAAATTAATGTTAACCTAATCAGAGCGACATAAATGAGGCCTATTTTCATTCTAGCCAGTTAATCGGTCTATTCTCTGAAAGGAACGAGGTTATAAAAATTGTGTGGTCCCACCTCGGAACCATCTGAACCACGCATTTTGCATGAATTGGGCGCTACAAGCTTAATAACGTCGGCCCGGTGGCTGAGATCGCTAAGGCAGTAGTGTTGTAGTGATCTCGGACCGAAGGGTCGCGGGTTCGAGTCCCGCTTGGGACATGGTTGTTTTTGTGTTCGTCCTTTCACCCCTTATCACCACCACATCGTTTCATCCTCATAGTTACCATACCGTTAACAGCAATAGTGGTCGCTAATGACCTAAGATGTTGATGCGACCTTAAATAACCAATTAAAAAAAAAGCTTACTAACCTGGTAAGGACCTACAAAAAGGGGAAAAAATTTACTTATGAGACCTTCAGGTTGATTAGATGCTCTGAGAGCTTTGATCAAAACTTTGTCACCAACTTGAAATTGATGAGTTTTACTTTTCTGGTATTGTTTTCTTGTCTTACCAGCCTTGGTTAAATTTGAAAGAATAATCTGGCACCCATCTTCAGGGGTAATATGTAGTTGGGTGGTTAATTTGGCCAACGTAGGGAATAAAGGGTTTGGCTTATTATTAAATTGGACCTCGAAAGGTGTGAATCTGGACGACTCATGGGGGATGTGGTTAAGCCACATATTAATTTTTGGTAATAGATCAGGCCAACAGGTGTGTTTATGTGACACACAAACACGAAACAAACGTGATAGTTCTTTCATGATTCTTTCGCTTGGGTTTGATCTAGGTGACCTAATAGAACAGAAAATGGTCTGTATACCTATATCATTCAAGGATTGTTGCCAAAGATCACTCGTAAACTGCGTGCCGTTGTCACTAAGGACACGCTGGTAGGTTCCACATTCTTTGAAGAAACCATTCACTAAGTGTTTAAGACAATTTTTTGCAGTAGGTTTAACAACAGGAAAACACTTTACATATTTGGTGAACACATCAATAACTACAAAAATATGGCGGAATCCACATCTTGCTCTAGGTAATGGGCCGTAGAGGTCAACTGCGCATAAGTCTCTAGGTCCGACCGGCAATATTGTCGTCAAGGGACCTTGGTATGATCTATTGGGATGTTTTGTTGTCTGGCATGTTAGGCATTTAGCCACTGTGGTTCTGATTTGGCGATTCATGTTTCGCCAATATGCGAAATCATTGAGGATAGCAATGATCTTAGCAGAGCCAAAATGGCCGTAACTTCGATGCGTAAAGGTTATCAGCTTGTCTGTCAGTTCTGTGGGAATCCATATTTTGAAAATATCAGGATTGGATTTCGTCTTTTTCAGAACAATATCATTAACTAATTTCCAATTGTGGCGTGAGTTAACCAGGTTTTGATAACGGGATGATTAGACGCAAGTTCCTGTTTGAGAAATTTTTTGACTTTGCCAATGATGGGGTCATTCATTTCAAACAATTTGAGCTCTTTGGATCTCATTTCTAGTAAGGTCCCTTGGTCAGTGGTGATAGCGTTCATGAGAAACAAAGCGTCTTTTGAATTGTTCTCTTGATTATATGGGAGACGGCTGAGAAGGTCAGATAGTAAATTTAATGTGCCTTTACAATGATGGATGTCGAAAGAAAATTATTGTAACCAGAGAACCCAGCGAAGCAGGCGTTCGTTCTGGCAGTGGCATTTATTCAGAAATGCCAGGGCTTTATGATCTGTAATAATTGTGAAGTGATGACCTAGTAAGTAGTCGCGGTACTTTTGAAGAGCCCAAATGACACTAAGCGCTTCTTTCTGCGTGACGGAATACGCGTCTTCTGGACCGTGCAGTACTCGGCTCGCAAGGCCGATGATCTGAATGGAGCCGTCTATGTCCTGTTGAAAGAGAACGCAGCCGAGACCAACATTACTACTATCTGTCTGGAGGATATATTTATTTTTGAAATCTGGGTGATGAATGAGGAAATTATTGGCGAATGCAGATTTTAGGAGGTCAAAAGAATTTTGGTGTTCCGTCCAAAACTATTTCATATCCTTTTTCAAGAGGTCTAATAAGGGGTGAAGTAAGGTGGCATAATTGTGGCAAAAACGTGCGTAGTTATTGCACACGCCGATGAAGCTACGAAGCCGTTTGATTGAACGAGGTGGGAGAATTTTTTGTATAAGTTGAATACTCTCTGGGTCTGGTGAAATACCAGTTGGAGTAATAAAGTAACCGAGAAATTTAATCTGTGTCTGAAAGAATGAACATTTGTCTAAATTTAAGCACATATCGTGCTGGCGGAGGATCTGGAAAACAGAATTAAGGTTAAGTAAATGTTCATCGAAAGACTTGGAACTAATGATAACGTCAACTACGTATGTAGTGACGAAGTCGAGATTTTGGGTGCCAAAGGCTGTGTCTAGGTATTAATAAAGGCGAAACCAGAATTTCGGTGGCCAAAAGGAGTACGTTGGAAAACATACGTGCATCCGTTATAAATGAATCCTGTGTATTTTTGATCTGCAGCATCAATTGCAAGCTGCAAATAAGATGATTTAAAATGAACTACACTGAACCAGTTACACCCCGAGAAACGCCGTAGCGCTTCGTCAACTTTAGGAGGCGCGTCATTCTCTGGAATGGTAACTGAATTGATGCGGCGTGCATCGAGGCAGATGCGTACGTCGCCACTTTTTTTCGGACAATAACTATGGGGTTAACATAGGGCGTTGGTGCTTTACGAATGATGCCATCCTGAACCATTTAAGAAATAACTTCGTCCACTTTACTCTTGTAAGCCTGAGGAATATGATATGGCTTACAACGAAAAGGTGTGACGTCAGTGACCTTGATTCTGAAAAGTGAGTTTTTGATGGGTTTGGTTGAATTTTGGAAGATGTCCTGAAAGTCAAATAATAAATTTTGCAAAGTGTTCTTTTGAGGCGATGACAATATATTGCAAGATTGAACTTTGTCAGTAATATCGTTTTGTATATCTTTCACAGTGAACGTTTGAATCCGGTAGTCGTTAAACATGCACTCTGTTGACTCATTAATTATTTTGCTTTCTATACCACTATTTAGTCTGATAACATTTTGGGCTAAATCAATGGTAATTTCATAATCACGGAAGAAATCCATACCTAGAATTATTCTTCAGCTTAGGATTTTTACAACTAAACAAGTCACATCAATTGGTTCATTAGAAGGTGAAAATGACAGTAAAATCTGTTTAGTGATAGGTGCTGATTTGCGCATTTGTGCACCTATAACAAAAGACTTAGTAATAGGACAAGTTGGGATGTTGTAATTAGTTTGCAATAATCGATCATAGAATGCTTGAGATATAGCAGAAACTTCTGAACCTGTATCTAGTAAAGCTTCAACTTTCACGTCAAAACAGGTGATGTTAATTAAAGGGCAATTGCATTTGCGTATTGTGGAGATTCTGGTTGCGTCAGTTATGTGGAGTAAATCGTCCATTACACATAGAGTCTAGATGGGAACCGTGATAATTAACTTACAATTATTGTTCAGAATTTCGTTCCCTTCTATTCCGAACCGGGCCGGTTTAACGACCTTTGTGAAGAGTGTGGAGGGTTTGGGGGCTGAGAGGCAGGGAGGGGTGCGCCTTGACCTTGACCGCCATTATAGTGTGCCTGATGAATTCCCGGCGGGGGAGCGGTGGAGTGTTCGTGGCCTTGTGGCTGACGCGAGGAATAACCTCGAGACTGATTGTTATTACCATTCCGTGGGCGTGATGAGTTTTGATAAGAAGCAAATTGCAAGTTAGTTTGGTCAAAGTCGACCAATAAAATCTGAAATTGATCAAGATCCCTAACATAACTAGTTTTAAGGAGATTTTGAATGGCGTACATAATGGCGTTTTAAAAGCCACATAATCTCATCATCAGGTGGAGTCGGTTCACATTGCTTAAGCTGAGCAATGTGGGATACTGCATAGTCACGCATAGATAAATTACCATTTTGATCCCATTTTCCTTTCGCCAAATCCATTTTAAAGTTAGATTGAGTATTTCTGTCCCAAAAACGATCAATGAATTTACTTCGAAATTCCTGATAATTAGACGGAAGTGGAACGATTGATACCACTCCTGAGCGTGATCAATTAACATCTGAGAGATCAGTTTCGGTTTCGAAGACTCAGGAATATGTTGTGCCAAAGCAAAATAATTTTCAACATTACGTAAAAACGTCATGGGCTTTTCGCGACGATTGCCTAAAAATTTAAATTAGGGGGAATTGAATTGGACTGATTGGAAAGGCTGCTACAGTCTTTTCTGCCACTTCGTTTTCTAACTCTTCTATTTTAGATTCTACCTCCTTCCGTTCCAATAGCGATTGTTGGTGCAGAATTACTGTTGCTTTTTCTATTTTATTATTCACGATCTCGTGAAAACCTTCAATCTTATTATCTACTCCCTGTAATTTATTCTTAACTTCGCTTTTTGAGGTGTGAGATTTCAGTTACATTATCTTTAAATTTATCACATGCCCATTTTTTAAGGTTTTTTGACTATCTGTAACATATTCGATATTGTAACGAATATTGCGTCACCGGCCGGCACCACCACGAACTATCTGTACGCGCGGATTGCGTCATCTGCCGGCGCCACCACGAGCTACCTGTGAGCGCGGGTTGCGTCATCTCCCTGCACTAGATTATTCCAGAACGTCCGGAAAGTTCTCGACGACACCCGCCGAGTATAAATACGCGGCGACCGGCGACCGCGAGTCAGTCTTACAGTCCGCAGTGGAAGCTGAACTGTGAAATGTGTGCTTCGCGGTGAATAACGGTGCAGTGATTGTGCTCAATGACATGAACCGTGGTCAGAGCATCCAACTGTGGTTAGTGCAGTGGACTGTGACCAGTGCATCGAACTGTGATTAGTGCATCGGACTGTGACCAGTGCATCGGACTGTGACCAGTGCATGCAACTGTGATCAGTGCAGTGAACTGTGGCCAGTGCTTAGGACTGTGCGAGTGTAAATAAATAATCAAGAGAAGTGTAGTGTAAATAAATAATCAAGTGTTTACAGTGATTGAGTTAAGAAACAAAATAAAAGGTTTTTGTTAAAAAATTACCGAACTTTTAATTCACCACCTAGAAACGTAACAATTGGTGTCAGGTGTCGGGTCAAAATAGTAACATGTGGTGAATTAAAACTTTATTTAAGATGAGTTTCACAAAAGTTTTACGGGATCTGAAAGTGACGGAGTTGAAGGAGTTAGAAGAGAGGACACAAGACACTTCTGGAACGAAGGCAATATTACAAGAACGTCTTGCTAACGCAATGAAGGCAGCAGGCGAGGATCCAGAGAATTTTCTCTTCGAGACAACGGGGAACTTTTCAGACCTATCCAAAATATCGGAAGGAACGTTAACTAAAAATTCCAGAATTTTAAAAGGAGAATTGATGGAAAATTCCCGAAATTTAGAAGCAAGGTTATCGGAAAATTCCAAGAATTTAGAATAAAAACTAGCAGAAAATTCCAGAATTTTAAAAGAGGAATTGAAAGAAAATTCTAGAATCTTAAAAGAGGAATTGACAGAAATTTACCAAATTTTGGAAGAAAAGTTAGAACAAAAGATAACCCAGAATAATAAATTGGTCCAACAGGTAATCGAGGAGAAAATTTTGAAGAACGAAGAAAAAATGGAAAAGATAGATGAGAAATTTTGAAGAATGAGGAGAAATTACTAAACCTGTTAGAAGAGAAACTGAAGGCTTATACTCCCCAAACAGAAAAACCAAATATAAGCATCGTACTCTCTCAATTTGAATCAGTGAAAAGCCACTGATTGACAGTGACTATTCACTGATTGTGGTAGTTAAAATCCGACCACTGACAATCAGTGAACTGAACCGAATGAATCAGTGAAAATCGGGACCACTTTTTGAATCAGTGAAACTTCACTGCTTGAATCAGTGAAATATCGCATTGCTATCCCAGCAGTGGCGGCTCGCGCTTAGGTTGCACAACCCCCAGAAAATGAAAAAGATCTCAATATATCTTAGGAATATACATTTTCCTTTTAAAACATTCATTATTGAAGATATTGCAGCAATAGCGATGTATATGAAATCATTTTGAAACGAAAGGGCGTCCAAATGGCGCTCTCTCCGGTGTCTGGTGCCTTGTCAGGAATTGCACCACGCTCTTGGTTCTATTAATGAAGTTATTGTTTTTACTCTAGTCCTTCGATTTAACACGGGGAAGATAGAGCTTTTTGGTTGAGCAACCACACAGCTGGCGCGTTGCGGAGATACTGCCTTTTTAAGTGAGATAGGTGAATACAAGTCTTTATTTAAACCAATGAAAAACATACAACAGAAGAAAACCATGTTCAGGAACTTTTCAAAACTCACTACGGAGAAAAATTGGCCTGCAGTTAACACTCTTTATTTTATGTACATATTATTGACAATTTTGGTGACAATACAACAAATTATGAAAAGAAAGTTGGGAAGAAAGTAGTGAAAGAATTATAATCCTCTTATAATTTAAATGTGTATAAATACCTTTCAATGGATTTTTATGTGAATTTTACAATAAAAATAAATAAAGGACATTAAATCTGTCAAAATTTTTAAAGTAAAAATACAAATAAACATTTGATATTATTACAAGTATTTATCAAGTTTTAGGGCAACTTAATCAGCTTCCTCTGCTAATTATAATTTTCATAATTAAAATCAGCAGCATTTCCAAGCTTAAAATTGGAAATGTTAACAGCACTGCATGCCTTTGTTTCTATGTACATATATATATATATATATATATATATATATATATATATATATATATATATATGTATACACATGTATATATTGTGGCGGCACACCATTATTACGTATAATAAGAAAAATTATTCCTTAACAAAAGAGCTGTGTCGAGACACGCTGGGGCCCCCACCGCCCACCACCACCGCCGCCGCCGCCGCTGGCAGGTCCCCTCCGTACTCGCCCGTTTCTAAAGGGATTTACGACCCACAGCCGCGCGCTGACAGGGCTCACCCTTATGAATGCTTCATTGTCCTCGGAGCCGATATTTTTCTTAAGGTGATTCCCCGGCCGGGAAGTACATGATCGTTTATTAACTCTGTTTATTGAAAAGAGTGTTTATGAAAACGGCCATTGCACACGTGCACACACTTAAAGATAGAGTGAGAGGGAAAAGGTCGAATTGACGGAAAATTTTGGAGAATCTGGACATCTGATTGGTGAAGAATTAACCACGACGCCATAGGCTTAGGCCAATCAGATCACAAATGACAGAGGAAGGGGTGATTTCGAAAGCAAGTAAGCAATTTGGGGAGGGGGGAACTAAAGGGCTCGTACGCACGGAGCAAAAATCCAAGAGACACTCTCGATTTGATTTTCGGCCGAGGAGTTTCACGAGAGGCTCACGCACAGAAAGGAATGGCTTCTCGATTTCAGATCATTTCGCCGAGATTGTTGGTACTTTGATTCGTGACCATTACGCCACTGTGCATAAAACGGCCAGTTATTATTTCGCCAAGCTAGCCACAGGTTAATGCTTGCCTGTATCTTCTGGTGACTTTCGTCATCTTTCTGAGCCACGCCGCCAACCGATACCTGATGTGGAGTCGCCGCTAGTCGTTCCGAGAGGTGGAGACGGCCCATGCACCCCGGGCTTCCTCTAGCTGATGCGGCCTGACGCCGCCACATCCCAGCGCGACCGGTGCAGGTGACGCTGCCACGGCTGCCGCCAAGGGCCGCCCTTCCCCGAGCCCGCAGCCCCCAGCTGATGAGGTCACCGACCCGAGGACACCCCGCTACCGAAGTGCCGGCTTCTCTCGCCATCAGCCGCCATCAGGCAAAATAAACCTACGCTCCAGGTTTCTCTCCGCGCTCTTCAAGCGTTTCTGGACTTTTGAGTAAGAGAAAAATAAGTTTAAAAAAATTCTTTTATGTAAGCGTTGCCGCGCATTGGCTATTGTGATTTATGAATAAGAACCCAATTTATAATTTAATTTAATTTTTTTATGAGCTCATTAGGTAGGGTTAATTTTACTTAAAATTCACAGTGTAACTTCTCTGACACCTGTCAGAAATAACGCTCACATTTATTAATCTAGAATAACTTCAATCTGATTGAAACAACTCTCGTCAACTTCCTTCCACCATCCAATTCAACCGATTGAGCTACGTCCGGGCCGGCGTCAATCACAACCAGATAACGCAGACCGCCGTGACAATATACACATATATATGTGTATAAAGAAAACAAAGACTATTGTGTGTCGTTTCCTAAAAATTTGAATCTGCCATGCTACCGAACAAATGACTGATACCTGAGACCGCAATGGAGGCACCTGGCCACTGATTTCAAAGACAGGAATACAATTGATGAATGATGGCATGTGTCAAGAAGCGCAAGTTCTAAGCTATTAATTCACTTGAGGTAAAAACTTTAAATGGCTTACCAGATGAACTCCAAAACACAAATCTTCACAAGGAGCTAATTACAACACAAATATTTGGTAAGGTAAGAAATACTTTAAAAAAGAGACATCAAAGTCTGGATTTCTTTATCAGAAAATCTATCAAAAGTATATTTGGATGAAGAGGAAAATTTGCAATTTTACAACTACTACATAGAAGAGATTACAGAGGAAAAAGTTGAAAAATCTACCCGAGTACCTCAGATGAAACAATTGAGAAACTTTTAAAGAAAGTTTTAGAAGATAAGCAACAAATATCTGAAGTAAAAAATTTGAGAAAAATTGTCAATGATTTTATTATCAATACTAGTGAGAACCCGTCAAAATTTGACGGTGAGATCTTAGATAAATGTAAAACACTGTGCCCAGACTAATGTTCACAATATGTTGCATTGTTTGGATCTTCGGGTTATAACGAAGAAATTCTGTGATGTGTAGTTCCCAAAATTTTGAACACGTATGGTCCATGACCAGGTGGCAATGCAAAATGGCCCACATATTCCAATAATACACGATATGACACAAAAGAAAGAGCACTATTATACTGACGGATATTGAATTGCTGTAATTAAATTAATTATTATCAATAGATTTTACATTAAAATGTTTATTTATCTACAATGTTGATTTGGAGGTTATGTTGTCCATCAATATTATTTCTAAAGTTTTTTGATGTGTCATTTGATTACTTCTGGCATATTGCTTGAGGGTAAACTTACTTTCCAATTTAAGCAACACAGAGTAAACACGTTTGCAGAATTTCTCTCGCATGAGAAGTACAAAACAGAACAAAACTGACATTTTCTGCGCTGACTTTCTGATTCTCTGCGTCCAGTGTACGTTTGCTTCTTTGGGGGCGCGTGAACAACTATTCGGAATTCGACATAACCTGTGAACAACTTCACTACTTCAGTACAACTGAGCAAAACCCACTGTCTGAATGTTCTCTAACAAATACATGCACAAAACAAATCACAAAAGCAAATACATGCAAACTGTCAAAGCCACAATGCAATTATTACACTGAAACAAAACCGTGACGAATTGTAAACAAATCTCAACAATCAAAACAAAACATCAAGCAGCTTGGACTCACATCTAGCGTTTCATATAATCGATTTTGAAACAGCATTTTGGAAGAAAACAATTGACTACTGATAAGCGTAGTATTAAAGAATGATTTAATTAATTAATTTACACCGTAAATGTTGGTGAATCAACACAATCCCTGATAACACATCTAGGGATCACATTCTTTCATTTAAAGGAAAAAATATTACAATCAATTCAGTAGAAGCTCCAAACGAAGCCATGGCAGAATGCTTTATTTTTTTAAATATATAGATAGATATTTAATGGAAGAAACTCAAACGTATGCCAATGGATAAACGAGTTTGAAAAAGAGTGTGAACGCTGTTTTGTGGAAGAGAAATTCTAAAATTTTCCCTTGACAATGCAAGCGCAGATTGGTACTCAAGTATGATTTTGAAAAATACAGTAGAAGCAGAATGGAACAATTGGAAAAAGAACGCACGCATAAAAGAAATCGGAGCTGTACTAAACCAAGGGCAAAAATGGGGATAATAAGCCAGTGGCATATTTTTCGAAAAAATTGAGTGAAGCTCAAAAGGAAAAAAAATTTACCTTGAGTGCTTGGCAATAAAAAAGGTTGTGATATATTGGCAACATTGGCTACTTGGAAGAGAATTTTTGGTACACTCCAATCATAAACCTTTAAAAAATTTAAATATAAAAGCAATAACAGATTAAGAACTGGGTGATTTGACATACTATCTGTCCCAATACAATTTTAAAGTTAAATATAATCCTAGAAAATTAAACCAAGAGGCAGACTGTTTAAACAGGCATCCAGTTCTAGAGCCTGATGAAAATTCAGATGACATATTAAAAATAGTAAACCTAGTGAAATTAGAAGACATAAAAAAGGATCAAAGAAGATGCACAAAACTACAAAACAATAAGAAAACACTAATATTCTAAAATGAAATTTATTATACAAATTTCAAAGAAGAGAAAAAACTCTCATTATCAGAAGAATTTAGTAAAATATTACTAAAATATGTACACAATACTTATTGTCACCTGGGAAGAGCGCAGATGATAAATAAAGTAACACCATTCTTTACAGCGAAAAATATAAACATAAACATAGAGAAGATTTGTGAAACTTGTGACATCTACTTAAAGAATAAATCATGAAGAAAATCATAATATGGATTAATGTCACACCTAGGTTGAGCAATGTACCCATTCAAGATAGTTTCTAGAGATACCATCGGAGGTTATGGAGGATCCCGGTCAACAAAAAAATACCTACACCTACTGGTCGACCATTTCACAAGATATGCTTATATTTTAACATCAAAAAATCAAAACGCTGATGACTTCATAAAACTAACTGAGGAAGTAACAAAATACAATTATGTCCAGATGGCACTAACGGATCAATATCCAGGAATAAATTCAAAAGAATTAAAACAATTCAAAGTAAAGAAAAAAATAAAATTGATTTTTACTGCCATAGATGCGCCTTTCTCCAATGGTCTCAATGAAAGATTAAACCGGACTTTAGTGAATAAAATAAGATGTATTATGAATGAAACTAACAAAGAGGCTGCTATTGCTATGGACAACTATTGTTTTATTTTTTTTTATTTTACGTCAAAAAAACAGTTAAAAACTGCGTATGACATGCAATGGGGAAAAGTGAATAGTGAATTGTGTGCACATTTTCAAAATTCTGTGATCCCTACAATAAGTCATATACTACTTAAATTTTGAATTTTGAAATAATAAATTTAAAAATAAATAATAAATTTTAAAATAAATAAATTTAATTGTATACTAATACTCTAGAATTTAAAAAATAAAACTCTTTTGGTGTTAATGTGGACTATTACTGTTGTTTTGGAAGCTTTTTGGTCGGTCACCGTTGAAAATTGTCCATTTATGCCACTTAAAAAGTGTTTTCAACACTTCTTGCGCTCCATGGAATATGGCGACCGACGTCTGGTCTCGCTTTTCAAACGAAGTGGTCACATGGTTCATTGACGGAAATTGGTGCTGCGCAGAACGAACAACAAATCGGTGCACTGGAGTAGCCCACCCATCTCTTTCCACCGTGGGAATATCGGGAGGGAAACGATATTGTCGACGTGCGAACGGAAGTTGCCCCCTGGGATGCTTCTCCCACATAGCTACAATCACTTAAACTCACATTTGGCACACGCTCGTTACTTGACGAAAATTGTTAAACAGGTATTTTTAAATAGAAATGTTGAAAAAACAGAAATTTTGAGTATACTGTTTATAAACAATTCGTGATCCCAGTTCTTGAAGAAAGTGACAATGATTAATTGTCTATTTCTAATTGTCAATCATTAATAAATCTACAACTAAGTTATTGGATTTATATTAAATGATTAATATACCCAGAACCGACTAATTTGATTTATATTAGAAACAATAGATAAATCTACAAACAAAAGGGATGCGATGTTTATATTTCGATAATATAAATACTTTCCATATAAAACAAACATTTTTCAGCAAAAGTTCCAAAAAATCCTGGTAAGCGAGACCTTTCAATAATTTTAATATAAACTGTTTAAACATTGGTGAAACAAGTTTTTCCAATCACACTTTGGCGCGAATTTCAAATGTTTAAACTGAAAAAAATTGTTTTAATTTTTTTACTACCGTCCACAATGTTTAAAAATCTGAAAAAATATATATTATATAATGTTATAAGACCCATTTTAGGGAAAAAATCGAGATAGTACTCTAACGTTATCAGGTCGAAAATTAATTTCAAAACTTTATTTATTTTTTCTACATGAATTTGGCGTCAAAATCGGTAGACAAAAATATTTTAAAGTTCAACAATCATTTTTTTACAGCCTGATACACGCAATAGAAACCGAGAAAAAAACATGGAAAACACTTTTCTCGCTGTTCTCTGCAACAATTGCCCTAGGTGGCTGATTTTTTGTGAATCTACATCATTTTATATTCTCTTTCATACGAGCATCGTGATTATCGATTTGGTTTGGGGGCACTTTTCACCACCTTATTCGGCTATACCCTTTGTTCCCCATATGTATTCATTTTTTGGGTCTGGAATATACATTTCTTTGAATGATTACATTACTTTATGTTACCAGCACCCTTTTCCCCATCGCAAAGCGTGTGGTAATTTGTATAAGAGAACTTGAACAAAACTCGTGGAATTACTCATCCAACAGAAAACACTAGTTCCCAAAATGCAATGAGGAATTTTAGTATTTTACATGACCGAAACTGACGCTAGAAGAGACCCTCGTAGCTCCAAATTTAAACTCATCAACTTACTAGTATTACTACTTACTAGTACAACTTAGTAGTAGTACACTACAATCGAGCAAACCATTTATTAAAAAATGTAAATGAGCGAAAGTGAAGTTAGAATCTCCAACGGACTATTTATTTAAACAAGTTTTCAAACAAACTTTTAAAGCGATTTTTAAAAAAATAGTTAAACACGCATATCCTTAGTTATCCTCGAGGGTATAATAAGATAATACAACACTTTACATCAATTCCAAGTAGTTTAATATATTATTTTAAATCTAAATTCAATGAATAAGACAATATCATGATATTGAGTATTTGGAAGATTGTATACCACAACAGGCTTAAATTCACTGAATTTCAATCAAAACAATATTCAACTACGTCTTATTTCACATTTCGTAAAATATGACCTATATCACATAGGACGAGGATCTCTCAATTTGCAAAACAACCAACATACTACTGCATACTTGAAGGGATTACTAATAATTCCTACAGAATATATGTACTAGTACAATAGTTTTATTTCATTGGTTTTGAAAATAAATATGAGTTACCTTGTGATCTTCCGTTTCCAGAAGAACTGGAAGTTCCTGGCCTTGAAACAGTCCCACACTGGAGAAACATATCTAAAGGCACACTTTTGCGCCTGTTTTCACACACGATTTTGTGTTTTGCCGATTTGCAGTGGCTTTCTAGCACACTTTTCCCCATTGTAATTATATTTATAGTGGTATTGCACCAAGTGCAAAATACATTTGTGTTAACTTTTGGACCAGGTGCGACCCGTGGAAAAGATACGCTGTCTGATATTTAGTAACGCCAGATTTTTTATACATTACTTCTTTATCTAAAATGCACTGTAAATACACACACGTACAAAGAATAACAACACTCATTACAATGCTCTACTCTCCTCTACTAGCCGCAGACTGAATGACTAAACTCTACAATCATACAGACAGCAATCAACAGAGATAGTAACTCTAAACGAAGTCAGCAAACGCTCTTTTGAATTCTTTGTAAGCGGAGATTTTAACATAGAGTATCTGGTGGAATCTTGCGAGCAAGAACAGTTTCTTAATTTAATTAATTCCTTCAGCTTAAATATTACAATAAATGTACCTTCTTGGTCTATACTTAATTCAAAGTAGGTAATCAAAATTACTAGATATGAAATTGCAATTAAAGATTTAGGATTCAGTGACAACAGTGCCTAAATTTTTACCATTACAAGAAATGCGAACACTGACACAAATAATACACGTTTGCGTAGTTTGTTTACTAAAAGTAAACAATGTATTCAGTCGTGTATGTATTACTGATATATTATATATTAACTATAACTATATTAATTTATTTGTAATTTATAGAGTGGATATAGGCTTACTGGAGATGCCACTTAAAAACCGCGCGAAAGGTTGCTTCAATCAAGTGATGTGGGAAAGATAACAAATTATTAAAATAGCATAAAAAATATAAGCGGTACTGCCAATTAATTATAATTCTTTAGATCAATAATATTAATTTTAAACGTTCAAAATTTCTGACGAATGCAAGTTAATTATGTTAACGGCCACTGTAAAGTAAAAAAAATTAAATTTCTGACAAATGTCGAATTAAAGCTTCGCGCCAAGGAAGTCCGATCGGGGTCGCTCGCCAACCGCTCGGCTCGCTGGCCTATTTAGCTATCTCCGTTTACATTCGGGCGCCGCATTTTGCCCACTCGAGACACACAAAATTATTCATAAACTAGTTGCTACATGTATGTCGGGATTTACAATAATTCCGATACAAACAATGAATATAATTCACATTTTTGACGCTTTTATTTCATTTTAACAAGTGGTTTCGTCATCAAAAAAGAAAATTAAATATTTTCCCGGTAAAACAATGTATATAACACGAGGGATTAGATAATGTAAAAACAAAAGAATCCTTTATTTCATTTCTAAGAATCATAATTAGAGATATGATTTTATGCCGTCAAAATATGCACTAAAAACTTAATAAATAAGCAAAAATATCCATAAAAAAAGTAAAATATCAAAAATATGCACTTAAAATGAGTGAAATTGTGTAAAACATTACCTAACAAACCGAAATACGTACTAAAATAAATGAAAATTACATGAAATTCGTTTTCTTCTGTCGAACAAACTGATCGCAAACTGCATGCAAAATGAATAAGAGAAGTGATAGAGAGTAGTAGATAAGAAGCGACTGATTTTACAAAATCGATGTTCCAAGAACGTAATTTGAGTTGACTCCTGTTTCAGTTAAGTAGAAAGCCAGGCTGTGATTAAAGGCGTCGTTCGTTTATACTATCGTTTCTCAATTCTGAGAATCTTTCCCTTGAAATATTACGTATAGTATTCAAGGAGATAGAAGAAAGAGAAATTAATTCAAGAGAAGTAACAATCTGAGTAACTTAATATTCACTAACAACAGATTAAGCAAGCCAAGTGAGGGAAAAAATAAAGCATCCTTGAAATTTGTAATTTTATGCATTATTGATCTAATATGTGAACATAATCCAGCATAACCCTGAAATTTTCAAAAATACAAATAACGAAAAATTCCCGGTTTTCAAAACAAATTCCCGTTTTTTCCCGTTTTTTTCAGGCTCTCTCAAATTCCCGTTTTTTTCCCGGTTTTCAAGGATTCCAGGTTCGCTGGCCACCCTGATTATTAATGATTGTTAATCATTAATAAGCAAACTAATTGGTTAAATTTAATTTTGTAACAAGAATCTGCAATAGCTGTATTTTTTTTCAAATATCCAGCTACTTTCGGTAATTCATATTTGGCGAGTAACTCTAAAATTCGAATTTGGCGGGATTTGTGACGGAGGAGGCCACCGAAGTCGTACCATTGCGTTACTGTAGCGCGCTCTACAGAAATTCGCAAGATCGTAGAAGCTGTGCATCCATAGATTAACAGTATTCATCCATGGTGCATCTTGGTATTAATCCAAGAAGGTCATAATATATATTACAACCTCCTTGTATTAATCTATGGTCACACGTTCTGGACATCTCTATAGATATATTCAGAAATGTGACTTAGTGGCGGTGGGTGAGTGAGTTAAATTTAAGTGTTGCAAAAGCAATGGTCATGAGGGGGGTTCTCCCTCTCCAATATTTCCCCATTAATGGACACAACAAATGATTAATAGGCACAATTATTTCAATTGTTTAAGAACATTTCATCTTCAATTTCAAATATATTTTAAAATATTTGGATTATTAACGAATAATTATAAATAAGTGTAAAAACTTAAAACTACTAATAAATAAAGAATGATACGAAAAGTTTTGAAAATTCTCTCATTCAAAGAAACTCATTATAAACTTTTCTCGGACGCGCCACCCACGTCTGACAAAGCGCCATGTGAGAGCGAGGCGCGCAGGCGCTCCGAAATCGAGCTGAGGTCAGTTTCATATTCGTTGCCGGCTACTCGTCGACCCACGCGACATGACCGGCGTATCGTATTCCTTTCAATGTACGCAACGACTGATAAGTGGATGTTAATCGACTGCTTTTCTGCGGTGAAGGAGCACGCTGTCTCATGCTACCGCAGTGACCTGGCCCGAGAGCTTGTAAAGAAAATTACTATTTATAACATTAATAACAATCTTCAAAATAACGCTTTAATTTCTCGTTTATTGCTGTATATTAATTTTGACCTTGACGCTTCTGTATGTAGCCCCATGTTACAACAGTTTCATTAGGCAACAATCGGATCGGAACGAAACATTTATTATTAATTTTACCAATCTACCCAACAATGAGGAAATTATAAACTTCCCTTGTTTACTTGAATTGAAAAGCCAATCGCCGATTTTTCAGATGCACAAATTTCTCCATCACTAGTTCATTGAAGTTGCTGGTTTCTCGGATAAGTTGCTTCTCTATTGACAGCATTGCTAGGGCGCACAATCGCTCGGTTGTCATTGTATTTCTAAGAAAAGTTTTTATCCGCTTCATTGTTGAAAATGAGCGTTCGACTTCTGAAGATGTCCTTGGAGTTGTGAGTTGAACTCAGAAGTTTGCTGACTTCTGGAAAAATGTCTTCCGACATTTCATTGAAATGACTTGAAATACCGCCCCTGTTGCATTTCTAAACTCGCTTCTCTTGTACATAGCTTGCAACTCGTTTTTTAGTGCGCCTGCTTGTAACACTGGATAAGCATCAACAGCTTGTCTGAATTGTTCTTCAGGAAATTGTTCAGAATATTTATTAATTGACCGATCCCGTGATCCATTATCCTACTACTTATTAACGGTCGTGATTTCTACAATGGACAGAATATTTATCAAAATTTTCACTGTACATCAGCTGAGCAACGTGAACATGATTGGTGAACGAAAAACGATCATTAACATGAACTAAAGTGGAGTCACATACTTCTTTCGCATGTGCTGCAGCATTGTCAGTTTTTCTTCTTTTAGTACTTTCAGGTGTATGATCAACAGAAGTGGCACTGATCTGTTCAACATGTTACGAACACACTGCACGTTGCTTCATCGGCGATTATAGATATAAATTTTGCATTCTTTATTTCTTCTTTTATCAGATCACGTGCCATTTCTAGCATACACTGCAACAATTCATTCCGTACTGTATTTGACGTTCCTTTGAAAATGGTTGCACCTTCTAAATGATTTTTATGGCACCGTCAATAGTACTAATAATATTCACTAATCCCCGAAATATCCCAGAGTTTTCCGATTGTTCACTTTCGTCGTGCCCTCGAAATGCAAGCTCAAATATACCACAAAATTTGACACAGTTTATAAGTGTGTCCAAAATATGTGTGTTCTTACGCACTGTATCGTTGTGTCGTTTTACAGAGACGCAGTGGCGGCTCGTGGTCATGCCATTAGGGTGTGCAACGTTTTTCTTCTTTCTCCCACGCTCTCTCTTTCTCTCTCTCTCTCTCCCTCTCTCTATTGTGAAAAAAGCTGTGGAGAAATACGAGACAGAGCATACAGTGACAAAATTCTCAACAAAATACTTGCTAGAGGGTAAAACCATAAATATCCTACTGCATGAATTAAAAATAAAATGCACAGCCGAAGATTTAGAAAGAGAGAGGAAAATAGCACTCAAGAATACAATAAAACTTCATAATGACAACAAAAAAATATTCAACCTACACAGGAGACAAATTGAATTAAAAAGGGAGATCTTGTGTACATAGAACATGAAAATCACCTGAATGGGAAGAAATTAGATGAATTGAGAATTGGGCCATCCTCGATATTGGGAAAATCTTAAAGTCAATACCGGACACAGAACCAAAGAATCAAATTTCTATGATATAACAAAACTAACTCCAATGGTAGAAGGTTATGATAATTGAACAATTGCAAAAGCATTGTTCATTTCCCAGAAGGGGGGTTTATTACAGAAACCCTACTGAGTTTTTATTTCAAATTAAATATTTGAAGGATATAATCATTATATACTGCTAAAAACGAAAAAAATTGCTAATGATGTTGAGTATGCCAAATTTGTTGTAAATATTAATTTAAACAGTAAGTCAAATGCTGCAATGGGTGAAGGGATATTTTTATTATTATTATTATTATTATTATTATTATTATTATTATTATTATTATTATTATTATTATTAAAAAAAGGGCAGATGTTAAAACCAACCATCACCCTGAACAAAACACGAATAGTTTTTCTATCCTTTCACCCATATCAAATATTGCTGGACATTTTTCTTGAAGGTTTTTCTCCTTTCCAATTTCTCCAGATGAAAAATAAGCGCCCTCCTAAAACAGAAAAAAAGATAGGTCAAGAAGTTATGCGAGGAAAAAATGGTTACTTTATTTTCAGATTACATACAAGATCATACTAACTGGCAGAATTATTATGAGGTCTGGATTGGGAACCTCAGGAATGGCTTTGATGTACCTTCTGCACTCCCACTCCTCTGCCAAACTAGCCTTGCCATGTAAATGAGTAAAATATAATGTGTTTAGTGACTAAGGAAAGCAAGGAACACTGATCAAAATAAATCAGTATTACAGCAGTCTTTGGCAAATTAAAATACCTTTCAAAATATTCACATTGTTAGAGTCCCCAGTTAGCTCCAGCACTTTCTCTTACACTTCTTCAAAACTCCACTCCTGGACTGGTGTCAAACTAAATTGGAAAAACCAAAGAATAAGTTATTAGTTTGCTGGCATGCCCGGCTCTGCTGTGGTGTAATCGAGAACATTTTGGACTTTTTACAAATTTCATAAACGAAATTACCCATTGCACGTCAGATATTTCACACTGTATCACCAAACAGTTACATTAAAACTCTTAAGTTACATAAGAAGTTTCCAAGTTAATAACAAAAACAAATACGTGATATTAACAACGTGTTCATAACCTATTTCTTAGTATGGACAAATGCTCACCATAAAATAAAACGTCTCACAGTTATCAACAAGACGAGTCACAGAAAAGCGAAAACTACTTACCTAATGCAATTAAAACAATCTTCAGACACAGGTCAGTTTTCTCGCAGGAAACCTCTATTCCACTGGCTCCGCCGTGTGATTTTGCGTACATTCACAACACAGCACGCGAATGACTGGACGGTAGACTGGACGGTATGGTGGCGCGGCCAACTGACAACCAATGAAATGCTGGCGGTCATTTTGAAAAGGTTCACGTATTCACTGATTGTCAGCAAAACTACACATTTCGACTGAAGATATCAGTGACTTTGCTCTCACTGATTGAATCAGCGACAATTTCACTGATTCATATTCAGAGAGTAGAGGAACCACTGGAAATGGCAAAAGTGGCCACCGTACGGGAGCCACTGGGAAAAGCACGAGTGAAACCACCTACCTTTGATGGCACTTCTTCATGGTCGAATTATTTGAAACAATTCAAGACTGCTGCAACGGTAAATGGCTGGTCCGCAACAGATTGTGCTACGGCCCTGAGTTTGGCTTTGCGTGGTAACGCCGTCGATATTCTAGAGACAATACCGATCGATGAACAATCAAACTTCGAGCAAATTGTCAAGAGACTCGAAACACGGTACGGGCAAGCGCACCTCGAAGACATGTATTTTACCCAGCTAAGGAATCGTGTTCAGAAGCCTGGAGAGAGTCTTCAAGAATTGGAAGCTGATATTTCTCGTTTGGTGCGCCTTTCGGATCCTGATGCTTCAGAAAGTTACCTGCAACGCACAGCGGTCCGGTGCTTTATTGAAGCACTCCATGATGCAGAAACACAACAAGCATTAAGACTGGCAATACCGAAAACCTTAGCTGACGCATTAAGTCACGCACTAGACTTCCAGGTTGCAAAAAGAGCATCGAAACGTGACGGACGAGTGCGAGAATTGCATACCGGCGTCGATACATATGACGAAAAATATTTGGAGGCAATGGTGGAGAGGTTGGTAGACGCACGCATTTATAATGGCAAAAGGCGACAATCTCGATGTCGGAATTGTGGAGAATTAGGGCACGTGAAAAGTCGATGTGACCGTCCACTGAAGCAACAAGGAGAGCAGCAGTCTGTTGGTAAACCCAGCAGCCAGCAGGGAAACTAAAGCAGGTTGATGGAAGGGGACATCCATCGACCTGTCAAACAAGAGCCCTACCTTACGAAATACACCTCAAGTCCATTCGACACCGCTCTGACAGCGTTTACGTAGATGCACTCGTAAATGGAAGGCCATACGTCTTACTTTTGGATACTGGTGCAACCAAGAGCATTATACGAACCGTTTTTGCCAAATCATCTCATCTTATGCCGTCCAAATGGAAGCTTCGAACAGCCACTGGTGACTCGGTGAATGTTGTTGGAGAGGTGGATGCCCTCCTTGCCATTGGAACTGTTGCTTTCAGTCATCGTCTGCTGGTCGCTGACATAGAAGAAGAAGCAATTTTAGGAATGGATATTATGACGACATATGGGTGTCAGCTGGATTTACGACACAGTGTGCTGAAACTCAACGAAGTGGAGGTGGTTCTACATTCACGTAACAACTTTGCCGTGAATGTAATTACGGTTGACGACGTAATCTTGACGGAGCGTAGCGAGATGTTTATAGAAGCGAGCCCTGAGGGCGACGTTCCAGCTGGAGAGATTGCTATCCTGGAACCCAGAAGTCACGACGAAGACATTGGTCGAGGAATTCTTGTAGCCAAAGAACTGGTCAGAGTGAATAGAACAATACCTGTGAGAATAATGAACATTAATCACTATCCTGTTAAGTTGAGAAAAGGAACAGTGATTGGTTATTGTTCTACGGTATCCTCGGTTTTGCAGAACGTGAATCGAACCGAACCACCATCAAAAGGAATTTCTGAACGACTGCAGAATCTGGTTACAGAGGCCTGTGAATGATTATCTCGGGAAGAGTGTCATAAGGCTCAAGATCTAATACGGCGCTACCAGCATGCCTTTGAATGCAGTGATGGTGTAAAAGGAAAGACTGATATTGTTCGTCACAGAATAGACACCGGAAACGCCACACCGATTCGCCAAGCTGCTAGAAGATTAGACCTCTGTCTAGAAGAGAAGAAGCAGATGAGATTATTAAAGAGATGAAGAAAGATGGCGTAATCGAACCATCAAGCAGTCCGTGGGCTTCTCCCGTCGTATTGGTAAAGAAGAAAGACGGATCGACTCGTTTCTGTGTCGATTTCCAACAGCTCAACAAAGTAACGAAGAAGGATAGCTATCCATTGCCCCGTATTGACATGATGGACACGCTCTCTGGGGCCAAGATCTTCTCGACTGAAAAGCGGATACTGGCAAGTAGAATTAGATCCCAGAGATTGAGAGAAGACTACATTTACCATCGTATCAGGTTTATGGCAGTTTACAGTAATGCCTTTCGGACTGTGTAATGCTCCAGCTACATTCGAAAGATTGATGGAAACCGTGCTTAGAGGTCTGTCGTGGGAGACATGTCTTGTCTACCTCGACGATATAATTGTTGTTGGAAAATCTTTCGAAGATCACATTAATAACCTAGAACAGGTGTTCAAGAGGTTAGAAGGAGCGAACTTGAAACTCAGCCCAAAGAAATGCCATTTATTTCGCAAGCAGGTGAATTACCTTGGACATGTAGTATCTGGCACGGGAGTAGAACCTGATCCGGAGAAGGTTAATGGCCAGTCCCAAAGGATGAACATAAATTGAGAAGTTTCCTGGGTCTATGTAGCTATTATCGCCGCTATGTTTTGGGATTTGCCAACATCGCGAAACCGCTGACTCAGCTGACCGAAGAAAAGCGTTTGTTTCAATGGGATCAAGATTGCCAAAGCGCTTTCGAAAAGCTTAAAAGCGTCATGCCGAGTGCCCCTATATTGAGCTATCCACTACCTCAAGGGAATTATGTACTTGATACTGACGCAAGTAACGTTGGTATTGGAGGGGTATTATCGCATATGCAAGATGGACGAGAGAGAGTAATCGGTTATTATAGTAAAGTGCTTTCAAAGCCAGAACGCAACTATTGTGTAACCCGAAGAGAATTACTTGCTGTGGTCAAATCCGTTGAACACTTCTACAAATATCTCTACGGTAAAGAATTTCTTTTGAGAACGGATCATGCTGCTTTGAAATCGCTGCTGAACTTCAAGAATCCGGAAGGTCAAGTCGCCAGATGGATTGAAAGATTGCAAGAATTCACATTTAGAATAGAACATCGAAGCGGAAGTAGTCACCGGAATGCCGATGCTCTCTCGAGAAGACCGTGCCCTGAAAACTGCAAACATTGTTGTCATGCGGAAGAAAAGATGTGTCCTACCTTAAGGGTCACTGTCAGTAGTGACCAATGGCAACCCAGAGAGCTTCAGAAAGATCAGAAAGAGGACACAGAATTGAAACATGTTTGGAAATGGAAAATAGCAGGATGAAGACCAAGTTGGCAAGAAATAGATCCCTGTTCTTCAGCAGTAAAATCATATTGGGCGCAGTGGGATTCGATTACTGAAGAGAAAGGTGTTCTTAAACGAGTTCTGGAAAGTGAAGACGGTTCGCAGAAGAGGACGCAGATATTATTACCAAGAGTAAGGGCATAGAGTAAAGATGTACATAGAGGGCTCATGAGGCTTGTTTCCAGCTACCTCCTTTGAATAGTTTCCCGTCCGCCGATAGATAGCGCCATAGACTAAAGAGGTATAGACGGCCCACTGCGGACAGCCGAGAGGGTACCCAGAAATGGCGTCCCATTCAGAGATGGCGCCACCGTCGAATTTTTAGTTCCGCAGAAAGTGGTGACCTAAGTAGAGTGCACACAGGTCGCCCATTTGCCCCCACTACCGACTTCTCCCCTCCAGTACCCTGTGGCGGCATTTTCAAATCATTGAAACTGTTACTGTCGCAAGATCTTTCTACGGCATTTACAGCTA
The DNA here is from genome assembly GCA_011170035.1 of Teleogryllus occipitalis. Taxonomy (NCBI): domain Eukaryota; kingdom Metazoa; phylum Arthropoda; class Insecta; order Orthoptera; family Gryllidae; genus Teleogryllus; species Teleogryllus occipitalis. Next base: position 133,141 of record BLKR01000761.1, on the reverse strand, counting down.
GGGAGCACATAATAGGGTGTAACCCTACGCATAAGCACGCGGGACCTCCGTGAAGTTGGCCGGAAAAAATCTGCGATTTCAACCAAACTTGGTATATCGTTTGCCCATCGTTTGCCCAGGTTTGCCCACCAAAAATTTTCGTTTGCCCACCCCCAGAAAAAAGTTACACAAAAAACAAATTTTTGGGCCAACTACACGCTGGCAAGAAAAAATCGGGGATTTTAACCAAACTTGGTATTTCGTTTGCCCATCGTTTGCCCAGGTTTGCCCACCAAAAACTTTCGTTTGCCCACCCACAGAAAAAAACCAAAAATTTTCGTTTGGCTACCCAAACAAAAAAATTACACAAAAAAAATTTTGTGGCAAATCCAATTTGACCAAAAGAATCAGGTATTTTAAATATTTTAGTAAATCGTTTGCCTAAGTTACTATTTCCAAATAGAGTATTTGCGTTTACCCACAGAATATTTTCGTTTGCCCAGATACAGAAATGGAATTCAAGGCAGAAGCGTTTATTAAACGGTGTCTCCGAGTTACGCTTTTGTTAAAATAATCGACCCGGCTACAACATACACTGAAGGAACAATTTTAATATTCAGTATGCTAATTCCCAATAGTGTATTTTCGTTTGCCCAGTGACAATTTTCGTATGCCCAAGCACAGAAAAAAAATTAAAGGCAGAAGTGTTTATTAATCGGGGCTCTGGCTTACGCTTCTGTTCATATAAACGGCCTGGCTACCACTTACACTGAAGGAACAATAATAATATTCAGTATACTATTTCGTAATAGTGTATTTTCGTTTGCCCAGTGACAATTTTCGTTTGCCCAGGCTCAGTAATGCAAATAAAGGCAGAAGCGTTTATTTACCGGTGCCTCCCACTAACGTTTTTGTTTATATAATCGACCCGGCTACCACTTACACTGAAGGAACAATTTTAATATTCAGTATGCTAATTCTCAATAGTGCATTGTCGTTTGCCCAGTGACTATTTTCGTTTGTCCCATGCACAGAAATGCAAATAAAGGAAGAAGCGTTTATTAATCGAGGCTCTGGCTTACGCTTCTGTTCATATAAACGGCTTGGCTACCACTTACGCTGATGGAACAATAATAATATTCAGTATACTATTTCGTAAGAGTATTTTTGTTTGCCCAGTGACAATTTTCGTTTGCCCAGGCTCAGAAATGCAAATAAAGGCAGAAGCGTTTATTTACCGGTGCCTCCGACTAACGTTTTTGTTTATATAATCGACCCGGCTACCACTTACACTGAAGGAACAATTTTAATATTCAGTATGGTAATTCTCAATAGTGTATTGTCGTTTGCCCAGTGACTATTTTCGTTTGCCCAGGCACAGAAATGCAAATAAAGGAAGAAGCGTTTATTAATCGGGGCTCTGGCTTATGCTTCTGTTCATATGAACGGCCTGGAAAGTGACAACTCAAAAAGCAATTTTGAGTAACCGCTACCAGGAAACGAAATAAATTTGAATTAACAAATTATGGGATTAGTAACATCAGTTGTTCAAGTTGGTTGCGTAGGAAACATCGAATAACACAGTAATAGATTAATGTGACGATAATTTCATTAAGGTTCTAGTTTAGGGTACTGAAAATCGCGCGATTTTTGGTTGCATCAAAACATCATTGGGATACGATCGTTATTGTCTGAAGTCGGGTAATACGTAGAGAAAAGTCGAAAAAAAATCATAAACTATATTTTCAGGAGAAAGGCCCAGAATTTATTTATAGACAGCCAGTTTATATTATAACATTTATTGACCAATAACGAAACCTTTTTGGTTCCTTATTCAAGGTATACTAAAATATGTACATTTGAAATTATAAAAATTGTGTATAATTATAACATGGGAAGGTAAACGATGAAAATTTAATAAACCATTTTAAACAAATATAATTATAAAATGTACAGGTGATGGCTTACCTCATGTGAATTATAATTAAATTAGTTCATTAGTACAAAATATTTGATTCATAAACCCATATACCATATCAATAGGATAAATAATTAATTTAAATGTAAAGTTGGTTAAATTTCAATTCAATTGCTGAACAATGTCGGTCTTGGTAAATAATAGTCCGCGTTGCTAATGTGACTGAGTATCAGGTGAGGAAATGTTATGTCAAAAACGCGGCAAGTCTAGAAGAAAGTAGAGGGTAAAGTTTAGTAAGGAAGAGGTCGCAAGGGGGGGATTGCAATAAAGAGTGTTAATCTAAAGTGGAGATTTATAAACTTGGCAAACTAATTTTGCATTTAGATGTTTATTTTCATTAATAAGTTATTATAGATATTCAATATTCGGTCGCTCTCAACCACAGTATTCATAGAATTATTTAGTTTATTTTCTGAAGTAAGTCTCGGGAAATATTTACATTCATTATCTAAAATGTCCACATTTTTGAAATCTATTTTATGATTTTTATTTTAAATTTTTATCATTTAACTTACTTATATAAATTTATACACAATTTTTTATAATTTATAATGTACATATTTCAGTATACCTTCAAGGAGAAGAAACCAAAAAAGGTTTCGAATCGTTTGACCATAATTGTCACAATACAAACTGACTGTTCATAAATAAATCCTGGACCATTCTTCCAATAATATAGTTAACAGACAGCCTAGGATAAAACCTAAAATCAAAAAGTACTTCTATATCAGAGGAGGATGGCACGTGCCTCACAACCTTTACATCCGCCACCGAGATCTACTGCCCGCAACATATGTTTGGCGATCAGGGTAGAAAAAGGGGAGCAAACTCTATCGACGCGATGATTTGTGCATCCTTATTTGTTGTTCTCCCAGCTGTCTGTACCCGTGGTAAGACAGCCATTTATAGTTACATCAGAAACTGCTAAAAATTGATTAAAGAACTAATATTTAAACTGTTTTGATTTAACGAACGTTATGATTACAAATGATTTACTGTATCCTTTATTAACAGTATTTTGAGAGCTACAGAAAATTAATATTAATAATTATAACTCTCCAAATCCATTGTAAAATAATGTTGTGTCTCTTTGTGCGTGGGCGAGTATATGATAATGATATTAATTTTTTACTGTGTTTCGGATTATTCTCTCTCAAACCAGTTTACCGACATAGAATTTCCCCAAAGACTTTTAAAACACAATTAAATTACATGAGATATTCAAATGTACCTAAAAAAGTAATTTATGGAGACATACTGTAACTATAAAAATTTACCCGCTTATTTAAAAGCTTATGCTTTTTCAATTATTAATAATATACAATATATGCATGCAGTTCCAATACAATTCAGACAGTATCTGGATTATTTCTATGGATGTTTTACATACTTTCCCCCTTCATACAGTAATGCAATGACTATACTATATAATAGGAAAATGCATGCTGATCTGAGCGAGTCTTCCGACCGCCGGCGACGCTCCCGCGTAGGAGAGCTTGGGTCACGTTCCAGGTAGTGTCATAAAAGAGCCGCCCGCGTCCGAATAGAAAGGAAGTATGGAAACAATTGCGCCTCGTCCAGATGTTGCCACAGGCCACACAGATTGGCGAATAACAGATCATAAATATTTGTGTGCCGACAGGGTCCTCCTTCCACCAGCCGCTCTTTTTTCGTTTTCCCCCCCGCCAGTAGCCCTGGCGGAGTGGTAGTTTATTACATTTCGGTATACATGCGCCGCAGCTCGATGGCTTTTGCGGCAGAGAAGAGGGCAGTGCTTACTTACTAACTTAATACTAACTTAACCTATGGATGAAGCCGGCGCTTTGGCCGGCAACCTAAGATAACATTCGTGCATTTATAGTCTTTTAATGTTTTTATTTGTGTAGTCTTATTAATTTTTTTTTATTATTGATTTCCATTCACTCACTCATTCATACTTGTCTGTATTTACACATATTTACAAGCCTAGCACACGCACATTCATACGATGTTATTTACACTATTTACACTAGCACTTTGCGCCACGGCGCCGACTGTGCTCAAAGCGTCCGTGGCGGTTAGGCACTGCACACCCTGGCGACGTTAGCCGACGGCTCCACCTCTCGCCGCTGTTCGCAGAGCTCTGCGAGGAGTTGCGGCGGCAGCGCCCGGAACGTGAAGGCCACGTGTTTGGGCCCTGCTGGGGCAAAATAGGCTCTGTGGACCTCACAGTTCACCGCCCGGCCGGTTTCGCGCAGGAGCCGCGGAGCTTTCGGGCCCAGCGCCCGCGTGAGCGCCGTGCGTGCCCTCCGGCGGATCTCCTCCGGCAGCTGGCGACTTACTCCCAGGGCCCCATAGGTTACATTGTTCCTATGGTGGCGATTGGGAGGAGGGAGAGGAAGATGCGGCCGCGTTGCGGTGCGTACCGCTCGGTTCTCGGCCGCCCAAATCGGGCGTAAGGTCGAGACCGGCGCTGCCGCGAAGGTTTCGCAAGCATACGTCCATAAGCTGCGTATGCAGGCGGTAAAGAGGAGTCGCTTCTGTGGGAGTAACAGGTCCGGGGAGCTGAGGAGGGGGCGTAGAAGGGAGGTCCTGGCAAGTATTTTGTGGCGAAGGTCCTTGGCGTGCTTGTGCCAGTAGAGGCCACGGTCTAGAGTCACGCCAAGGTACTTCGCGCTTGGGGACCAGGGGAGGTGCGCGCCCGCTAACAGCACCGTCTCCTCGGGGTCTGCCCTCTGACGTGTGAAGTTAACGGCAACGCATTTTGTAGGGTTTAAGGTCAGTCGTTTCTGGCGGAGCCAGATAGGTAAGGCGGCGAGGCATTCATTCAGGTATCTCACTGCTTGCCTGCTGTTCGCCGACTTCGCGTAGTACGCAAAGTCGTCCGCGAACATCAGGAGCCCGCAACGCTGAATTCCCGTTCTCCTTTCTGCTAGCAAGGGCGCGTCATTGACGTACAAGCCGAAGATGGTGGGGGAAAGCACGCTCCCCTGTGGAACCCCCGCCTCGGCACGTCTTAGGGACGATTGTACGCCATTGACGCGCACTCTGAACGTTCTCTCTGTGAGAAAGCTACCGATCAACCTGGTATAGCAGTCGCTTATCCCTGACTCGATGAGACATAAGAGAGCCCCCTCATGCCACACCGTGTCGAAGGCCGACCGCATATCCAGGAAGACGGTAGGCAGAGTTTGCCGCCGCTCGAGAGAGAGGCCAATCTCGGTGCAGAGGCGCGTCAGCTGCTGCGTGGAGCTGTGGCCCGTTCTGAAACCGAATTGTTCGTCTCGGAGGAGACCTAGACGCCGTACTTCCTGTTGCAAACGCACCAGTATTAGGCGTTCTAGGGTCTTTCCTAGGAGCGAGAGTAGACTAATGGGTCTATAACTACTCGGCAGGAAGAGGCTTTTACCGCACTTGGGTATTAAGCAGATGTTCGCAGTTTTCCACGGTCGCGGGAAATAACCTTGCGCTAGGCAGGCGTTAAAGAGCGCCAGAAGAAAAGCCACCCCTTTGTCGCCAACAGCTCTCAGCTGCGCGACGGTGATACCGTCAGGGCCGCAAGATTTTTTGGGGTTGAGGCGGCGGAGCACCCCACGGAGTTCTCCGTCCGTCACACGACGGGCTGAGGTGTTCGGTGCGACGGACAGGTGGTGCCGTAGTCGCTCCGCAGTCAAGGGGGCATCGCTAGCTCCTGTGTTGTTGGTCCGGAACTGCCTCTCGAGCGAGTCAGCAAAGACTTCCGTTTTAGCGGCGTCGTCCCACACATATTCCGGTGCTGGATGAGGTTGACCGGGGACCCGTGGGGCGTCCGCGTTGGTCTGTACGGGGTGGTTTACTCCTGGTTGCCGTCCCAGCGCTTTGGATAAGTCCCATAGGCGTTTGTCGTGGAGGTTGCACTCTTCTAATGTATTTTTCCACCGAGCGTTTCTCTCGTCTCTCAGAGACGCACGGAATTCTCGGCTCAGCGCTCTCACCCGCTCCCCGTCTGCGGGATCACCAAATCGGCGATGAAGCTTTACTGCTCTGCGGAGCGCTTGCAGTATCCGTCTTTGCTCGTCTGTGAGCTCGGGACGAGAATCCGGCACGCGCGTCACTTTTGTGACCTTTTTGTACACGGACATGACCGTGTCAGTGAACAAGTTCACTGCAGATTCTATGTCCGTGTTTGTCACCAGCGGTCTCTGCTCGAGCAAATCGCTCACTTGAGCTTGATAGCCGACCCAGTCAGTGATGCGCGTAGTTCGCATTTTTTGCTGGCGTGCTGCGTCAAGAGATGTCACCACACATATTACCGGATTGTGATCGGAATCCAGTTCGGGAAGTGACGACGGTACATTGCCATCAACTCCCTTCGCGATTGCAAAATCGATAATACCCGGTCGCTTGCGCGTTCCGCGCTGGGCTGTCGGGAAGTATGTGGGACGTTTCGGTGCGCATACATATACGCCCCGTCTCATCGCTGCTAGAGTGGCGAGATTGGAGCCGTTCCTGTTGGACCCTAAGCATCCCCACGACCGGTGCCTTGCATTGAAATCGCCAAGTAGCAGAACCTTGGTGTCGAGCGCGAGGATAGCTTCGATTTCTGAGACGTTTAGAGTTTGATCTGGGCAGTAGACAGACGCGACAAGGAGTCGGCTGGTTCCCACCCAAATGTGCACTCCAACCGCCTCCAGAGATGTCAGCATTTGGGTCGGGAGGTTTGCTTTGAGCTGAGGGATGTCGCGACGAATGTTCAATGCGACACCGCCTCCCAATCTGCCTTCGCGGTCGCTCCGGTATGTAGCGAATCCTTGAATTCGGAAGTCACTCCGGGCGTTGAACCACGTCTCTTGTATCGCCATGATATCGAGTTTATGTGTTTCAATAAACTCGCCTATTTGCTGGGCTTTGTGCAGTGCGCTGCGCGCATTCCAGGTGCATGCACGCAGCGGTTGCATGCAGATAGATTGTGGCCTTCTCCTATTAGTTTGCGCCATCTTCCAGGAGAAGAGCTGCAAGCTGTGCTAGCATTGCCAGAAACTGGCTTCTGGAGAATGCTGCAGGGGCGGCCGCGGGTGGAGCGCTAGTCCGCGACTCCACCGCACTGCTTGTGCCCTGCGACACGGGGGCCTGAGCGGTATTTGCCTCTGCTAAGCTTTGTACCACCGCTGACCAGGCTGTCCCGTTACTTTCCTGCCGGGCTGCACCGCCCTGGTTTCGGGCATATGTGCCTTGGTTTGGCCGCCCGGCGTTTTCCCCGGCATCGTCTGAGGGACGGCCGGAGAGACTAAAGTAACTGCAGCCGGAGTATGAAGCTACGTGGCGTCCGCCGCAGTTGCAGCATTCAGGCGGGATATTAAAGTTTCCCCGTTTGGGGCAGTGCGCTGTGCCCTTAAACTCCGGCTTGTTCTGCTCCGTAGGGTGGCCATTTCCCTTGCAGAGCTTACAGCGGTAGTCATAGGCGCAATTGGCCGAGTGGTGACCCCATCTGCAGCAGCGGGCACAAAAGAGGTGTCGTGCCCTCTTTTCGCGCTCTACGATCACGTCAAAGTTATCCAACTGACGGATCGAGTAAATCTTACGCGAGGCAGGTGTGTCGCGTAGGGTGACCATGAATGTCCCCGTGTGCAGTTTACTGCGCTGCCATTCATTTAGTGAGGGTTCACCTTCACCTGCGGGTCCGGCGACCGCAGATTCTTTTAGGCGCCAGTGTTGCCTGACGCCCAGGGGTTCGTAGCCGAGCTCTCTTAGCTCTTGCGCTACTTCACCCTCCGTGAACCCTCTCGGGAGCCCCATGATTGCCACACGGAGGGTCTTTTCATGACCTTCGCGTGGTGGCGGGTGCGCGAATAGAAATATGCCATTCATTTTCGCGTAAGATTCCGCCTCTAAATACGCCACCTTGTCGGTGGTGTGAATGGCGTAGACAATGCGATTGCCCCGGTTTTTAACTCGGCCAATTGTGGCCTTTTTTCCTGTTCTTTCGCCCAGCGCACGACCGTGGGCGAGAACAGCATCGGGGGAGATCTTGAGCCTTATGTAATATGGCTTTTTCGGCGGCCGTGAGGCGGCCGCCGCTTGGGGCTCCCGTGTTTCGAGCGGAGCGTGCCCGGGCGCCTCCGTCGGGGAATTAGCGTTGCGGGACCGGCCGCGCTGGTTGACGGGGACGGTTTGCCGCTCTCAGGCCGCTCTCAGGCCACCAGCCGCTCTCAGGCGTGTGAATGCGTCACTACTTGCGTCGGATGAGTGCGTTTGAAGTGAATAATGGAACATGCAACCCACGCGAGTTGCAAATTTCGTCAAGGCTCTCGAGGAACAAGGAGAAATCCGTCTGTCCTCCCCCTCTGCGCCGTGGACATCGTCTGAGAATTAAGTCCGTTCTACTTATAACTTCAGTAGAATGTCGATAATCCAAAATAATAACAATCGAGGTGTGTCAAGTTAGCACAACCACCACAGCCACATGAAACCATTTGAAGTATTTAGTACTCATATACTACTGATTTATTCCCCCAAAATTAAATTGATTGTTACCGTTTATTAACTAAATATTGTTATGGCGACTTGAGGGTTGTGCTACCATGTTAGTCATTCCAGTACGTAAAAACTAGAATGTAGAAACGGGCATAATCGAATAAAACCTATTGGAAAATTATTCATTTATTACTCCAAAGTTATATTTGTCTTTGTTACCGTTTAATAAATAAATATTATGCCGGCAAGAGCGTCATGTTGCTATGACAGTCATTAGTGTGCGAAAATTAGAAAGTAAAACTTTTTCAAAATTGATATTCCTCAGCTGATCTGACCGAAATCAAGAATCTGGGAATTTGAAACGAATATTTTGATTTTTTGTGATACATTTCAGGAAGCCTTAACATTTTCAAACATTACTAAAAATGCCTCCAAATGTTTGCATTTTCCCCTCGAGTAAAGTAAAGAACGGTTAATAATATCTCAGGTTTTATTTTCGTTGAACACTGAATTTTCGAAAATTCAGAAGTTAAATTTTTTGGTCGCCTTCCTACAACTACGTATTTCAATTATACATATTTGAAATCTGGTTTCCAAAGACAGATCATTAAGAAAGGCCTGTATAATTTTTTTTGAAAAATGAATAGTTTTCGCGTAATTTTTGCTTAAATAATGCCAATTAAAATAAATATTTTCTCGACCCGAAATATTTTTTAAAATTTTTTCTTCAACAGAGCTTAACGTTTATAAAAATAACGCAGGTATCATTTTCGTTGGACACACTGAATTTTCGAAAATTGCAAAAGTTACAAATAATGCGATAAATTATGTGCACTACGAGATTTATTAATGATTCTCGTCGATCTCATGCGAAATTTGTTGCAACAAAATGAGTTTGGTTGCTTCACAAGGTCCAACCCCTGTGAAGTGTCCTAAACCCTACCCGTATCCTATTTCCTTCCAAATTCTGGTCGCTGGGTAGTGACGCAGGAGGGCGTGGTAGGAGCGTGCGCGAACATGCTACCTGGCGGTCCTCTTGACCACTGCGACGAGGTTGCGATTACACGTAAAATAAAATGTTAACGGAGAATTACTGCACAAATGTAAGCACTCATATCAACACTCGTTTAAGGGCTAAGACTCGCGTTGCGTCAATATAGACGTAACAAATTAAAAAAAAAACACTTGCTTAGACTGCTCAAAATCGCAGATACGCAACACTACAACTATTCCACTTTATATATATATATATATATATATATATATATATATATATATATATATATATATATATATATATATATTATATCTATATTTATAAAATAAAGTCGTGTTAGTTACACTATTTATAACTCAAGAACGGCTGTACCGATTTGGCTGAAAATTGGTGAGCAGGAAGCTTAGAGACAGGAGACGGACATGGGATACTGTTTATCCCGTTCGACAGCGTTCCTGTGTGAGAACGCACGTTTTTTCACGTTTTCGCGTGATTTTGCACGTTTTTGCGTGATTTCGCATGTTTTCGCGTGATTTCGCGGGTTTTCACACCTTTTCGACGGTTTTCGCACTTTTCATGCGTTTTCGCGTGTTTTCACGCGTTTTCGTATGTTTTCGCGCCTTTTCGATTAAGTTTTCTGTGCAGAAGCGTTCTGCAGCGGAGAACAAGCAAGCAAGCAATCAAGCAAAGATACAAATGAAGCTAATAAAAGCGTGTTAAAAAGTGAAGCGAAGTATAATTAGATAGATTTCTTTAATTATCTATTTAATATCAGAGCGTTTTTCTTTAAATTCTTCTTTGTTTGAGAGAAAAACACAAATCTGCAATTGCTTTATTATCACGAATGCAACAAGAATAGAGTTTCTCACAGTGTGTGCGACGCGAGAAAAAGATGGGACCGGCTGTTAAGGCGGAACAGAGTTCGCCGGGTCAGCAGAGTTCGCCGTTCGACAGCGTTCCTGTGTGAGAACGCACGTTTTCGCGTGATTTCGCATGTTAGCGGCCATTGTTGCCTGTTGTAACCCATTGTTGTAACACCGCACTGATTACAGAAGGCGATAATGATAGCCGCCTTTCGTTCGCCGTTATATCTATATATAGTCGTGTTAGTTACACTATTTATAATTCAAGAACGGCTGTACCGATTTGGTGAGCAGGAAGCTTAGAGCTAGGAGACGGACATAGGATACTGTTTATCCCGTTCGACAGCGTTCCTGTGTGAGAATGCACGTTTTTGCACGTACGCAGTGCAACAAGGATAGTACAGTTTCTCACAGTGAGTGCGACGCGAGAAAAAGATGGGACTGGCTGTTAAGGCGGAACAGAGTTCGCCGGGTCAGCTAGTCTATATATATAAAAGAAAGTCGTGTTAGTTACACTATTTATAACTCAAGAACGGCTGTACCGATTTGACTGAAAGTTGGTGAGCAGGAAGCTTAGGGCCAGGAGACGGACATAGGATACTGTTTATCCCGTTCGACAGCGTTCCTGTGTGAGAACGCACGTTTTCGCGTGATTTCGCATGTTAGCGGTCATTGTTGCCTGTTGTAACCCATTGTTGTAACGCCGCGCTGATAAAAGAAGGCGATAATGATAGCCGCCTTTCGTTCGCCGTTATATCTATATATCGTCGTGTTAGTTACACTGTTTATAACTCAAGAACGGCTGTACCGATTTGGTGAGCAGGAAGCTTAGAGCCAGGGGACGGACATAGGATACTGTTAATCCCGTTCGACAGCGTTGCTGTGTGAGAACGCACGTTTTCGCACGTTTTCGCGTGATTTCGCATGTTTTCGCGTGATTTCGCAGTTTTCGCGTGATTTCGCGGGTTTTTGCACCTTTTCGAGGGTTTTCGCACGTTTTCACGCGTTTTCGTATGTTTGGGCGGAACAGAGTTCTCTGTTAAGGCGGAACACAGTTCGCCGGGTCAGCTAGTATATATATAAAAGAAAGTCGTGTTAGTTACACTATTTATAACTCAAGAACGGCTGTACCGATTTGGCTGAAAATTGGTGAGCAGGAAGCTTAGAGCCAGGAGACGGACATAGGATACTGTTTATCCCGTTCGACAGCGTTCCTGTTTGAGAACGCACGTTTTCGCGTGATTTCGCATGTTAGCGGTCATTGTTGCCTGTTGTAACCCATTGTTGCGAGCAATTTTAGCGGCTAAGAATAAAGATGTAGATGACCTGAACTACATAATTCAGAATAAGATCATTGGAACAACGCATTCATTCAAATCTATTGACTGCGTCACGAATGAAGACGAAGCCACCAACTATCCAATTGAATTTTTAATCTCCTTGGATGTGCCTGGCTTACCACCGCACAATTTATGCCTAAAAGTTGGTTCCGTAGTAATCATGCTTCGAAACATAAACCAACCAAAACTGTGCAACGGTACGCGTTTGGTGGTTAGAAAATTGATGAACAATGTAATTTACGCGACGATACTCGAAGGAAAATTCGAAGGTAAGGAAAATCTCATTCCGAGGATCCCGATGATCCCAACCGATATGACGTTTCAATTTAAAAGACTTCAATTTTCGATCCGTCTTGCATTCGCAATGACCATCAACAAATCACAAGGCCAGTCCTTGAAAGTTTGTGGTTTGAATCTAGAATATCCATGTTTTTCCCATGGTCAATTATATGTGGCATGTTCACGGGTCGGAAGATCATCTGCGTTGTTTGTTTTTGCGCCTGATAATAAAACAAAAAATGTCGTGTACCACAAGGTACTTAACTGAAGAGTGGAACCTATGCACCAAAATACAGGAACAATAATGAATGATTAATCTACTTAATTTTTTATTTGTATTTTCTAATAAACAATTTAACTCAATAAATTCCAAAATCTGCTTATTTAATGGGAGAAAAAGATGGGACCGGCTGTTAAGACGGAACGGAGTTCGCCGGGTCAGCTATATATATATATATATATATATATATATATATATATATATATATATATATATGTGTGTGTGTGTGTGTGTGTGTGTGTGTATGTGTGTGTGTGTGTGTGTGTGTGTGTGTGCATTTCTATAAATATTTATAAATAATCTGCCTACGTGGGGCATAGCTGAGATATATTTTAACATCCTTCCACTAATAACTGATAAATAGTAATTTCTTTCATAATTGCCCTCTTTTTCTGCCCTGTTTTGCACTGATATTGATGTTTCCGTACTCTATTGACTAATGCTGTCCAAAATTATTCTATCCCGAACTTTCCGTAATTATCACCACAGATGCGTGCCTAATTCCAAATACTTTCCTACAATTTGGCGGCGTTTGATGCAATTACACATTACATGATTACACGCACTAATTCCTATTATTAACATGTGAATTTTTCTATTTCTCTGTTATGAATTATGTCGCCCTCGTGGGCTGAACAAAAACTATATTCCATACTGTTCCTTCGGCTGCTAAGCATTAGAGTGATGTCACTCGTTCCATGTCCAGAATAACAAAGAGCGTTTTTGTGCCTATTGACCGGATCATTACTTCCATTCCATTGTTTCTAATTTTTTTTAATCTTCCGGTCTACATACGCCACCTGTATTTACAGTGGGCGTCTACAAGTGACCATGGTCAAACTATATAACTATACCGCGACGTCAATTTTTTTCTCTCTTCCCGATCGTGATAATTTTTCTATATTCTGTTAATTGAAACTAAATTATTAAATTTTTAAATTATTAAATTTCCTGCCAATTTTTGAACATGGGTTCGACACACGTCATACACTCCCTACCTGTTGGATGTGGACGTGTGATTCTGTATAGAATCACGATTCCTGAAAGTTCTATTAATTGGAATTAATTAGTAGACTGATGACAACTACTATGAATTATCAGCCTTTTTTAACCAATAAAAATTTAACATTTATTCTTATTATTTATACATGGCAGTTCTGTCAAAGTTACGTAAATTTCTTTCAGATTAAACATTAAAACACCGTACGGGTTTGATTTTAGTTTGTAAGCTTACTTTCGCAATTATGCTCGTAATCTTGATTGTTGACTTCTCGTCTGACTGGAAGAATGAAGTTCCCGGAATCCCTGGTGAACCAATTTTCGTGTCCTTTTGTAAATAAAATTGTTCAGAATATTCTCAACGATTGCTATAATGAGATTTAATATTCCCACAATCTAACTCGCGTTCGCGACTTTCCGATCTGTGTTTCGTATGAAACACCTACTCGCGACTGACTATATTTAGTATGTAATTAGTGGAAAATTCTTCCATCTACGAAGCTACCGTGATGTATCACTTCTTGAAACATGGAGTATATTTCATTTCAACTTCGAAGTTGCCGATTACAATGTACCAACACATATTTACACGAATTAAGTTCTCAAACTTGAAACTAAGCAAATTCCCGGCTTACTATCATCTACATAAATCCAGCGTACGTTGAAAACTCGATCGCACTTCACCAACTGCTTACGCGTGATCACGACGAAAATTTTCTAGAGAGTGAATTTATGCAATCTTCCTGACGATCCCGACATCCAACGCCCCCTTCATACTTTTTGCACATAATGTATTCGGGGCCGTGTCCATTCGTACCACGTTCTAACAACAGGCATGGAAGAAAGCAAGCATCGGTGACTCTTGTTGATGTGTTGTCCTATTTACGCCATGCTAACGTGTCCTATTTACGCCATGCTAATGCTCTTTGACTATAAACGAGGCTACATTCAAACACTAAATCTTGATTTCATAATAAAAAACTAATTCCATGGTTCTTGCCTTATCACACTATAGTTACCTAAATATAAATATTCCTTATTATTACACGTTATGTACTAACAAAAAACAAAGAGTTCCATTTTAGGATTTTTCAGGATATGAACGTGTTGAATTGTTTACCAATTGCTTCCACCACCATTGCCCATTGAATGCAAATGTCAGTTCGCGCATACCAGTTGGTAGGGGGAGGGTCGTTGGGCTCTCCGCGCGGTTAGCATCGTTAGGGAAGCAGCAAATTTGGCCGCGCCTCGTCGTTTGCCACCCACTATGCCTCACATCTGTGCAGACACAGGGTGGGCATAGCCGCCAAGTGTTACATCGAAGCACGTTTTTCTCTCCCTATCGTAACTTTGCATCTTTGCGGCGGCTTCTGTCGCCAGCCGCGCAGTTCAGCAATAAACCGATTTAGCGGGTCGGGCCGGCCATAGAAGACCGCCCAGCTTGTTGCTCTCCCTTGCCGGTCTGGTGGTCCGTAAAGTCGGCATAGGGATAGCAAAGTTTTAAAAAAATTGAAATTTGACTAAAAATTTGTTGCTCTTTTTCTTTCTAATTTGTTACGAAAAAATTAATTTGTCACTATTCACTTGATCCTGCTATTAAGATTCGGGTAAATTGACATCAAGTTAGTAATTATGAGACTACTAACAAATTACAGAGAAAAATAAAAAGTAATTACATGAGGATTTGTCACTTTTTGTTGCTCAAGAATCCCCCCCCCCAAACAAAATTGGTTGGTCTTCAAGATATGTCGAATATGCGAAATTTCGCCAAATTCATATCAGGAAAAGGAACGATTACAAGAAAACAATGACATTCAAAGATAAATAACTACATAGGAAACTGTCGCTTATTTGTCGTTCAAGACTTGGTTACAGTTAGAGCTACTTTTTAGCACGTTGAAATACCCTAGTAACTTCACATACAGAGATTGTCTGTCTTTCACTTCGATTCCGTTTCATAAATTTGGCTAGAAGATTTTTGAGACGTGCGGTTTCACGCCCTGTTGCTACTATGTATATTACTTTCTTTCTTTGTTTGTGATGTTTTGTTTGTTGTAAATTGCCTGAGGATGAGGAAAAATGAGTTCCTACACACTCTAATTTTTAGACAAATTTTGTACATATGTAAATAAATTAATAATAAGTTCTCTTTAATAACCCGTGTGTCTAAAATGTGGTCAAATGCACGAAACTGAATTGAATACCCTAGAAGTACCCAATTATGATAGCATCTAAAAAATATTTTTCAAGAGAAGTAAAAAATTATATAAAGTTTATCTCTGAATGTTTCAGCAGGTGTTTCCTAACTTAATTTTTACTTGGATTTTTGTCGTTGAAGTGTAATAACTACCAGTTAACATTCTATTTCGGCTGCCGGATTCCCGTAAGAATATACGCTTCTACCTGTAATTCCATTTCTGTACCTGGGCAAACGAAAGTAACTATAGAGAAAAAGTGTGCTAAATTATATAATTCTTGCTTTAGCGTAAGTGTTAGACAGACCGATCATATAAGCGAAGGCATCAGCCAAAGCACCGTTAAATACACGATCCTGCCTTTAATTCTATTTCTGTGCCTGGGCACACAAAAATTGACACTGTGCAAACGGAAATATACTATTAAGAAATAGTATACTGAATATTATTATTGTTCCTTCAGCGCAAGTGGTACCCAGACCGATTATATGAAAAAAAGCGTAATACGGAACCCCGTTAAAAAACGCTTCTGCCTTTAATTCCATTTTTGGGCCTAAGAAAACGAAAATTGTCACTGGGTAACGAAAATATACTATTAAGAAAATGTATACTGAATATTATAATTGTTCCTTCAGTGTAAGTGGTAGCCAGGCCGATTATATACTCGTAAACAAAAGCGTAAGACTGAGGCCCCGTTAAATAGACGCATGTGCCTTTCATTCCATTTCTGTGCCTGGACAAACGAAAATTAATCCTGGGGAAACGATAACATACCATTAGGATGTAGTATGCAAAATATCATAATTGTTGCATTAGCGAAACGATTAGCAGAACCAGATAAAAGGCGCGAATTCGCTTCCCAGGCTATCTAAGAATAAACATATCTGCTATTAATTTCATTTCTGTGCCTGAGCAAACAAAAATTATTCCTGGGCAAACGATAACACGCTATTAAAATGTAGTATGCAAAATATCATAATTGTTGCTTTAACGAAACGCTTAGCAGAACCGGACAAAGGCGCGGATTCGTTCCCCGGGCAATCTAAGAATAATCGCTTCTGCTTGTAATTCCATTCCTGGTCCTGAGCAAACGCAAATTCATCCTGGGCAAACGATAACATACTATTAAAATGTAGTATGCAAAATATCATATTGGTTGCATTAGCAAGCCGCTTAGGAGAACCGGACAAATACGAGGATTGGATTACCGGGCCATCTAAGAGAAAACGCATCTGCTTGTAATTTCATGTCTGTGGCTGGGCAAACGAAAATAAATCCGGGGCAAACAATAACACACTACTAGGATATAGTATGCAATATATCATAATAGTTGCTTTAGCCAAACGCTTAGCTGAACTGGACAAACGCGCGGATTCTCTTCCCGGGCCATCTAAGAATAAACGCTTCTGCTCGTAATTCCATTTCTGTGCCTGGGCAAACAAAAATTCATCCTGGGCGAACGAAAACACACTATTAATATGTAGTATGCAAAATATCATAATTGTTGCTTTAGCCAAACGCTCATCAGAGCCAGACAAAGGCGCGGCTTCCCGGGCCATCTAAGAATAAACGCTTCTGCTTGAAATTCCAATTCTCATTACTTAAAGAGTTCTCATTACAGATGTGTTATTCTGAAGTGAAGAAAAATAAACAAAATAAAAATTGATTAGACAATAGATACGTGAATTTGTTTTATGTGCACACGTGGAAAATGATTGATATGCCATGTGCGAAGTTTGATTCAATTTTCAGATTTTATCCAACCTCCTTAAGTTGTTTCGACAGTTTTTTAATTTTTTTTTTTTAGTGGTGGGCAAAATAATTTTTGGGCAAATCTGGGCAAACGATTTACTATATTATTTTAAAAAACCTGATTTTTATATCAATATCGAGTTTCCCCGAAACTTTTTTGTAACTTTTTTGTGTAGGTAGGCAAACTATAATTCTTGGTGGTAAATCTGAGCAAACGATGAGCAATCGATATGTCAAGTTTGGTCAAAATTCCAGACTTTTTCCGGACAGCGTATAGTGGGCCGAAAATTTGTTTTGCGTCTAACATTTTCTCTAGGAGTATATTAACAAAAGCGTAACCAAGAGACACCGTTAAATAAACGCTTCTGCCTTTAATTTCACTTCTGTAGCAGTGCAAAAAAAAATTAACACTGGGCAAACAAAAATACACTATTACAAAATAGTATACTGAATGTTACTATTGTTCCTTCAGCGTAAGTGGTAGCCAGGCCGATTGTATGAACAGAAGCGTAAGCCAGAGCCCCGATAATTTAAACGCTTCTGCCTTTAATTTTATTTCTGTGCTTGGGCAAACGAAAATTGTCATTGGGCAAACGAAAATACACTATTGAGAATTAGCATACTGAATATTAAATTGTTCCTTCAGTGTAAGTGGTAGCCGGGTCGACTATATAAACAAAAACGTTAGTCGGAGGCACCGGTAAATAAACGCTTGTGCCTTTATTTGCATTTCTGAGCCTAGACAAACGAAAATACACTATTACGAAATAGTATACTGAATATTATTATTGTTCCTTCAGCGTAAGTGGTAGCCAGGCCGTTTATATGAACAGAAGCATAAGCCAGAGCCCCGATAAATAAACGCTACTTCCTTTATTTGCATTTCTGTGCCTGGGCAAACGAAAATAGTCACTGGGCAAACGACAATACACTATTGAGAATTAGCATACTGAATATTAAAATTGTTCCTTCAGTGTAAGTGGTAGCCGGGTCGATTATATAAACAAAAACGTTAGTCGGAGGCACCGGTAAATAAACCCTTCTGCCTTTATTTGCATTTCTGAGCCTGGGCAAACGAAAATTGTCACTGGGCAAACGACAATACACTATTACGAAATAGTATTCTGAATATTATTATTGTTCCTTCAGCGTAAGTGGTAGCCAGGCCGTTTATATGAACAGAAGTGTAAGCCAGAGCCCCGATTAATAAACGCTTCTGCCTTTAATTTTATTTCCGTTCTTGGGCAAACGAAAATTGTCACTGGGCAAACGAAAATACACTATTACAAAATAGTATACTGAATATTATTATTGTTCATTCAGCGTAAGTCGTAGCCAGGCCGTTTATATGAACATAGGCGTGAGCCAGAGCTCCAATTAATAAACGCTTTTTCATTTATTTGCATTTCTGTGCCTGGGCAAACGAAAATAGTTACTGAGCAAACGACAATACACTATTGAGAATTAGCATACTGAATATTAAAATTGTTCCTTCAGTGTAAGTGGTAGCCGGGTCGATTATATAAACAAAAACGTTAGTTGGAGGCACCGGTAAATAAACGCTTCTGCCTTTAAACGCATTTCTGAGCCTGGGCAAACGAAAATTGTCACTGGGCAAATTGTCATTGTTTCTATAGGGTAAGCGGTAGCCCGGTCGATTATATTAACAAAAGCGTAACTCGGAGACACCGTTTAATAAACGCTTCTTCCTTGAATTCCATTTCTGTATCTGGGCAAACGAAAATATTCTGTGGGTAAACGCAAATACTCTATTTGGAAATAGTAACTTAGGCAAACGATTTACTAAAATATTTAAAATACCTGATTCTTTTGGTCAAATTGGATTTGCCACGAAATTTTTTTTGTGTAATTTTTTTGTTTGGGTAGCCAAACGAAAATTTTTGTTTTTTTTCTGTGGGTGGGCAAACGAAAATTTTTGGTGGGCAAACCTGGGCAAACGATGGGCAAATGATACACTAAGGTTGGTTGATATCCCAGATTTTTTCGGCCAGCGTGTATTTGGCCCGAAAATTTGATTTGTGTGTAACTTTTTTTTCTGGGGGTGGGCAAACGAAAATTTTTGGTGGGCAAACCTGGGCAAGCGATGGGCAAACGAAATACCAAGTTTGGTTGAAATCCCAGATTTTTTCCGGCCAGCGTGTAGTTGGCCCAAAAGTTTGTTTTTTGTGTAACTTTTTTTCTGGGGGTGGGCAAACGAAAATTTTTGGTGGGCAAACCTGGGCAAACGATGAGCAAACGATATACCAAGTTTTGTTGAAATCGCAGATTTTTTCCGGCCAACTTCACGGAGGTGCACGCGGGACCTACCCCTTCACTGAACCAATTAACTGCATTCCAAAATGACGTGATCCTGTGACCATATTTATTATAATCATGCGAGCACTTCTCTAATTCATTCATTGCAAGTTTGTAAAAAAAATTATTTATCATATAGTGGTGAAGAGTTCAGCGTTGCTCAAGCATTTATTAAGCAGATTCATCTATTGGATAGGAGAAAGAATGGATTCGATTATAGCTTATAATTCTAGAAATATAATTGAGGCCAAAGCTCTTTATTTTGGCAGAAAGCTTTTTCGGTCGCATTGCGGCCATCTTCATTGCTACAAAAATAATAACAGTATATCTAAATTGAAAAATAAAAGTTTATCTACTACAGAATATTATTATGCATTCAATACAATTAGAATTTAAGCAAAATAGAAAAATTGGAATATAAATCGTGAAAATAGAAACAATTTTGAATAAAGAATACATGAAATAACAAATGTACAATGCAACAATTGTTAAAGAAGCTATAAAGTGCGATAACTCTTAAAAGAAGAAAGTTTTTTGGAATGACATCAATATTATTCTAAAGTACAGTGAAAATGAAACAATGTAGAAAATAGATAAATTCAGATGAGCAAACTGACATATGGATTCTGACGCGGCTAGGAGCCTCGAATCAGGCAACACATCGAAGGTCAAGGGCATTGCACGCTATTTAAAAGAAAGCTCTCAATGGAGAGGGGAGAACGGGTTTTTTTCTAAGAAACGGCCATTAGGGAAGGCCCGACCGGGTGGTGGAAAAGAGGCGGGCAGAGGGGTTAATGTGCCTGGGATGCCAGCTTCCGAAGGGGTGAGAGAGAAGGAATTTGTTCATTCAAAATAGTATGCTGGGGATTGTTTAATAAATTATGATGTATATGGCTTCTAATGGAAGTCTGTCAGTGTACCTGTTTTCAATTTCCAAAATTTTGACTTCACTGTCTGCATTAAATGAGTGTTCTTGTTCCAAGAGGTGGCTGGCAATGTGTGATTGTGTTCTTTTGTGTGTATGAGCTTGTACGTGTTCTTTGATTCTTTGCTTAAAGCAGGGACCCAAAAGGTATTGAATACCGGTAAAAATACCGGTATAATACCGGTATTTTTCCATACCTTTTTCAAATACCTTTATTCTTTTATATCGGTAAAATACCTCTATAGGACGTCTATACCGGTATGGACGTCCATAAAGGTTATACCGGTATTATACCGGTATTTTCAATGAAGAAATATAACTTATCATCCATACATGTTGAAAAAATATGTTACTTTAGTTAATAATATCTCACAAAATGTTTATTAATCAAATATCATTTCATAATTGATATTTATTATTTAAATTATTATTTTGTATACATAATATTAAACAACTGAATTAAATTCAGTTGTTTAATATGCCAGCATGCAAAATGGCTCCTTTTTGAAACGGAAGAACTACAAAGTTTCTTCACCCGATTGCTGCCATAAGTGAAACATTTACCGATAACTTTGTTTCTCCCAAACCAATAAGTGATTACGAAATCACGGTGTAGGCCAAGTACGGAATAATGAACTTTGCTTTACAGAAATTTGGACGGAAATTTGCGGAAACGGAAATTTGCTTTACAGAACATTGGTTATCTCCTAATGAAATTAGCATTTTCCAAATTCCAAACTCTTACCTCGCAGGCTATTATTACAGAGAGAGTGAATCGCATAAAGGTCCTACGTATGGGGGTTCCTGTATTTACGTTAGAAATAATATTGATTCTATCTCCTTGACGGAATTAAATGTGTATTCCATTGAAAATTTTCGAAATTTCTGTTGTACATCTTACTTCACTAAAAGTGATAATACTTTGCATCTACAGACCTCCAACAAAGAGAACTACAGATTATATTTTGTTGTTAGAAAACCTCGAGATAAAACTTAACAAAGTCAGCAATCGCTCTTTTGAGTCCATTTTAACATTGATTTTCAGGTCGAATCTCTCGAGAAAGAAAAGTTTCTCAATTTAATTAATTCCTTCAATTTAGACATTACAATTAATGTACCTACACGGATCACACAAAATTCGATGAAGGCAATTGATCAAATTATAATTAACAAAACAACTACTCGATATGAAGTTGAAACAAAAGATTTAGGATACAGTGACCACGATGCACAAATTCTTACCATTATAAGAAATGCGATCACTGACACAATAAATAATACACGTATGACTAGATTGTTTTCAAAAAGTAAAATAAAATTATTCATTGATTACTTGACTCAGGAGTCATGGGAAACGGTTTATAATACTGTTGATACAAACGACAAATATAATTCTTTTTTTTTTCAACTCTTTCAATTCATTTTAACACTTGCTTTCCTCTTCAAAAACGAAAATTAAATATTTCACGGAAAAGCAATTCTTGGATAACACAAGGGATTAGGACATCTTGTAAAAACAAGCGAATTCTTCCTTTCATTTCTAAACGTCATGACGTATCTCAAGATTTCCTTATCTACTTTAAAAAATACCAAACATTGTTGCGAAAAGTCATAAGGCAGGCTAAAATCATGAAAAACGATCAGGATATTTTGAACTCAAATAATAAAACAAAAGCAATGTGGAATATAATAAAAAATACTATCAAATCAACTAGAAAACCCGTAGAGAATGTTGTTTTAAAATATAACGATATAAATGTGAACGATCCGGCAACAGTGGCTAGTCTCTTTAACCAATACTTTTCGAGAATTCCTGCCGATCTCACTGAAGGTCTTCAGGCACAAAATTCAAAAACAGAGAGTTCACCCAAAATTTTAGACACAATATTCGTTTCCGAAACTTCTTCCTATGAAATTCTCAAAATAATCGGTAAACTAAAAAATAAATATTCGTCCGGTTTAGATGAATTCCCGGATTCTTTGTTAAAGACCTGTGCGTATGCTATTATACACCTGTTAACTCACATATTTAATTCGTCGTTATGCACCGGAACGTTTCCAGATATTTCCAAAACAGCTAAAATTAAGCCGCTCGTCAAAAAAGGCAACAGAAATGAAATTCCATATCATCGGCCGATTTCTCTTCAGTTTTTTCAAAAATATTAGAGAGACTTTTTTACGTACGAATGGAAACCATTCTCAGTAAACATGACGCGCTTTCAGATTGCAAGGATATATAAACACGTTTTCTAGGTGAGTGTATCTCGTTGCGGTATCCTGCATTAGAAAAGTTTTTGTTTAAAAGTGTTTGTTTGTAAAAAAAAAGCGTTTGTTTACCGAACTTTTGTACTACTAGACTCCATTTCTTGTGGCATTGGTGGTATATTCCATTTCCTGTGGCAGTTGTAGTGCGCAATTATTGTCCTGAATGGAAGATCCTTTAAACCAGGGACCGAATACCGAAATAATAGCGGTAAAGGTATTTATACCGGTGTAGAAATACCTTTACCTCTATTATACCTTTATTCAAAATACCTTTAAAAATACCGGTATAAGACGTCAAATACCGGTATTTTACCTTTATCCGACGTCTATACCGGTAAAATACCTCCATTTAAAGATATTATACCGGTATTCTCTCATCAAAATACCGGTATTTTCATAAGATAATACCGGTATTTCAGTAGAATCATACAGGTATTTGGGGGAAATTCATTGTGTTTTTTTCCGCTGAGATGGCTCAGAGGAAACAACTATTTACACGGCAGAGTTTCTGACCGGGAGGTCCTAGGGTTCGAGTCCCGAGGGTGGCGGATTTTCGACACATATTCTAGCTAGGTCGAGTTCTGCCGTTGACCGGGAAGTCGAGTTCTGTCGTCAGACGGAGGGACCAGCCAACGGTCTTTCGCAGACATCAACACGAGTTCGTTCGCTGACCTTGGACCTCACGTCCGGGCGCAGAGCTTGGCGACACGTGATAGTATTGAAAATTTATCGAATATCTCCGTATAAATCTTGTCCTTTCTAGTAGCGATAAAAAATGGAGAAACGTGTCTTCTTATCCATAAATGAGTCTTCCCACGCATACCAAACTTCGTTCTTGCACGACTGTGTTTATCACTAAATACGATTATTTGCTTAAATTTGATCGTATCACTAACATTCCCGAAAACAATTTTTTCAGTTTCCTTATTCTGCACCGTAATTATAACTAAAACAATATTAAAAATTGACATTGAGCGCTAATAGACATATTAACTATTCTTACGCGAGGAAACAGAAGCGTTATGTTTAATTAAAAACTAATGATTGAGACATGTTTAATTTACAGCCATGTATTATTTGAGAAATTTCATTAAGAAAAAATATTAATAGTACTATATAATATTAATTAATTTTAATAAATATTTTAAAATATTAATACTAATTAAATTTTAAATGTTTGCAATAAATTTGGGTAAATTAATTTATTTTGTTTGTTAATTTATAAATTTATTTAAATTAAATGTTAATTTTAATTAAAAAGTAAAAATGTTAATATTAATAAACTCTTTTATATTAATTAATAATGTTAGTATATATTTCTTATTATTAAGGAAGAAACACTCTTCTCGAAGTGGGCTCCTCCAGATGCATTTTACAATGTACGCTACCCACGTAGAAGGGACCCTTGCCCACATGCAATATTAATGGCTAATAATAATAACAACAATAATAATAATATAATAATAATAGAAATAATAACAATAATTTACTTTTATTACAAATTTTCTCAATATTTGCAGTTAATGTCAAAATATATTAAACCCTTAAATAGGAAAATAACATTTTATTTTAGCCCTATTTATTAATGTATAATTAAGATTTAATTGTGAAATGAAGTAAAAGGAAATCAATTTTTAACAATAACAAAACTGGGCCTGAAAGCCTGGGCGTTTGTGATTATCTCAAGGTGTCAACGCTTCCTCAGTTCGCCGAAGGAGGGGTCGGGGAGGGAAGAAACGGTCCTACACCTACGGCCGGCGCATACGTTGACAGCCTCTCCATGTGCGAAATACAAAGGCTTAGGTCATCTCTCAGGTCAGATGGGAGATAGCTCGATGACACTAAGAAAAGGTTCTCTTCAATGGAATCAATAATTATTATTTCATATTTCAACTTTTCCGAAGTTTAAATTAAGGGAGGTTTTCAATACATACAACGTATGCAAAACGTAAACGCCCGAACACAAAACATTTACAATAATAAGAATAGAATGTAATACAGTTATTTTATATATACACTACTGTTTGTGCAAAATTGCAACACCGCGAAGGAGCGGCATTGAACGCATCGCATTTCGTGGATAAGTTTGTGACATTGAGATGGCCAGGTGATTACATTTACAACGCCGCCAGTCACGTGGTTGCGACGTAGGGACGGCTTATCGCACCATGTTCGGGTATAAATAGAGGCGCCTTGGAGAGGCTACAAACAGTGACAGGTGGCTCGCACAAGTTGTCTGTAAGTCACACCGTGCCTCGTCGCCGACAGCGAGTGCAGTACGAACACTTGACGGACTTCGACCGGGGCAGGGTCGTTGGGATGCGAGAAGCTGGGTTGTCCTACCGTCAGATTGCCACACGTCTGGGACGAGCCGCCAGTACCATCATGCGAACATGGAGTCAGTGGTCTGCGTTAGGTCGTACCCACCGCCAGCGTGGGACAGGGCCTCGCTATCACACTACGGCGAGGGAAGATCGACACCTCTACCGTATGGCCATCACCGATCGCACAGCGACATCCACCACGTTAGCACAGCAGTGGAATACAGTGACAAGTCACAGCATGTCCGCCAGCAGTGTTCGGCGCCGTCTTGTGCAAAGGGGCTTGATTGCTCGCCGCCCCTTGTTGCGCCTTCCACTGACTCTCGACAACAGACGCCTCCGGCATCTGTGGGGCGTCGAACATCGACATTGGCGGGCTGAGTGGCAGCAAGTCATCTTTTCCGACGAGTCCCGCTTCAATTTGATCAATAACGACGGTCGTATACGTGTTCGACGACATCGCGGTGAACGCAATCTGGAGGGATGCATTCGCCAGCGTCATACCGGCCCAACACCCGGTGTAATGGTATTGGGGTGCCATTGGCTACCACTCACGGACCCGCCTACTCCGCATTGAGGGAAATCTCAACGCCCACCGGTACATCGAGGAAGTCGTGAGGGCGGAGGTCGTGCCCTTCGTACAACGCTCGCCTGGAGCGATATTCCAGCAAGACAATGCGCGACCCCATATCTCTCGCATTGTGCAACGTGTGTTCAATGAACACCAGATACAGCTCCTTCCGTGGCCGGCTCGTTCACCTGACATTTCGCCAATTGAACATGTGTGGAGCATGCTTTCCCAGAGGCTGGTCCGCCAGGCAACTCCGCCAGCTTCCACCGCCGAACTCTGGACGCGGCTTGAAGGAGCATGGCAGGACCTGCCACAAGAAGCGATACAGACTCTTATTAGCTCAATGCCGCGCCGTGTACAGGCTCTTGTGGATGTGCGTGGTGGCTTCACAACTTACTGACTTGGCATGTATCCATGTATTTGATGGTACTGCAAATGAAATAAAGTAGTGCCTGTGGCATGGGTGCACAGTACATTGAATATCATTTCCCTAGATCCATTCGTTCTTGGTGTTGCAATCTCCACAAACAGTAGTGTGTGTATATATGTACCATATAATATTATATATATATATATATATATATATATATATACAAAATAATAATTTAAACAATAAATATCAATTATGAAATGATATTTGATTAATAAACATTTTGTGAGATATTATTAACTAAAGTAACCTATTTTTTTAACATGTATGGATGATAAGCTATATTTCTTCATTGAAAATACCGGTATTATACCGGTATTTTTACCGGTATTCAATACCTTTTGGGTCCCTGCTTTAAGCAAAGAATCAAAGAACACGTACAAGCTCATACACACAAAAGAACACAATCACACATTGCCAGCCACCTCTTGGAACAAGAACACTCATTTAATGCAGACAGTGAAGTCAAAATTTTGGAAATTGAAAACAGGTACACTGACAGACTTCCATTAGAAGCCATATACATCATAATTTATTAAACAATCCCCAGCATACTATTTTGAATGAACAAATTCCTTCTCTCTCACCCCTTCGGAAGCTGGCATCCCAGGCACATTAACCCCTCTGCCCGCCTCTTTTCCACCACCCGGTCGGGCCTTCCCTAATGGCCGTTTCTTAGAAAAAAACCCGTTCTCCCCTCTCCATTGAGAGCTTTCTTTTAAATAGCGTGCAATGCCCTTGACCTTCAATGTGTTGCCTGATCCGAGGCTCCTAGCCGCGTCAGAATCCATATGTCAGTTTGCTCATCTGAATTTATTTATTTTCTACATTGTTTCATTTTCACTGTACTTTAGAATAATATTGATGTCATTCCAAAAAACTTTCTTTTTTTAAGAGTTATCGCACTTTATAGCTTCTTTAACAATTGTTACATTGTACATTTGTTATTTCATGTATTCTTTATTCAAAATTGTTTCTATTTTCACGATTTATATTCCAATTTTTCTATTTTGCTTAAATTCTAATTGTATTGAATGCATAATAATATTCTGTAGTAGATAAACTTTTATTTTTCAATTTAGATATACTGTTATTATTTTTGTAGCACTGAAGATGGCCGCAATGCGACCGAAAAAGCTTTCTGCCAAAATAAAGAGCTTTGGCCTCAATTGTATTTCTAGAATTATAAACTATAATCGAATCCATTCTTTCTCCTATCTAATAGATGAATCTGCTTAATAAATGCTTGAGCAACGCTGAACTCTTCACCACTATATGATAAATAATTTTATATTTACAAACTTGCAATGAATGAATTAGAGAAGTGCTCGCATGATTATAATAAATATGGTCACAGGATCACGTCATTTTGGAATGCAGTTAATTGGTTCAGTGAAGGGGTAGGTCCCGCGTGCTTATGCGTAGGGCTACACCCCATCATGTGCTCCCTAGTTGTAAATGCCGTAGAAAGATCTTGCGTCAGTAACAGTTTCAATGATTTGAAAATGCCGCCACAGGGTACTGGAGGGGAGAAATCGGTAGTGGGGGCAAATGGGCGACCTGTGCGCACTCTACTCGGACACCACTTTCTGGGGAACTAAAAATTCGACGGTGGCGCCATCTCTGAATGGGACACCATTTCTGGGTACCCTCTCGGCTGCCCGCAGTGAGCCGTCTATACCTCTTTAGTCTTGGTAAGGGTGCCTGAAATATTGAGGGAATTGCATGACGGAACTTCGGAAGGACATCTCGGTATAACGAAAACATTAGAGAAAGTGCGCGAACGATTTTACTGGGTTAATTGCAAGCAAGGCGTAAAGATGTGGTGCACAGTGTCAAGTTTGTGCTACCAGTAATGGGCCACATAAAAAGAGAAGAGCGAAGATGTGGCAATACAACGTTGGGAGTCCTTTCGAAAGAATTGCCATTGACTTCGCTGGCCCATTACCAATGTCAAATGATGGAAATAAATACATACTCGTGGCTATGGATTATTTCAGCAAGTGGGTTGAGCATATCCCCTACCTAACCAAGAGGCCACTGCTATCTCCGAAGTACTGGTTAATGAATGGGTGAGCCGATTTGGTGTGCCACTGGAATTACATTCAGATCAAGGACGGAACTTCGAATCTGCAGTGTTTCAAGGGGTGTGTGAACTTCTTGGAATAAGAAAAACAAGAACAACAGCCCTACATCCGCAGTCAGACGGAATGGTGGAACGCATGAACAGAACACTGGGAAAATATTTAGCGAAGGTTGTGTCAGATCACCAACGCGACTGGGACCAATACATACATCTTTTTCTTCTAGCCTACCGCTCATCTGTTCATAAGACAACTGGGCAAACACTCGCTAATATCCTCTTCGGCCGGGAACTACGTCTATCATGTGATCTACAGTTCGATTGTAAAACTAATGAAGAAATAGCCGGTGAAGACTTTATAAATGACCTAAGATGGAAAATGGACGTAATTCATAACCAGGTGCGTGAAAGAATCCAAATCGCAAGTGACAGGATGAAAGACCGGTATGACATCAAAGCTGAAGGAGGAGTTTATCTACCTGGAGATCATGTCTGGCTGTTTAACCCCCAACGACGCCGCGGTTTGTGTCCAAAATTACAACGACATTGTGACGGACCGTACAAGGTAGTGAAGAGGATCAATGATGTTGTCTACTGAATTAAAAAATTGCCGAATGGAAAACCTTGAGTCGTTCATTCGAATCGGCTGGCCCCGTACGCAGGAAGTAATGAAAATGATGATGAAGAAAAGACCGCACGAGTTTGTGAGCTGGACATGCAAGAGTTCACATTTCACGAGTTTATGTCTCATTATAGTGAAAAGCATAAAGCGCGTTATGGTGTAACAATGGAAGTGCAACGGGATCTGTTTGCGCTACCCCTGGCATATGCATTGGCGCATTGTGTCGCCCAGGATTTAGATATGACCAGAGGTCTTGCTGCTGTATTCAAGAGAAAATACGGAAGGATAGAAGAATTAAAGAACCAACAACCAGATATTGGGACGGTTCTGCAACTGCACGACGTCAGTCGATATGTTTATTACCTTGTCACAAAAAGTAAGTCATATCACAAGGCATCCTATGAAAATCTTTGGGAAACTCTGATTGAATTACGCCAACAAGTACTGCAAGACAACGTCCAGAAGATTGCCATGTCAAAATTGGGATGTAGTTTTGATGGACTGAACTGGAGAATAGTGAGAAGCATGTTGGAAGTACTGTTCCTGCACACTGGGGTTAGCATCTTAGTCTGCAGCTACCACAATGGAATGTCGTCATATCCAAAGAAGACAATTGACTGCCACTTCTTCTTAACCTCCAACTGCACTAGAGGCTCCAGCTGAAAGTATCTGCATGATTTCACTAAACGCGCTCCGAAACGGATCGCTACTAAGGAGGGGGTAGTGTAACGAATATTGCGTCACCGGCCGGCACCACCACGAACCACCTGTACGCGCGGATTGCGTCATCTGCCGGCGCCACCACGCGCTGCCTGTGAGCGCGGGTTGCGTCATCTGCCAGCGGTCTCTGCACTAGAGTATTCCAGAACGTCCGGAAAGTTCTCGACGACACCCGCCGAGTATAAATACGCGGCGGCCGGCGATCGCGAGTCAGTCTTAAGTCCGCAGTGGAAGCTGAACTGTGAAGTGTGTGCATCGCGGTGAATAGTAAGTGCAGTGATTGTGCTCAGTGACGTGAACTGTGGTCAATGCATCGAACTGTGATCAGTGCAGTGAACTGTGGTCAGTGCTTAGAACTGTGCGAGTGTGTAAGAGGAGAAGTGTAAATAAATAATCAAGAGAAGTGTAGTGTAAATAAATAATCAAGTGTTTTCAGTGATTGTGTTAAGAAACAAAATAAACGTTTTTGTTAAAATAATATCGGACTTTTAATTCACCACCTAGAATCGTAACAGTATGATGCAACTGTTCAGGTATAACTGATCAGGTATACTGCAACTGTTCTCTTTTCTCCGTGTACGTGGTTGAATAACTACAAAGTTTGAAAAAATATTTATTTTATAAAGGAGAAGTACAATTAAATCGCGTATAGAGTATAAAATGAGTATTAAATATCTATAAACTATCTTCTTAGTTTTAAGTGATTGTGCTCGTTGGTTCTCTGTATTTTCGAATTTAAATATCTGGCTTGGTCCGATAACTCTGATGCGTGTTTAAACAATGTTTATATAATACATGGCAACATTTATCAATTTATCTTTACTGTAATAAACTAGTATTGAACGTGTATTCAAACATTTGATAGATTTTAGATATTCGCACTTGTTGGTACTCTCGCCTTTTGCTATTCGAAAGCCGTACGTGGTTGCATAACTACTAAGTTTTAAAAATGTATTATTTCATAAATGGGTGGAGCAATTAAATCGCGTATAGAGTAAAAAAAGTGTCATATATCTATAAACTATGTTCTAATTTTTATGTGATTGTGCTCCTTGGTTCTCTGTATTTTCGAATTTGAATATCTGGGTTGGTTCGATAACTCTGATGCGTGTTTAAACAATATTTATATAATACACGGCAAAGTTGATTAATTTATCTTTAGTGTAATAAACTAGTATTGAATGTTTATTTAATTATTTAATAGATTTTAGGTATTCGTGCTCGTTGGTACTCTCGGATTTCCTATTCGAAAGTCGTAAGTGGAACTATAAGTCGTAAGTGGAACATATCCACGAAGTTTTGAAAATTAATTATTTCATAAATAGCAGAAGCAAGTAATTTGCGTATAAAATATAAAATTAGTATCAAAAGTCTGTAAACTATGTTGTTAGTTTTATTTGATTGTGCTCGTTGGTTCTCTCTCTTTTCGAATTTGAATATCTGTCGTGGTTGGATAACTCTAGTTCGATTGTCAACAATATTTATTTATTTATTACATTGCCACGTTTATAATTTTTTCTTTGGTGTAAGATATTAAAATGGAATGTTAATTGAAATATATAGGAGGTTTTAGTATTTAGTATCCATTGGTATTCTGAAATTTCCTATTCAATTGTCGTACGTAGTTGCATAACTATGACGTTTTTTAACATTTATTTCATAAATGACTGGAGCAATTAAATTTTGTTTTGAGTAATAAATTAGTGTCAAGCGTTTTTTAAATTATGAAATTTGTTTTATTTGATTGTGCTCGTTTGTTCTCTCTACAGTCCATTATTTTTTATAATGTTCGGTGTTGCGTCATGCCTGCTGACATTGACATTGATGATTTTCGACTGAAAATACGTGATAATTAATTCCAATTTGTGGCAATTAATTAGCAATAAATTATTTGAGGGTTTCCGTTGAGCTCCGACTCGAATTTACCTTATGTGTGTGCTGGTTTGACGTCAAGCTAGCACCCCCCCGTTTTCTCTACGAAAATACGTGGCAATTAATTCCAAATTGTGGCAATTAATTGGAAATTACTTATCAATAAAAGATTTGACATGTTTCGTTGCGGTGTGCTGACTTGGTTGTTCCAGCTTGATGCACCTCACCCGCTACCCTCTCAGCGGATCTGTCGCCCCATGGCCTTCCAATAAAATTTGGATCTCAATATAATTTCAATTTTATTAGATCTAAAATGACCGAAATGTTCATGCGTTGACCGAATCTCGCCTATGCGCTTCCGGAACCGTTATTGGGATCTGCGTCCCCTGGTTCGTTGTAACAAAAATCCCTCATATAATTTCCACATTGACAATTTCGAATTATTCTTATTCTGGTCGTCATCTTCATCTAAAATCAGTACTATAATCTGTTTTCCTACAGGGTCCTCTCTTTGAATCTTCGCTAATTCACCCTTCGTCCATCGCGGTTGTATCTTTGCCAATTGAATCACGTTTATTTCTGGTTCTGGTCTGTTCCTCTTCTTGCATCCTAATTCTAGATAAGTAATCGGGCAAAACATTATCTCGACCCTCACAATAACGAATATCAAAATCGAATTGTTGTAGCCACAACGATCAAGTTTAACAGTCTATCATTATTCAAGTGGCTACGCATAAGGAAAATGAATGCCTTATGGTCCGTTATTACAGTCAATGGTCGCCCAATCAGCAACGACTTCAACCTTTGTGTCGCCCAAACAATTCCCAATGCCTCCCTTTCACTGGTCTTGAAATGACGGTCACTCGGGGTTAATATGCGGCTTTCTACGGCGATAATTTTCTGCTTCTCATCCTGGTCTGTTTGAAATAATACAGCCCCCATGGCGAATCCACTACTATCCACCTGCAGGTACATCCTCTTGTCGAAATCGGGATAACAGATTAAGAACGTCTTGTCAAACAATTCGTTTAATTTATCGAACGCCTCCTGACATATTGCGTCCCATTCCCATTTTCTTCCCTTCTTCAACTATCCTATTATTGGATGTATTATTTCCGAATATCCCTGGCATAACCGCGAGTAATAATTGCACACCCCAATTACTCTTCTGACATCTGATATTCCTAGATCGAGGTAATCTCTTGATAAGCTCACGCTTCCGGTCCTGTATGGTCATTCCTTCATGTGATATCACAAGCCCCATAAATTCTATATTCTTCCTTCCGAATTGGCATTATCCGTTATTTATTGTTAAATTGTATTCACGAAACGTCTCAAGTAGTTGTCTCAACTTTTTTAAATGTTCCATAAATGTTCCATGTCCAATGATACATGATTTAGTTTTATGAGATAGTTTATTTTTAATTATTCGTAATTACTAGGGAACGGATTTTCATGTAAATACACGTTTTGATAGGAACAAGGTACCTGCTTTGAATTTGTTTTCTAGACATTCTTAATTAATTGAAACCATTTTTATTTTACATATTTTTACATATTTTACTATTGCAACCTTCCCATCTGCCCTCCCGTTGGGTGGCCAATGCAACCTTCCCAACTTACTCACTATATTTACTCACGCCCACACGTTGGCGTGCATTGTAACCGATCTTATTCACCCTACAATGTGAACTAAACTATCGTGGCTGCCTTCTACTATACCTTTGTTCTATTCTGTCAACTATTTGCCCTGCCCTCGCTCTTGCTATTTTCTGGATACAATAACACTTTCGTTTATCAGTCGCCCGTACCTCGGCTAGCGTATACTATTACTAAATCTTACCTGGGCGTGACTCGCGTGCTCATTCCATACGGACTTGAGACGGGATACCTCGCATTCGTGCCTGGGTCAATTTCTAGCTAACTACTGAAAAATGACACACATATTCAAGGCAATCATGAGCCACACTGAGTGCTCATTCATTTATTGCAAGCTCCCCTTCAGCACATTGCCAAGGTAAATACATTACGCCCTCTCTTGATACTGTTTGCCCCTTTTATGGCATGCAAATTTTAACACATCAACATTGAACCCTAGGCTTGCAAAAAAAACTTAACAAAAACAAAATACAAACAACATAAAATAATACCAATCACACTTAAAACATTAATAAAATCTTCATTCACACAGGAATGCGCATTCTGTCGTGACCTCGTCTTATGATTGTAATCTTACTTTAATTGCCAAAACTTGATCTTCGACAGAATCTTCCCGTATTTGCCTTGAACATAAAAAAATAAGGTACATATGCAATTCATGCAACTTCCCTTTGCTGCGGTGCCGCACACTGTCAGCGCCCGTCGTTGCCCGGTGTCTCGCGCACCGCTCGCGTCCGAAATTCCAACTCGGCTGCCACCAGTTCCTGGACGCCACTAATTCCCTTTCAAAATCGTTACTTATAATCTCGGTTATTATTTCTCACGAACTAATTACGTTCCCGTTAATGTTTTCCTATGTCACACGACGTTTTCAAATTCGGGAATTTTTTTTTATTTATTTTATTACGTTCCCCGCGGCGCGGACGTATATTTTCGACGTCCCGAACGACTGCTAATTTAATTTTATACTGGCCT
The DNA here is from genome assembly GCA_011170035.1 of Teleogryllus occipitalis. Lineage (NCBI taxonomy): Eukaryota > Metazoa > Arthropoda > Insecta > Orthoptera > Gryllidae > Teleogryllus > Teleogryllus occipitalis. The sequence goes on along the minus strand of BLKR01000761.1, from coordinate 99,288 downwards.
ATGTCTTACAAGTGTTCCAGTTTGCTGCCTTCATGTCAATCACTGTTCATTCCCATGCCCACTTACGCGAAATAATGTTCTCACAATTTTGTCCTTGAAATTAAAAAAATAAGTTAAATTTTATCTACACAATGTTCAAATGACTTCCTTTACTTGAAAATGCTTTAAGAAAACACTTCCACTAAATATTTCCGAGAAATTCCAAAACTTTCAACACAACGACATAATGCGTGTACTCGCGACCAAAACTCAACTCATTCTGTTCCTTACCACTTTCTCCCATTGTTGGCCTATAATCCGACAACTTTATTTTTTCCAAAAACCCGCCCATCACGGTAAAACATGTTAGAAATATTCATATTTCCATCGTTTGCGGGCGTCTTACGACTCACTACTTGCTTCATAAATTTATTAAATTTTATTTAATAATTGTCACACGGCTGTATTCCTTTTCCCTTTTTTCCTTTCTTCGAAAACAATTATTTCCGTGTTCTTTCTCCGTGATGACGTCACTTAATTTTCTCAGGCGGCGCGTCGCTTTTCTTTCTTAATCCCCCACGTTATAAATGTAAATATTAAACTAATTTGAGTCCCGTACGAATTCCCCCGTGCTGTGACTAATTTTGCCCTAATCAAAATATTCTGTTTTATAATTCCAGAAGGTTTGATGTTAATCCGTCCAGGCGTTCTTGAGATATTCATTAAAAACTAAATTTCTTATACACTTTCAATAGGGAAACAATGGGTGCCATGTTCTTCGTTCTTAAGCGTGTTACATACAATTCAAACAATTTCTGATATTTCTTGAACCCGTGGCTCGAATTATGTGATTTTTGCTTTAAAATATTCCTAAAATCAGGTTCTACCCATTGTTTGTGTTGCCCATTTCCTTACGTTTTCTGCTACCTTCTGAGAATTATAAGCGCGCTGCGTTGCCGTCTATTGTTTTCTTTCCATACTTAATTTCTCTTTGACGAATAAAATTCTGTTCTCTGTATATTTTACGCGTTCTGGGTCTTGCAAATCATTACAGAATAAGTACATATTTTCACATATTTTACCTTTTACCACTATTTTTTAACATTCGTTAGCAACATTTTAACATTTCGTTACAATCGAATATTACTTGCACAAAAAATATCAAATTAGAATTTCCCAATAATATTTCGGAAATCTGTTTTTCTGATAAACTTAGCAATGGAACAGTGCACGTTTATGTCCTCCTGACCTTCGCTCCTCTGCCCTTGCTTCTCAGAAAGCGCGTAGGATGAGCGGATGGTCAAGAAGCAGAAGTGTAAGCAATCACATGCTTTCTCGTGTTACATTCAACCCACGCGCAACACAATATTAATCGGACAAACATTGTTTAGAATATCTGTCTTATCGCGCTTCTTGCGCCCCACCTAGATACCTCTCTGCCTCATAAATGCGAAAATCGGAACCTATCAGTATTAGCTCTCCACTACAACTGGTCACTTATGCAACGGCTCTTCGTAAAACTACAGACTGTACTTTCAAGTATTTTACGTTTCATATAGCAATCTTATTGAGTGGTGTAGAGTAGACTGGTGCGAGACAATGCCAAAAATCGCAGCGGCATCCAAAGAGTTAGTGGCTAGATACATACGCGAGTTTCCTAATGAAACCAGAAATGACTCGAGTATATTGTACTGCGCATGCTGTGAGAAAAAGGTTTCAACCTCCCAACGGTTTTAAGTCACGCAGCACATCGCTACAGCAAAACACAGAGAAAACAAAGAAAGAAAATTGAAGCTTCAGCAAATATTCCCGACATCTTCACCTCTCAGTTCAATTCCTGAAATCTTCACCGCTCAGTTCAATCAAGTTTTCTTTACCGATTTGTGTCGTGCTTTGGTTAGAGCCGATATTCCCATTTACAAAGTCACGACCCTGAGTTCAAGAGCTTCTTAGAAAAATACACTGACAAACAAATTCCGGATGAAAGCACACTCAGAAAAAAATTCATGAAAACTATTTATTTGGAAACTCACTAAAATTCGAGAGGGAATAAAAACTAGTAAGGTCTGGGTTTCAATTGATGAAACTACTGGCGTTCAAGGTAGATATATTGCAAATATTATTGTAAGAAAGATGTACCCTGAATCTCCTTTGACATCATTTCTATTAAATTGTGAACTTTTAGAAAAATGCAACCACGCTACAATTGCCAGGTTCTTCAAAGACTCGGTGAGTATGCTGTGGCCTAGTGGTATCACGCATGAAAACTTGTTTTTAACAGATGCTGCTCATGGTGAAAGCGGGGAGTGCATTAAGTGTTCTACCCAAAGATGATTCATCTTACGTGCGTAGTACATGTTCTTCATCGAGTGGCAGAAACTGTTCGACATCAATTTCCTGATGTCGATACTTTAATAATGACTGTTAAAAAAGTATTTTTTGAAAGCATCAAGCAGAGTTAAAATGTTTAAAGACAGTTATCGTGAACTGAATTTGCCTCCACAGCCGGTAATTACAAGATGGGGCACGTGGTTAGAAGTAGCTAAATGTTATTGTGAAAACTTTGAGCAAATAAAAGATATTCTTTTGAAGCTGGACTCCGAGTCATCTGCGGCACTACAAAAGCAAAATCTTTGATTTATGATTCTTGTCTGAGATACAACTTGGCTTTCATTTCTGCAAATGCAATTTTTTTAGGAAATGCTATCGCAAAGCTTGAGGCTATGAACATGCCATTAGCTGCTAGTATTGTAGTTATTAACAGTGCATTAGCAAAATTAAAAGACATAACAGGTGAAAAAACAGAATATTAAGAAACATTCGTTGGAGAAAAGTCCAAGCTGGAAAGACATGAAAATTATTGCCAACATTCTCAGCGGAGGAAAAGACAACTCAACACTGGCACTAGAACTGAACCCAATGGATATATCGGCGTTCAAATATGCTCCAATTTCTTCTGTAGATGTGGAACGTTCCTTCAGCCGCTACAAATCTATTTTGAGAGCTGATCGACATTTCCTCTTTGAAAACTTGAAAATGCACGTTGTATCTAACTATTTTAAACTCTAACTTCAATTTTTATTTTACATATTTTTAATTTTTTCCTATATATTTTTGACAAAATAAATACATATATATGTACATATTTTGATTTTTTATTACAATAAAATCCGTTCCCTAGTAATTACATCATCCAAATAACTGATCAAAGCCGCGCCACTATTCTTTAGTCCGAAAGCCATCCTCTGAAAACTGTAAGTACTGCCTTCGAACGCGAAACTAACAAATTTCCTTCACTCTGGATGTAATCCAATCTGCCAGTACGACGCGGTGAAATCTAATCCGGTGAATATTCTAGCTCCCCTTATCTTCCGTATCGTCTCTTCCAGTTTCGGCGGTTTTTCGCGACGAGCAATGGTTTTACTGTTAAGTTTTCTTGCGTCGCTACAAAACCTAATATTATTTTTTTTACGAACTATCACTATCGGACTTACATACGGACTCATAGATTTTTTTATAATTCCGTCCTCGAGCATCGTGTTTTTTTCTAACTTCTATTTTATATACGTGAGGAATCGGGGATTGTTTTGAATTAAAGAGTTGTAATGTGTCAATTCAATTTCAAACTGGTACTCTTTTACTGGATCATTAGAACTTCCGAAGATATCCTGATACTCGCTAATTAATTCTTCAATAGCACGGCTACTATCTACACCAACTGCGCCCTCTGCCGCTACATGAAATTTGTTCTCGGTTTCTTCGACTTGTTTCGCAATATCACAAATACACATAACTTCGTCCTCCTGTTCTCTGATCCCTAAACAATGGTGTTGCCCTTTGTCACTTCGTAACATTATTCTCCCGTTACTTATATCGACCTTGGCGTCACACATCTTTAGGCCATCCATACCCTGGATAATTGGACGAATCAAGCCTTTTACAATTATTGCCGGAAACTATATCGTCACCTCTTGGACCTCTAATTCCACCCAAATTTGTCGGCTCTTTGTTTCGATGCGCCTGCCATTAGCTACACGAATATCCAGCTTTCTAGTGGGCAATTCTCCAATCTCATCGCCGTTTTCCCTTACTCGGTCATATAGTTCTTGTGATACCGCACAGATGTTCGCCCCAGTATCTATTAACACGTCCGCCGCTATGTTCTTAAACATCCACTTTAAAACTAAACACGTGCTCAGCTCCGTCCGTTTATTCGTATCTTCTCTCAATAAATCTTCCGCCGATATCTCAATACTTTCTATCGCCCTAATTACCATTGTTCCGCCAGCGCTTCCGTTCCAAATATCCCGCCCATTTATTTCGAACTCCCTGTTTTCCTGTTCAATTACATTTATTTCTACATGCTCGTGCCTCTTATCTTCCTTAAACCTACGTGGATAGTTATTTCCTATTTTCTTATTCTCTGGTTTCGTACTATTGCTCATATCTCCCTCTGGACAATAACATCTTTGATTCCCATTATTATCAGGAAATTTCCCTTTTCCATTAGTATTCGATTTCATGGTACTACCTCCGTTGTTATTTGATCGCTCATACTCTTCACTTAATGTTTGGTCAAAACGACTTAATCTTTCGAACTCGGAGTTTCCCGGCATCGAATTCCACAATAAATTTTGAATAACGGTCGGTAACTGACGAATTAAGGCCCATTCACAATGCAAACATAAGCATAAGCATGGCGTTAACATAAAAGTTAGGACTACGTCTACAAGTGGACTCATTCACAATGCGTTCGCATAAGCATAACACGTAAGACGTTAACTTAAGAGCTTGCAAGCTTCAAGCTTCTGTGCTTATGCTTATGTCAGACATAAGGAATGAGCCAATCACAGTTTGTTAACTCAAAATCGAGTATCGAAGTCGATAGGCGAACTATTCGTGTCGATTCGTGTGCTGCGTCTCATAGCCAATAGGAACTCTTATTTTGCCTGTGTTTATGTTCGACATTGTGAATACGCCAACTCTTCGCTTGTGTTAATGTCTGTGTCTATGTGTTATGCTTATGTTTGTGATTGCATTGTGAATGGGCCTTTATTCTTCTTATTATTTCGCCCATGGTGGAAATAACAAGGTGTAGCGGTGCGCATGCCGCCGACTGTGGACCAATAATATTATATCCCACCAACTGTGCGCCAAATTCAAATTATCCACGCAGGCGCGGACATTTGAAAATTATTTAAAATAACGATATTTGCTATTAAAATTACTCGTTTAATTTAGTGAAGACCTTCAATATTAGTTTATTGATGATATTCATGAAATGCTCGCAGTTTAAATATTTCAGGTCTTGTATACAAACGTGTGAACAAATACAATGACCTGACCTAACCTACAATATTTGGCCACGTTATTATAATCACTTTTCTATTTCATTTCTTTTAAACTTATGTTTTCTACTATTTGGGGGATGTGTTCCACACGTTGGTCACTCTTTATTTATGGGCGTTTTGAAACAATTTGTCCCTGAATAAGTACTGAAGAAATAATCTGAAGGTACAAAAATAATCTTGCTTCTTGCAATGTGCAACATTGTGTCACATTTACTTTTGAAAGAGTTGTATCTTCCAGTAAATCTAATTTGCCGTTTTTATGTAGTCAAGGAAAATATAATGGTGTACTTCCTTTTTTTCTTTTTTTTTAAAGATTTGTCATGAGAGGAATCAATGGGCGGCATTGAGTTCGGTCTAACTTTCATATCAAAGATAACTAGAATAACAATAATTAATACCAAAATTATAAGACAATCAGCAGATTTCGCCTCGCTTCACAAGCTTTAAACGCCACTATTTTCCGCCGCGTCGCAAAATTTCACATGGATTCCGTATGGATTCCGAATTATAAGACAATCAGCAGATTCCACCATGATTTCGCCCATGTCCGCCCTCGCTTCACAAGCTTTAAACGCCACTATTTTCCGCCACGTCGCAAAATTTCACATGGATTCCGTACCGTTCTTTCGATACCTTACCCCCATTAACCAATATTTCAGTTCAAACCTATGGCTCTCATTCCAATATCTCTTTACATATTTTTCTTTCCATTCTCTATAATTTGTCGGTTCTGGTACTAGTGACGTTAGCCAATGATGGGCCTTCACCGACATTGCCTGTTCAACAACATGCAGTTTTAACCTTTCGGGAATATTATTTATAACAAAATAGCTTTCCAATTTTGCGATGAAAGACCATGGCTGCTCTTTCATGTCCCCATGAAATTTTAAATGACTGGGTACTGACTAAGGATGCTGCCGAAGTTGCCATGTTTCCCTGACTACGCGTCATTTCATTTTCTAATTCGTCTGTTACTTTTTAAATCTAACATCTCCTTCTCTGACCTACATTCTTCTAATACTTTAATACTTTTTAATCCCTCTTGCATCTGTTGTTCAATCTTACCATCTGTACTTTCAATTTTTACTTTAATATTTCCTATGCTATTATCTTGTTGCTGCAACATTTTAGTCAAACGGCCTATACATAATTCAGTGCTTGTCAATTTTTCGCATTGTTGTTTTCCTTTGCCTTTTAGTTCTGACACATTCGCTTTTAAATTTATGGCTTCTGAATGAATTTTATTTATAGAATCCTCTTGTTTCTGCTGTATGTGTCGTTTGATTATTCAAAGATTCTATTTTTAAATTAATGTTATTAAATTCCGCCGATGTGTCTGTCCGTAACTGCGCTAATTCTCCTCTAATTTCCCCTTGAATTTTTTCAATTCCTGTGATCATCTCTCATGGCTTTCATTTAACCGCTTATTCATATCCGATCTTATATTCACTAACTTACAATTATTCTCTTCTAATTTAGAATTTTTCTGCAGTCATAATTGCTAATTTTGCATTCATTACCTGTGACAATTTCTCATGGCTTTCATTTAGTCGTTCATTCATTTCCGATCTCATATTCTCTACTTTGAATTGTTATCTTCTAATTTGGAATTATTCTGTTCTAATTTAGAATTATTATTCTCTAATTTGGAATTCATATCCGCATACATAATTCCCAGTTTCGCATTCATTTCCACCATCATTTTTAACATTAAATTATTGGGATCCTCTTTGGCAGATGGTGGTTCTACTACATCCCTTTCCGGTGATACTATCCCAATTATTTCCCGTGAAGGTTCTGCTTCGGACTCCAATACATCTATATTCTTAGATCGTGCCTTTTTACTCCTTGTGTCCATTGTATATAACTACTTATAGAGAACTGTCAACTTTAATATAAATATCGTCCCAGATTATTCTTTTGACCACTATGAAATGGTTTTGGCAAATTTTCTCTAAACTATAAGCTGACTTCCGTGTCACTCCTTAAGTTTCAGATTCCTCATGATTGATTTTGTCGTAATTGGCATGCTTTATGACAAATTCGGCCCCACATTGCGCTCGCCATTTTGAAACGTATTACTAATTAATGTAAATTTTGCTTGCTCGGTCGACGGGTTCTTCTGAAATAATTGTTGCTACTTACTCCGCAACCAATTACTCCATCTGCCATGTCCGAGTGGCTAGGAATCTGAACATAATTCTGAAATGTCTACTCAAGGATTGCATGTAATGAGAAATGAGAATCAGCTTTCTTTCAAACTATGAATTATAATTTACTATGCATGCCAAAGGTATCAACTATCATTGATTATTACAATTCATCGTTAGGTTTGACCATTTTTCTCGTTATTGCAATAACAATAAATGCAATAAATGCGTTTAAGAACCTTTTATCCTTTCTTGCCTCCGCGCGCACGTCGCTCGATGTTGCCACGTAGAGTAGACCATTCTTCCTTCTTGTCGAAGTCCACGATGATCAGCGACCAAGTCGAAATTTCCTCCAACCACTTCACAAACACTACCTATACTCTTTATCTTGCGCCTTAGGTGAGCACCTATTTCAAACTGATTTTTTCCCCAGGTCGGAATAATATGGAAATTCACAATTCACTGGTAAAATTTCTAAGTCAAATCTTGTAACTCCACCGCGAAGATATTCTAAGTTCACTTTCCAGTTCACTCATGAAAATATTACAAGTCCGAGTTCGCAATGGCACTTCGAATATTTCCGCATTAGGTGTGCGGATTTTTTCTTGAATTGAAAATTTCTTGAGGTAAATTATCAAATCGGGACTTGTGATATTTCGTGGGAGTGAACATTCAACTTGAACTTAGAATATTTCCGCATTACGTGTGCAACTGGAACTTGTGAAATACATTTCACAAGTTCCAGTTGCACACGTAATGCGGAAATATTCTAAGTTCAAGTTGAATGTTCACTCCCACGAAATATCACAAGTCCCGATTTGATAATTTACCTCAAGAAATTTTCTAAGCTCCACAAATATCACTCGAACTTAACAAAACACGCAAGCGATCCGCTCACCATCACGACTCGAGACGGAATTCCCTATCTGCTCCACCCTTTAAAGCTCGCTGTGTTTTTCTCTCCATTTTTTCCGTTACTACGGTGCACCCCGCACCTGCCTCCAAACGAACTCGTTTTGCGTTGCTACGGTGTACCCTGCACCTTCTTCCAAACGAACTCGTTGTTTCGCGTTGCTACGGTGCCTCCTGTGTTTTTTTCTTTACATCTCTCCCGGTTACTACGGTGCCCTCCGCACCTGTCTCAGGACGAACTCGAGTTGTTACGGTGCCATCTGCGTCATAGAAACCCACGTATTTTGCAATATCTACATTTCGACCTTTATTTGCCTAAATAAAATGTCCGTCATTTTTGGTTAGTCACAACAGATATAATTTAACAAAAAAATAATTCACTTATTACATTACAATATTTTATTTCTGCAAGTTAGTAGCTGAGAGGACCAAGAAGGATATATCTTTACTAAGGGCCGGTTTCACCAAACTCGTTCAACTATCTCGCTAATCGTGTTTAAAGTAAACGCGATTAAAATTTAACTCGCAATATAATCGCGTTTATATGTGCATATGTTTCACCGCTGAATATATAAACTCGATTAAGTTAAAAGAGTTTTCATGCTAAAACCCTGAGGTTGGTACTGGCCGCGGAGCATTGTGGGTCTAAAATTTTCTGTCGTATACTCTTTGCAAGCGAGAAATTGTATAATCTTCTGAGCAAAGAGGTATCACGAAGTTCATGTAGACTTCGTGCATGAATGAATATAGGTGTTAATGAACATGGGTGTTAATCTATTGTAATGGATCCTTCCTCCTCGGTTCCTTCGGCTATCCTTGCCCCGCGTTGGGCAGCCAAAATGTAGTGGTTCTTTCCTTTCCTATTTCCTACTTCCCTCGGCTATCCTGCCTATCCTTACAATGTTTCGTACTCGTACTTGATCGTTTGCCCCCTTTTTGCTAGCTAGTTTTTACAAAATTTCTTAGAACCTGCAGCCGTGGATAAGGCGGTGGTCCTATACAGAAATCCAAGCGAGGTGACTGGATTGTGCGTGATAGGGCATCACAGTAAATGACGACGCATGCTATCGATTGATAAAAACGAACAATATTTTGTTCGTTCGTTTATTACTGCTACAACTCACCGTCTTTGCCTCCACATTGATACACAGTAATTCTATGGCATAGACATATGAAAAAAAACAAGACAAAACACAACAAAGAAACTCATTCACTCATCATAATAACAAAATCACATGAAATCTCATTCACACATCGAATGCGCATTCCCTGATTTCCCTTTGACCATTTCCTAATTTAATCTAATTGAACAAAACTTGGTCTTCAACAATTCCTTTCGGCGACGGAATGCGTCTTCAGATGAAGTGTCTGCAAAGCAAGTCATACACACACACACACACACACACACACACACACACACACACACACACACACACGTGTCACTTCCCTGTTTTGCGGCTCAGCTCTCGTGGCAATGACGTCCGGTGGCCGCCGTCCCGTGCCTTCCGATGCGCGGTCGCCGTCCACTCCTGCTCGCTGACGCCTTCGGAAACCAATTATCGCGAACCGCTATTGTCCGCATTTTGCACCGCTATTGTCCGCACAATGTCAATTTCTTCGAAATTATTACTATTTACATCATTGCATTCAAAATGAACGTCCAATTGTTCTGATCTCAGCATCTACTCTTTTACACCTTATAACGAAATGTTCGTAGCGTTGAACCTCCTTACAATAAATAATATCTGATTGTCCGTAATCACAAAAAAAAAATCCACTTGAAACAAAATTATTTACTCCCAAATTTTTGCTAACACTCCAGAATTCCAATAATTATTGTAACTTTACTCCCTATTCGAAATATTGTACTTTTGAAAGAAATTTTACTACGCGCCAATTCCGCGCACACGAACCTTTACCCTCGGTATCCACAACACATCTGAGCTCACATCGAAATTTTTTCCCCAACCTACATTGTTACAAAAATGCTCTCGAACAAAATATTTGCCACTCGCTTGCTATTAATCTCTGGCTAAATCCGATGACTTTCTTTTCTTCGTAACATGGCGTCAATTGTTCATACTTGTAGTTCATTGCAATTTTCCAAATATTATATTATAATTTCGCTTCCGAACATGCGACAAAGTTGACACTAATTTTGTCGTCTTCCCCGTGTTTTACTCTATTGTTTCCCAATGTTTCAGCCAAATCGGTTTGTGCGTTTTCTTATAATTCTTAAAAAAAACATGTTTACAATTTTTCTTTTACTGGCTCAACAATGGCCATATTCTACTCGTTACATTAAAAAATTTCAATTTTTTAATTAAAAAATTCCAATCCGTTTGTTTTATTTAATTCCATAATTTCTGTTCTACCGGACGATTATGTTCAATTTTCACAAATTTCACGCGTTCTAATTCTTTATTTTAATTTTGACTTGTAAAGTGTTCTCTGCCGGCACCGTTGTAATCGATACACCAGTTTATTCCTTGTCACATTTTTGTAAATTTGCATCTGGGGGGTTTTGGTCTCGAAATGATAGATCATTACACTATATTTCGCGTTAGTAATGATATATTTTAACCTCCATGGTCCTCTCAGCTAAGTTGCAGAAATACAATACTGTAATGTAATAACAAATGAATTACTTTTTGTATATTATATTGTTTTATTGTTATTGTATATTATATTGTTATATTTGTAATGTATAAAAAAATACAGCATTTGCTAATATAAACATTAATATTAACATAATAACATAAATATAAATTAATATTAATATTTGAACTAAAAATAATAATTTACAATTTTTATTTCCAACAAGTTAAATATTCTATTTATGTCTCCTATGAACTATTTATAAAATGATTTTTGTAAAACAAATATTTTTTTAAAATTATTTTTATTTTAAGTTGCATAAACTGCATAGGTCATGAGCGACTAGTACAGTAATACAATTACAATTCTGAGAAAATAACGATAGTTTTACAAAATTGTAACACTTTTTCTTGGAAACTTGGCGATGATAAAATTTCATTGAAATTTTCATTTCCTGGACATTTGTTTCTGTCTTTGATGTGTACGGAGCATTCCAGAAGGATGTGCTCTAACAACGAGACCATAATGCGTCGAAACGAGGATGGATAGCTGATAATCGCGATTATCAGCTATCCATCCTCCTTTTCACACATTATGGTCTCGTTGTAGTATAATAAAATGTTTAAAGACTGTCAAATGCACAATGCTGTGATTATCAGCTATCCATCCTCGTTTCGACACATTATGGTCTCGTTGTAGTATAATAAAATGTTTAAAGACTGTCAAATGCACAATGCTGAATGACAATGATCTTGAGCAAAACCTGATATTTGGAACAGTATTGTTTCTTTTATACATTACAAATATAATTTAACAAAAAGTAATTCACTTGTTATTACATTACAATATTTTATTTCTGCAACTTAGCAGCTGAGAGGACCATGGAGGTTAAAATATAACGTTACTAACACGAAACATAGATTAACACTCGTGTTCATTAGCACCTACATTCATCCATGCACCAAGTCTGTATGAACTTCATGGTTTCTAACCTCTTTGCTCAGAATATTATACAATTTCGCGCTTGCAAAGAGTATACGACAGAAAATTTTAGGCCCACAATGCTCCGCGGCCAGTACCAACCTCAGGTTTATAGCATGAAAACTCGTTTAACTTAATCGAGTTTATATATTCACTGGTGTCGAATGTAAGGGCCGGTTTCACCAAACTCGTTCAACTGTCTCGCTAATCGTGTTTACAGTGAACGCGATTAAAATTAAATTCGCAATATAATCGCGTTTATATGTGCATCTGTTTCACCGCCACAATTACAATTCTGAGAAAATAACGATAGTTTTACAAAATTGTAACACTTTTTCTTGGAAACTCGGTGATGATAAAATTTCATTGAAATTTTCATTTCCTACACATTTTTTTCTGTCTTCGATGTGTACGGGGCATTCCAGAAGGATGTGCTCTATTGATAGAATTCTATTGCAGATGGTACAAAAGGTTGTGGAACTTTTTCAATTAAAAATTTATGAGATAATTTAGAATGATTTGATCGAATTCTTGACAAAGCAACTTGATCATGACGATTAATAGAGGAGTTTGTGATAAGTACAAAGAAATTAGTTAAATATTATTTTGAAAAAAAAAATGAAATTCAAGCTGCTTCTTCTCAGTCCACATTTCTCCCATCAGAGAAATGTTTTTAAAAACAGTTCTTGATCATAAATCTAATAATTAAAGCAGCTTCTTCATGGGACTTAGGCAAGTTTGAATTATTTGCTTCCAGTTGTTTTTGAAAACTTATTTGAGGGATATAGTAGATTCGTAAGACCAGAAAGCATTAAAAACATACATAAACATAATTTTACTTACATATACTATACATTTCAAGTGGCTCAAAATTAACACTCTGAATTTAAAAAATAAATTGGGAACACTTTCCACACAACAACATACAATGGAGGTAAATACACATGTTGATTGGTAAGCAGATGTAGTGTGTGGCCTATTGTTGTGGCATGACCTCACACCTCACCATATTTACGATTAGCTGAATGTTGAAAAGAAAAGGAAGCTAGCCAAGCATGTACTATGTAACATATTTCTGCTAACAAAGACAATTGTAAAGGTGAAACCTCCAATTACAATGAAAGATAAAACAATATTCAGACAAGGTTAACAAAAAATTAATATTGAAGCTATGATTATAGTTACTACATGCAATGTTAGCCACCTTATTTCTTGTTATACTTATCAATATTTTTATTTCAAGGCATTGTAACAAAATTGATATTGCCAACACAACTTGAAATGGTTTGGGTTTTTTCTTTTCTTTTATCTTCTCTTCCTTCTATAGCTATAGAATAATCAGAATATTCTGATCCAATCAGAATATTCTGATTGACATAAATATAAGTACATGATCAGGAACAACTATTGAATTAGTTTATACTTTATATTATCTTTTCACTCAAGAATCCAATATTCCTGGGTTGTGTATATTGCAATTTGTATATGTACATGATTTGTATGATAGAAATACATTTTCAGAAATATGGACAAAAAAATAATTAACACTATTGCAACGTATCCTCTCTTCGTGTATCCTCTCTCCGGTTACTCTTACTATATTTAATCACGCCCACACGTTGGGCGTCCAATACAACGGGGTGCTGTATTCTCTACTCGTCACGTGCACTATCTTTGCCCTGCCTAGCTCTAACTTGCGATTGAGCGCTACAATACCTTCGCTTATCGGTTGCCCGTACCTCTGCTAGCTCGAATCATTATTCATATCCTACCTGGTCGTAGTCCGCGCGCTCACTCCATACGGAGTTGAGGTAAGGGTCCACTTCATTCGTGCCTGGGTCAAATTTTATACAACTATTGAATAAAAACACATGGATTCAAGACAATCATGAGCCATGTGAGATGCTCATACATTTAATTTCGGATTTCCTTTGCTTATATCCTATCCATAAACACAATCTACCTCTCCGGTTTGCGAAACATGACAACACAAATACATAAACATACAGGAAAAGAAAATACAACCATACACACTGAAAATATAATACAAAAATCTCATGCATACATCAGAATGCGCATTCTGTCGTGACCCTTTTTTTTTATAATCCTATCCTTAACCTAATATTAGGACTTGGTCTTCGACAGAATTTTTCTTTAGACTTGCGCGTGAACAAACGACAAAAAAAACAGTAATTGCACAATTCGTGCCACTTCCCTTTTCGCAGCGATGTCACTTCCTGTCAGCGCCCGTCGTTGCTAGTTGTAACGTGCATTTTTCATGCACGCAGTTCCCGCTCAGCTGCCATCAAATCCCAGATGCACTCGTCCATTTAAAAATTACCAAATGTATTTCCGTTTATTGTTCCTTGCATTAATCGCGTCTTCCCTAAACGTTACTTCTATTTTCTTTCGCGACGCTTTTAGATTTTGCGACGCTCCTGTTTCCTGCGCCTAACTTGCGTGAATACTATCCATGCGGATTTTCTCGTGAATTTCTAAATAAATTAAATTGAATTTTAGCTCGACCTAATCTGAACAACTGATGTTATACGACCGAAAATAACTCAAGAACTTCTGCACAACACTTCCGCGAAATTCCTCCAAAAAGTTAACATAGCATCCAAACGCGTGCGATCCTCATCAAACCCGAACTCTTTCTGTCTGTAACACATTTTACATTGTTGGTCCACACAATCCAAGTGACTGTCTTTTTATCAAACACATGCCCATCACCATAAGAATGTTCGAAAACGTTTACATTTTCACTGTTTTCGGGCATCTTGCGTCTTACTGTCTGTTTCATAATTTTACTAGCTTTCATTTTGTAATCGTCACATTACCGAATTCCCCTTTCCTGTTTTCCAAAAACCTTTATTTTTCGTCTTCTCAATTCGTGATGACGTCACATACATTTTCAGTCGCTTCTTCAATTCTTTCTTAATCCGCTATGCTATGAAACTGGATAATAATTTATTCCGAGCCCTACATAAATTCCCCCGCGCCGTGACTATTTTTGCCCTGATCTAAATATTTTTCTCTATAATTTCTGAAAGTTTGGCCAAAATCCACCCAGGCATTCACCGGATATTCAATAAAACTCGTCTTGTTGTATTCTTCCAGATGTACAACAATGGTTACCATGTCTTCAATCTTCACCGTGTTATACATGCAATTTACACAATTCATGATATTTACGGAACCCGTGGCTCGAATAATGTTTAATTAATAATGTTTAATTGGTTTAAAATGTTCCTAAATTTGGGTTCTATTCACTGTTCATAACGCCTATTTCCGCCCCTTTTGTTTTCTGTTACTTTCCTAATAATTATTATTACGCGGCGCTGCTGTCTATTGTTTATATCATTATTAGTTCCTCTTTGCTTACATAAAATTCCGTGTTCCATGCATTCTTGCGGGCTAGTCCCACAAATCGTTACACTATATTCTATCGACCAAGAAACATGAACCTGCTATACTACTATACTGCGTTCAAATAACCTCAAACACCATGGGCCTTCATTCATCAAAATGACCACGACTATCGATCAAATCTAGGCCCACGAATGTTCCAAATATCAGGTTTTGCTCAAGATCATTGTCATTCAGCATTGTGCATTTGACAGTCTTTAAACATTTTATTATACTACAACGAGACCATAGTGTGTCGAAACGAGGATGGATAGCTGATAATCGCGATTATCTACACTTAAACGGCCGATCTCGGGCGTTTAACTCCACGTGAGTTTAATTTCCAGTAATCGCGTTTAAATCACGTGGGGAAACTCGCGAGAACTTTAAACGCGATTAAACTCCAAGATAAACGAAGTTAAACACATAATCGAAGGTGGTGAAACCGGCCCTGAGACAGAACAATTTACAAGAAATTATTTAAAAAAATGAAACTGGGACTGACTATGTACTACATCACTCACTTTCATTGATGGCCCCTTGCAAAATGTTCAAATGCATTCTTTCTATAAACATGCTACTAAAATGTGTGACTATTCTCATTGAATTGCAATTTTTACTTTCTCGTATACGTACGTAGTATAGAAAAAGTTATGTAATGATGCGCGAAAAAACAGAGGATTTTCGACAAAAAAATGTTCCTTGCCAGGCTCTGGTGGCGAAAAAGTGCATGAAACCAGTTGCTAAATTAAGAGGGAAAAAATCCTTTAGCACGTGGTGTAGCCAGAATCCCTGTTTTGTGGGTCTGTGTGTGCTGAAAAAACAATTTGAAGCAAAACGTCCGTGAACACTCCTAGCGCCTAAACCATTCGTACGATTTTCTCCAAATTGAAGAATCCCCTGTCTATCTGGCTCTAGTTGAAGATTGGAAAGTTTGAAAAACATTCTTTAAAACTTTACATGAAGCCCCCCGAACATTTTCAATTTTTCTCATAATTTATTTTAAGATAAGAGCAAAATACACTTATAAAGGTGGCATAGAATATCACGGTTAACTCTGAATTTTCGAAAATTGCAACAGTTTGAATTTTTCCGGCGTCTTACTACAACAAAATTGAAGATATGAATTTTTCATTCAAATGAAATTTGTTGTGCATAAATAGTTATTTCAATTAGCTCATGTATATTTTTTTTGGAAATTTTAGTAGTTTTTGTGCAATATTTGCAATTTTAAAAAATAACAAAAACAGGATTTTCTCAAAAACGGCTCCAAAATTTCTCTTAAAATGTTTGGTACGAATAGTGCCAAACATTTCGAATTTAGGATGACGAAAACGCGACATTGCTCTATTCTTTTGTTTTGAAAAAAATAATTTTTTTGACTTTACTCTCACGTCTGTAAAACTTACATTAAAGGCGATTTCTTCACATATTTATAAACACATTCTTTAAATAATGTCAAATAAAGATTCTCTAAAACTCAATAGTTTTCTGTAAAAATGAGCACAAAATCCGGCATTTTCAGAAACGCTCAAATGTCATTTTCTCAAAAATTGCTCCAAATTTTTCCAATAGTGCTAATTGCACTGTTGAACGTAAAGTTGTGTATTCATGTTTTCCAAAAATTACACACATGTAATTTTTTTAAGTATCTCTCATGCCGTTAATATTGACATTTTTATCAATTTGTATACATTATTACATTTGTGAGTGGAAGCGCTTCAAACGACTTCAAATGAGGTTTTTCAAAAACTCAATAGATTCCTGTGAAAAAGATCTTAAATTTCTTATTTACGGTCATGCTTCATCACCATTTTCTTCAAAACCGAATTTTTCAATGAAAATTTCTATTTAGAACGAGTTTTCACTCTTCTTTAATATTCCAGAGAATGGAGTACGACCTTAAAGCCTGACCACACTAAGGAAATTAGAAAAAATTGGTACAAGAAAGTCAGTGCCATTCTGTAGCACTAGTTAACACTTGTATCAAGAGCATGTCCCGTTAAAAAATAAAAAGCACATTAGTATTATTACTATTATTATTATTGTTATTATTATTCTATTATGGAGAGGAGCAAACATTTTATTTTGCCGGAAAAGCATAATAA
The DNA here is from genome assembly GCA_011170035.1 of Teleogryllus occipitalis. NCBI lineage: Eukaryota > Metazoa > Arthropoda > Insecta > Orthoptera > Gryllidae > Teleogryllus > Teleogryllus occipitalis. Next base: position 81,801 of record BLKR01000761.1, on the reverse strand, counting down.
ACTAGTTCCGGGCCTGATTTTAGAAGTAATGTTATTTTTCCAATTTTGATATCAGCTATCACACAAGAACTCAGAACAGTTTACTTTCCAGGTTAAACAAATGGTTACAGATATCTGGAATCTAACACTCAAATACCAAAATTACGCCTTTTGTAAATGTTGATGTGAACAATTTGAAATAAATTTCCTACATTGTATTGTAATTTTGAAATAGTGAAAATGTACACAAGCAGACACAATTTTGCAAGCCATGTTGCCCTCTTCCAACTATTGAAAGTCCAGCATATCCACAATCACAAAATTATATAACAAATTTAATGCCAACACTGAAGTAACAACCATCGCCAATTATAAAATAATTACTGAAAATAAATTAACTTTCATGTTACACTTTTGAGAAAAGTAAGATACTTGAACTTCGTAAGGGCTCCTATGCCCTTCTAATAGAACATTTGAGCCTATATTTAAAAAGATCATGGACACTTCGTACAAGGGACAACAAATTGGGCACAAAAAAATTAATCTGCCTTCACTGCGTGGCATGCAAGTGCAAAATTGTTCTTCACATTCACAAGAAAATGGTGTTAAAGTTCAAAAATTTTCAGCTGAAAATGGCTAATAGCCTTTTCTTGTAACGGAATCTTTCACTTTTAACTTTTCTCAAGAATATAAAAGATCAGGTACTGCACTCGACTAATGCTTAGGGGCCATCCATAAATTACGAAACGCAAATTTGGAGTACCCCTTGTTACATGTGCTTTACCCCCCCCCTCCACTAAATAATTACATAACACTCATAACATCCTCCCATTCACAGTTAGTAAAAATATATTATATAACTGTAAAAAACATCAGTATTAATTTTGTGTGTGTTATAAATTAAAATTTATAATTAAAGTTAAAATTTTGATGTTTTTGACCGCACCAAACAATAAGATTGGAATGGATGTATATGGGACAATTTCTGGCAGCAAGTCATGCAAACATCGTTGTGGATGATACATAAGCAAGAGCGTTTTGTGGCCATTTAATAAGGTTCTAGAATGTACTACAGTTCAACTTTGAATATTTTCTTCATAATTTAGCAAATTCAATGATATCATTGATAAAAAAAAGATTTCAATTTATTGTAACAATTATATCATAATTTCAATTTATTACTATTTTTTATTTAATTTGTTAATCTTTAGCATATGACAATAAAAGGAATTGTTTCAGCAACTATTGAAAATAAAAAAAATATATCGTTACATAACACAAAGCTATGATTCTACACAGTACAGTACGGTCACAACTTCAATCCATTTGGGTAGACATGTATGTGTAAAGTAACAAGTATTCAAGCAGTGCCAATTGTTTGTTGGCCAAATATTACTGTCTACTTGACAGCTGGGGGTGGGGTACAGTGATGTTGGCACTTGGCTGGCAGGCACGTGATCGTGTGGCATTCTTGCATCAGCAGCAGTACAACATTAGCAGTAGTAGCAAGATACAAATCATAATGAGATAACTATCGAAGATGACCAGAACCACACACACGATGCATAACCAAGTAATGGTGCTGCTCTTCAGTCTTCAGTGGATTCATGCTTTTAGATTTTATTTTTTCTTAATCAATATCAGCAACTCTGCAGCGACATCAGAATTTGAAGCCTCTAATTGGATAACAGAATCTTCACTTCCCTTTTAGCCAATAACTGTCAAGCCAAACAAAAATTTTATACAGACAATACGAATCCATTTCAATGCCTTGGCAACGCCAACTCAAAACAATTCTGAGGTTATGTATAAGAAGTAATTTTGACTGAATAAAGCATGAAGGTTGATAATTCATTATAAAATTTATTTTGATTGACGACAAAATGATAATGTAATAACTATCTGAATGTAATAACAATACAGCAAACACTCAAACGTTTATCGAATGGTTCTGAAAAATTTTATTTATTTTACATTGCTTTGCTTCATGTGCAAAAATGGAAAGTTAACTATGAACATATGGATAATTTCAGCATTCTTCACAATATTTCCTTTCTCTTTATTTCTAACACTTTCTGAGTATTCTGCACTACTTCACAATCAATGTTTTAACTGTTTTGCCAAGAATACACATCCTGTTTCTTTACTTCAATTCTTCCAACAATACACACACATGGGCTTTGAAGAAACGAAACCCCTAATACACATGTTTACTCAGTCCACCTATGAGAGCAGTGTGTGTTTGTGCACACATAGTACAATCTCATTTCTTCCTATAAAGATAAGAAGAAAATCATTATGCTTGAACATGCTTCAAACTATTATTCCATTATATTTTCCTTAAATTCACATACCTCAGCACGTCGAGTTTGGGCCTGAAAGAACACGGCTTCTCTGTGGTTACATTTGGGACACGGATGCTCTTCTGTTCGAGGTAAAGTAGGATCAGATATGACATCCGATACTATATGGGTCAATTCACTAAAAAATAATCAAACAATGAACAAAGTTACTGTAACCCTTCATTGAAACTGACGACTTCAAACTATTCACACCAACTTACTCAATTTCATGCATAATTTTGTTGACGTAAATGCAATTACTATCAGCCACTTGTTTATAATCACAATTCCGACACTATAACAGAAATTATTTCTCGTCACTGAAACATAATCTTCAAATATTGAAGGTTAAGTAAAAAAATCTCAACTACTACTTACGGCGTAAAGTAGTACTTTAGTTTCTTTATCTTCTTTGGGATACAACATGTTATTGCTGAAAACATACCATTTGCATTAGTTAAATCAAGGGCACCTTAAAGATAATAAATGTTATAAAGTCAAAATTCACCATTCTTGGCAAAAACGTATGCCCACAAATCCAGGCCCGTCATCGTGCGTATCGTACCCCGGTATTTTCGACATTCGAAAGTAAAATTATACCGAATAAGAAAATGCCTTCGAAGCTCAAACGTCTTCACCCTTTCTCAGATTCTCTCCTGTCAGACTTCTTTTAGCCCAGTTCTGTTCAGAACCACACTCTTCATAAAACCACAGAGCACTTATTATTTGTCTATGAATAAAACCAAACGTATACTGCGGTTTTTTCCAAAGCTGGACCAGCGCCCTCTAGAATTCCAAAGGGCGCTGGCTGGACCTGTAGAGTATATACTCTCTGGACTGGATCTTAAGGCAGTGCCCTCTAGAATACAATGTATTCCAGAGGGCGCTGCTTAAGGTCACTCACGGCCGTTTTATAGCAGAGACGGCCTCTAGCAGAGACGGACGTGGGTCACTGAAGGCTCGTCACCACCATTAAGGCAAAGTTTTTCTCACTTGAGCCGCGAGAGTCGCTTCATCTGCGGCACTGCTTGATATTGATACGGTCGCGACCATGCGACACCTAACGGACCTTCGTCAAGGTGACACCCACCTTGGAATTCAAAAACAACATGCCTATAATTTTGTACTAATTATGTATTAATCTTGTACCAAAATTTAAAAAAAAATTGTACAAAACTATAAACCGCTAAAAAACGACGTTCAAAAGTGGGGGTGCCAGCTTGACGTCAAGCTGGCACCCCCACTTTTCACAAATTAAAAATCAACTAGCCCATAAGTATCTACCAATTATGTACTAATTTTGTACCACAATAATTAAAATTGTACTCGATTATAAACAATTAAAAAAGTGGTTTCAATAACGTACTTTTCGCGTATATTTACGATTTTTTTAACACCCATTTTTAATCAGAACTTAATGTTGAAATTTATTCTATAGTTTGGTACGCTAGTGATCTTTCTCGTGTACTGATTTTAAACTTTTATCTGGTCTCTCAACGGAGGTATAAAGGCCAAAAAACGGGAAATATTGCGTGCAGCTTAAATGAGAAGTGTCCGCCATGACACTTCCTTCGCCATTAACTTAAAATTAACTCACTCATAATTATCTACTAATTATGTACTAATTCTGTACCACAATAAATAATTTTGGACTCGATTATAAACAATTAAAAACCGGTTTAAAAAACGTACTTTTCGCGTATATTATAACGATTTTTTAAAAAACCAATTTTAATCAGATCTCTAAGTTGAACTTTCTATTATTGTCTGGTACTGGTGTGATCTTTCTTGTATACGTCTTTCTATGTATATTTCTTTATGCTTTGCTATAAACTTCACTATCCTCCCATATTAACCACCGTCTACGAACGTTCCTCAGGCCATTTTCCAGTGTTGGCGGAGATGAGGCGAGGTGGCGCTACTATCTACTGCACCTACGACGCAGAAGCGGCGCACAAATTGGAAACAATTTCAGATGGAGCTGCAGTAGCGTATCCCGGACGCGTGTGCTCTTTCAGAACCGCAGCAGATTGAATCTGGAGCAACAAAATTCGCCGAAGCTGTGACTGACAGCCTCAACAATTCGCTGTGGAAAATTACACACCCAGGAAATCAGTTACAGTGCCGCCGCTTCAAACCAGTACAGGAGAGTACGCCGAGTCCAATGAGGCGAAAGCGGAACTTCTTACTAATGTTGATTTTCTGGTCGAATCTTGCGAGAAAGAAAAGTTTCTCAATTTAATTAATTCCTTCAATTTAGACATTACAATTAATGTACCTACACGGATCACACAAAATTCGATGAAAGCAATTGATCAAATTATAATTAACAAAACAACTACTCGATATGAAGTTGAAACAAAAGATTTAGGATACAGTGACCACGATGCACAAATTCTTACCATTATAAGAAATGCGATCACTGACACAATAAATAATACACGTATGACTAGATTGTTTTCAAAAAGTAAAATAAAATTATTCATTGATTACTTGACTCAGGAGTCATGGGAAGCGGTTTATAATACTGTTGATACAAACGACAAATATAATTCTTTTTTTTTCAACTCTTTCAATTCATTTTAACACTTGCTTTCCTCTTCAAAAACGAAAATTAAATATTTCACGGAAAAGCAATTCTTGGATAACACAAGGGATTAGGACATCTTGTAAAACCAAGCGAATTCTTTCTTTCATTTCTAAACGTCATGACGTATCTCAAGATTTCCTTATCTACTTTAAAAAATACCAAACATTGTTGCGAAAAGTCATAAGGCAGGCTAAAATCATGAAAAACGATCAGGATATTTTGAACTCAAATAATAAAACAAAAGCAATGTGGAATATAATAAAACATACCACCAAATCAACTAGAAAACCCGTAGAGAATGTTGTTTTAAAATATAAGGATATAAATGTAAACGATCCGGCAACAGTGGCTAGTCTCTTTAACCAATACTTTTCGAGAATTCCTGCCGATCTCACTGAAGGTCTTCAGACACAAAATTCAAAAACAGACAGTTCACCCAAAATTTTAGACACAATATTCGTTTCCGAAACTTCTTCCTATGAAATTCTCAAAATAATCGGTAAACTAAAAAATAAATATTCGTCCGGTTTAGATGAATTCCCAGATTCTTTGTTAAAGACTTGTGCTTATGCCATTATACACCCGTTAACTCACATATTTAATGCATCTTTATGCACTGGAACGTTTCCAGATATTTTCAAAACAGCTAAAATTAAGCCGCCCTTCAAAAAAGGCAACAAAAATGAAATTCAAAATTATCGGCCCATTTCTCTTCTATCAGTTTTTTCAAAAATATTAGAGAGACTTTTTTACGTACGAATGGAAACCTTTCTCACTAAACACGACGCGCTTTCAGATTGCCAACATGGATTTAGATAATCAAAATCAACAGAAAAGCTATATTTTCTTTTCTTAAAGATGTCGCCTCATCATTGGATCAAAACGAGGCACCTATTGGATTATTTTTAGATCTCTCAAAAGCTTTTGACGTCATTGATCATGACATTTTACTTTCAAAATTACCATCATATGGAATCCGTGGTATTGCTGTAGATTGGTTATGTTCGTACCTTAAACAACGATATCAGAAAGTTGAAATACCTTACTAGAATGATGGAACATTACGTACGTACCTTTCCGACTCTTTGCCCGTTGCATGTGGAGTTCCTCAAGGATCGATTTTAGGCCCTATTCTGTTCCTACTTTACGTAAACGATATGCCCTCGACGATTCGAAACGGAAGAACGGTTCTCTTTGCGGATGATACGAACATCCTTTGCAATAAAGAAACCGTAAATAGTACAATATCAGATGTTTCAAATTGGTTCCGAAATAACAAATTAATAGTAAACGAAAAAAACGGTTTTAATGCAGTTTTCCATTTCAAATAAACAATTCTGTGCTCCATTATAAATGAACAGTGTACCATTGACTGATGTTAAGGCAACAAAATTTTTAGGTCTCTCAATTCAGTCAAACCTTAAATGGAACGTCCATTTAAATGAATTGAACACAAAATTAAGTTCATTATGTTACGCGTTCAGAATTCTTGCAAATTCAGTCAGCCTTCATACTGCTCGTTGTGTATACTTCGCGAATGTTCATTCCCGCCTGAGATATGGCATAATATTCTGGGGAAATTCATCTTATAGCTCCCAGACGTTTAGATTACAAAAACAAATTGTACGAATAATAACCAAATCCCACCCACGTGATTCATGTAAGCCTCTCTTCATTAATCTAGGAATTCTACCATTACCGTGTCTTTTTATTTACGAATCAGTGGTTTTTGTAAAAAATAACTTGCTTAAGGGCGGGAATATATTTTCAGAAAATGCCAAAGTCTATTACTATAACACTCGACGTAGAAATCATATTCATCAGGTGACAGTATCAAAAGCTCATTACAAAAATTTCACATACAATACATGTACAATATTTTACAACACTTTGCCAGATGACATTAAACGATTAACTTCAATAGAAAAGTTTAAATCCCAAGTGAAATCGTTTCTGCTGCATAACTGTTTCTATACAATTAGAGACTATACTGAGCATCACAAGAAAAGTAACATTCATTTTAACAATGATACATAATGCATTAATTACCATTTGGACTGTATAAATGAGTATATACAACCTGTAACAACTATTGTAACACAGCTTCCGAGTCAATGACCCCCATCTCGATCAGGTTTTTCGTCCAGTTTCCCTGATCCATTGAGCAAATGCTGAGATGGCCCCTTGTTTTGCTTCTGAACATAAATGTAACTTCATTTTCTGTGCACGTCTTCTAGAATTCAGTGGGAAATACAATTATTCAAATTATCGTTTCCATGTTGTCGCGGCAGGAAGTAATAAGAGCCAAAATTTATTGCTTATTTATCCTTGAAAATAGATTTTATTACATGGGAGTTTTTTTGTTTTTTTTCTCCCTTTCAAAATTCAAAATTTAAGTAGTATATGACTTATTGTAGGGATCACAGAATTTTGAAAATGTGCACACAATTCACTTTTCCCCATAGCACGTCATACGCAGTTTTTAACTGTTTTTTGGCGTAAAATAAATAAATAAATAAATAAATAAATAAATAAATAAATAAATAAATAAATAAATAAATAAATAAATAAATAAATAAATAAATAAATAAATAAATAAATAAATAAATAAATAAATAAATAAATAAATAAATAAATAAATAAACAAATAAATAAATAAACAAACAAATAAACAAACAAATAAACAAACAAATAAACAAACAAATAAACAAACAAATAAACAAACAAATAAACAAACAAATAAATAAATAAATAAATAAATAAATAAATAAATAAATAAATAAATAAATAAATAAATAAATAAATAAATAAATAAATAAATAAATAAATAAATAAATGTTTTAGAATCTCAGTTTCAGCCGGTCGAGGAGGCGCCGCCAATACCGCACGTTGCCGAAGTGCAACAAACGGTGATGGTGGCACTGCGCGCGCCCGCCGACGAGCCGAGTTTCACTGATGAAACAGAAGTTAAAGCGGTCATTGCGGAGCTGAAAGCTAAAAAAGCCCCCGGCCCAGACGGCATCTCTAACGACGTCCTGGAGAAGCTGCCGCAGCAAGCCATAGTGGTTTTGGTCGCTCTGTTTAATTCAATATTTATGTTCAGCACTTTCCGAGTCAGTGGAAACATGCTCATATTTTAACCTTACATAAACAGGGAAAGAATCCGAAACTGCCTGAGTCGTACAGGCCTATCGGCCTACATAATACACTCGGAAAATTTGGTGAAAAACTAATTTTAAAAAGAATTCTCTAACTTGTTTCAGAAAACTCATTAATGAATAAGGAGTGTTTGGCTTTCGCGCGGGCCACAGCACGACGCAACAGCTTGTACTGCATAAGATACAGCTGCATAAGATGCAATTTCAACGAGAGCCGATTCACAGGCGGAGTGTTCCTCGACGTTGCCAGCGCATTTGACAAGGTTTGGCACGTCGGTCTCCTTCATAAACTCCAAGCCTTGAACTTTCCGACTTACCTTGTGCACCTAAATCACTCTTTCCTAGCAAACAGAACGTTTCAAGTAACGCTTCTGAATGCTAAATCTACCCGCCGCGCCATACGGGCCGGAGTGCCATAAGGGAGCGTGTTAGCTCCTACGCTATCCAGCCTCTATGTACGTGATATTTCCTCACACCCACAAACGGAACTCGCCCTGCACGCCGACGATACGGATGTAATAGCCACGTCGAAAATATCGAGCTTCTACAGAAGTATTTGGATTAGCATTTGGTACAGATCCAGGAGTAGCTGAAGCTGTGGCGGGTCAAAGTCAATGTAAGAGCACAGCTGTGCTTTTCACACGGAGACAGCGATTCACGCAGCCGAGACCGCTCGCGCTATGTGGAGACGTAATTAACTGGGCCAAAAGTGTTAAGTATTTAGGAATGACATTAGATAAATCACTCACTTTTAACTTGCACATTGAAAACGTGCGGAAGAAAGCGCGGCAGACCAGAGGCCGCTTGCGCTGCTTATTTCACAAGCGAAGCAAACTGTCAACGGCAAACTGCCTCGCACTTTATAAAGCAATTATTAGACTGCAAATGGACTACGCATGCCCTAGCTGGGCAATTGCAGCAGAAAGTTATTTAAATAAACTGCAAGTAGTTCAGAATGAATGTCTAAGGGCCGCCCTCTGCGCCCCCCAGGTACACTCTTATAAAAGATTTGCATCACGGTACTTCAATACCACTGCTCATAGATCACTTGAAAAGCATTACCATTAAAGTCTTCAAAAATGCAGCTGACTCGGAAAATATTCTCATTTCAGAGATTGCTTCATACGAATCTAATAAATGGGCGAAGTAAAGCGAATTTAGCAGTTCCTGAAGTAAGAGAAATCTGAAACAGCGAAATGAGACTTGAAACATAAGCTTTGAATCACTGCACACGCAATGCGCGCGCCAGTTGGCTAATATCTTTCTGATTTTTTTTTCTTTTTCATATTGCAGGATTGACCATAGATGTCTTAAAGGCCTTAAGGGTTGGAATGGCCGCACCGCAGTCGCGTGAATGTACATTGCACTTTCGTGCGTTCACAAAACTGCACAAGTTAGCTCTCGCGCCATTTTGGTTCATACTCTTCGGCTCGTGCCCGTAAGAACGCGTGTGTTGCACTTGTGTTTTGGAGTTTCTTTTTGTGGTTTTTGTGCAGATTAGCGTAAAAATGGTCGTAGATTCGGCATATAATTGCGCCAACAACAGTGCAAAAGGCTACAGGCTTTTTAGATTCTCAGCAGACGAGTAAAGAAGAGCGAAGTGGATCCAAAATTGCCGACGGGATAAGTGGACTCCGAGTGAGAGTTATGGCTTTGTGATGTAAGATTTCTTTAGTTATGCAATTTTTGTTAGTATAAAGAAAAGCTATTGTTGACATGGGTTTAGTTATTTACATGTAATCACAAACCCCACTTCAAATTTTTATCATCTTCATTGCTTGCAAGGTAGCACCAAATGGCTTGATTCGTTATAGGATATTCCTTGAAAGCTACAACTTGTTCTAGCTATAACTTGTTCTACTACAAGTTCTAAAAAGTATTGATCCCGTTTTGTGTAGGTTCACTTTGAAGAACGTCAATGGGAGATCAAAAGAATAGATGGTTGGAGGAAAGTGCTATTCCAACTTTGTTTGATATACCCAACCCTTCCAAACAGATTTTACGGACAGGGAGGTCTAAATATAAGATAAGTTGTATGATATAATTTAATATTGACAGTTATTAACTTAGTTTATTTATTGAAAAGGATTATTTTTATGTAGATGTTGCCTACTGATGCTGAACCGAGGATTGAAAATGTTCTGTTATCTGCAGTAAGTCCCATTTAATTACATTTATTGAATGTGTGCTAAAAGTACATTTCTTGAAAGTTTTAGTCTAAAAATATATTATTTCTAGGTTTCTCAAAGTAGTGATGTGACTACTTTGAGGGAAGCAAGATCTCGAATCATCTGCAGTAAGGTACTTGAAGTCAGTTTACATAGTGACTGCATGTATTAAACATATGTACTAATGTACATATGTAACAAGTGTACTAATGTACATTTTTAGGTGGGTCATGAAAGGGCTCAATGTGCAGAAATAACTTTGATCAAAGGGAAAGAAGTTTCTTCAAAATCTGTAAGGCTGTTTCTGTTCTAATTTTGAAATAATTAATTTGTATTTCAGGGAAGTCTTTAATTTGGAGCTTTTCATTTTTTTTGCATGTTCTAAACCATTATAAAATCACAAAAAAATAGATCCAAGCAAAAATTGTGTTAAAAATTAACTTTTTCATCAAGTTATTGCATGTTACTGAGAAGTTAAGTGTACTTGGGTTGTAACATGAAAAACTTTTTGAAATGTATCACATTTTGTTCTAATGAATGTGGTTCGGAAGGTTTTAGGGGTTCCTAAACAAGAAAACATTATCAAAACTCCAGGTTTTTGTGGAATTTCTTCAAATTATTTCTAATGTAAAACATAATTTTTAGGAATGTTTTTGTTAACACTTTCTCTTTGAGAGTGTCACTAGAAGTTACTCTGTAGGAATAATCAGACATTGTCTCTTGTAATGAATGCTGTTACTATCGAGCTGAATGTTGAGATAATTAGGATTGGAGTGTGGAATGTGATCCCGAATTTCTGTCAACATTTAAAAATCTATTATTTATGAGAAATTAATCTGTTATTTATAAATTTACATGAGAAAGCCAGTTGATGAGTTTTTCTAAAGCTGTTTCTGTCTTCAAATAGTGATCTGTGCGTTTCGGATTTCAATTCAACATTAGGGTCATCTGCTTTGTAATTTACCTATTGCTTTGGGCACATTGATAATAGGAAGAACAAGGGTCAAGTGTGAATTCTAGGATATAATTAGTCTTGATCTGGGCTGACCGGGTGACGCCGCGTCGAAGGCTGGGGTGCCGACGTTTCGACCGACATACCGGGCTGTACTGCCCTGAAGAGGACCGCGATATGTCGGTCGAAACGTCGGCACCCCAGCCTTCGACGCGGCGTCACCCGGACAGCCCAGATCATGACTCTGGCCGCGGAAGCCTACGATATCATCTATAATTAGTCTTCTTTCTGATATATAATTGCTTATATTGTAATCCATATTACCCTTCTAGAAGGGTGTTTCTAAAATTTGTTGATATTTAGCTAGGCAAGATTGAATCTATCCTTGTGCAAGATCCTAACTGCCATATAAGTCTTTGAAAAAAGTTTGATCTATAACCCTGAAAGGCTTTTGATAAGTCTATGAAGCTATATTGGACATTCTTGTCTCGAACTGTTTGAATGTCATTAAAGGATGTGAAGAAAATACAGTGTTTGTCTGTTTTTCTTTATCCATTTATGAAATAGATTTTTGCATACACAGAAAATAACAAGATTATGATACAGTTCATTCATTTTCTTAAGCATTGATGCGACTGTTGCAGTTTTAAAAATGTGAAAAACATCTTGATTAGGAACAATTTAATTTTATCAATTGAATTTACCAATTTGACTGGTGAATTGATATTGTTTTTATCTTTTGTAGATTTTACTAACTACTATGACCACAACTGTAAACAGTGGAGCACGCCAGATAAAATGCTTGCATGCAAGAGGAAGAAAATGTCCGACTTCATCTGGAAGTTGCCTCGCTGAAGAAGCAGTACAAAATGTTGGAGAGGAACTTGAAGAAATTTCTAACAGGTCAAATAAAAGCCCTCCAGAGTGATGGTGCTCCCAGAAAGTGGGATGAACAATCAGTAGTTTTAGGTTGTAAATTAAGATTTGGTGTAGGTGTGCATGGCTAACGGAAAGTGTTTACTTTGCGACGATGCAGTGGAGATCAATAGAAACCTAGAATTTGTGAAACACAAAAAGTCATTTTGTGGGCAGATCACGCTTGGCTCTTCCAATGGGGAAGGGAACCACATAAGTTGTTCTGGTACGAGGTGTTTATGACAATTGGAAACAAGTTATAGCTTGTGAAGTAACTGGACCTTCTACTGAAGGTCACCTCATGTGTGAATTGACGGAGAAGTGCCTGAACTTCTGTGAAAGCTGTGGTTTACATGTTCACCACTTGCATGCATTGCTGAGTATCATCCTTTTCTTTAAAAAAAAAGTAAAATAAAGACAAGTTGATAATATAAAAATTAAATTCCCATAAAACAATCATTCTTGCAGTTTTATACAGTTGCTCCCAGAACAAGCAAGTTTAATGATTCAAATTTTTGTTGAGTTGTTTAATGTTTCTATTTTAAGGTAGCAAAAACAACACAGGACTCCAAATGATCACAAATATAAAACGAGCATAACTGGCTTGGCGTATATTAGTTCTAAACTATTCAAATGACACTTCCTAATCATTGCAGCTGAATACCCTGCTAAAGCAATCTGGAGCACCAAGAAATTTTTTGCAATGTGATAAACTATAAAAAATCGAGAGTGTATGAAATCTTAAAAAAATGGTGTAAGTTTACTCAGAAATTGCAACAATTAGCAGAGATCACAGAAGGATGAATGAAAAAAAAATTCATTTCTCATATCATTAAAATATTTTTCAGGAGGCACGGAAAAATTCATAGCATAGCGATGAATTAGAGATTTCCTTGTCCTATATCTTTTAATGAGTTATTAATACTGATCTTTTTCTGTTGGTATGTGTATTTATGAACATATTTGTGAAAACTAAAATAAAGTGATTTTTTTCAATGAATGTTTTGTTAATTTCCATGTATTCCTCCATATTAAAGTTTTCTTTACATAATGGTCCACCTTCTCTCCTATATTGAGTTTTTGGTAAGTGGAAAATTTCTTGCCAATGGTGCATTTTTCAGGCTGATTTTACCTGCACTTTCCTGCATTTCTTCACGAGATGTTTTTATCATTGAATTTTTATAGCCTTTCAATTTTTTTATTGTCGAATTATGAAATGCGCACTAATTCAAATCCATACTACAAAAAGATCTTTTGAAATGATCCCAACAATGTCTTACAAAATGTCCAGAATTGTATTTAATAACTCCATTAATAAAATTAATATAATTATTCGCTATTAATAAAATTATCCTACAATATCAAAGTTTTAATGAAGATCAATAAATCCAAATATGAATTTAGTGTTTGAAAGCTGTACCATTATTTTACCAGTCATTGTAATTTAAATATTACGAACATATTCAAATATGAATGTATGTTATAAATCAAATTCATTCTGCCGTACAGACTGTGACAATATTAATAATTCATTTCTGATATGTAATATAATATTTTGCATTGTAATGGATTGCGAATCCTACTACTTATCTACTAATATTTTAATATTATGACACTCCTTTAATGGCCCACCTGGTGGCGCCAACTGTAACGATCTCGCTCTTCTACTACCACTACTATCTCCTATTTACTCTTCTTTCTATACTCGACTTGGGCTGCCAATTTAACAAACTTTTGAATGCACTTGGGCACGTCGTTTTGTAACTCACGTGTTCCTTTTAACCTGGCTTCAACTTTTATTCATGCCCGTCCGCTAGCTAAATTTACAAAACTTCCTTTTTTTAAATTTTTTTAAAATATTGTTTTTACTTCCTTTGATGGGCGTGAAGCTGTGATTGCCCTATACAGGGCTTGAAACAAAGTACTTAGGCACGCGGGCGTAGGTCGACATCTAGATACTTAAAACAACACATTTTGCGGGTTTACTGACGAATCTGAAGATGTTCATCATAATTTATTACTTCTTTTAGTAATTCCTATTTTTGCTAATCCCAAACCTTATGCACACAAACGGGGTTGCTGCCCTCTAGCGACACACACAAAAACACCCCATGGCAGATAAACAATGCAATAACATAAGCAAACAAATATGACACCAAAACAAGAAAAATACTACTCATTCACTCTGATAAATTTACAACATGTACCAAAAAAAAAAAAAAAAAAAAAACTCATTCACACCGAATGCGCATTCTGTCGAAATCAATTATTGAATTACTTATGCTACTACAGAACTTGATTTTCGACAAATGCTCTTCATGGATTTTTTTCTTCAAGACAAACGAAATAAACAAACAAATAAACATTTATCTGTCACTTCCCTTTCGCTGACTAGATGCTGCGACACGCGGCGTACATCACCGTCGTCCGTTGGCTATCTCTGCACACAGCGCGGCTTCTCCCAGTTTTTATAAAATCGCACCTTTCCACCGCGTTGCACTAGCACCCTCTCCACTATGGAGAGGGTGCTGGTTGCACTGCCGAGAAATTCCACCAATCGCTTAGCGGAAAATATTTTGTCTTATTGCGTCAACTCCCGCGACGAACGAACGTTATTAGTTACGCGAATAATCGCGATTGCATCTCCAGCTACCGTCCGCGACATTAATGTTAAATCACTTCTTTGTCCGGTTGAAACACCAATAAAATGTTATGTGCTCGTTGCGCAATTCTATTTTAAAAAATTCATTATGCGAACTTCGCCTTCGACCGACCACAACACTGAACATCCGAGCTCCAGCGCTTCTACCACTCTTCTCCTGCCCATTGTTGTCCGGATCTTTTATTTACTTCTGGCAAACATCCGCCGATCGCTCGCCCGTAGCCACAAATGACATTATAAAACTTTTCTTTAATTCGTGCTCGTCAGCGTTATTATGCTTCGTCATCGCTTCCCACTATTATTTCTTGTTTCTTCGCTAATTATTATACTATTTTCCTCTTCTTCTTTAATCTTATTTCATTAAATTCTATTAATTTCCATCCTCTTGCATCGTGACGTAAACTGTGACGTCAGCGCGATGCTTCATTTGTTCCGTGTTTATTTCAATTATACAATATTCAGTTTAATTTTGACGCGCTTCCGCGATACTTCTCGAAACTGCGAGTGTTCCCATAATTTTCCATAAATTTTACCCTATCATTTCCGAAAGTCTCATCTTGATACCTTCACGCGTTTTCTTGATATTTAATAAAATTACTCTTTTGCCTTAAGCTTTGCAACAATGGTTCAATGGCTCTCGTATTCTAGTTTAATCACCAAAAATACAATTCCAATTCTGTCCAAATCTCCTGAACCTCTAACTCAATTTTCATGATTCCACCTTCTACTAGTTCCGAAAATTATGTATAATTGAGTGTTAATGTCTATTTCCACTTTCTATCACGCATTTGTTTAATTTAATAAAAATATTTATGCGCGATGTCGCCGTCTTTTGGCTTCTCAAATCTAAATCTTGATATTTTTCTGCCAAGTTTATACACTTTAAACCCAAAACTGTTCCGAGGGATTATGGATCATTACAATATGTAAGCCAATAAGTCCTCCCCTTCTCATTCATAAAACTTCTATTCCTTGGCTTTCTTCCTCTTCATATGTTAAATATTTAGGTTTCCATTGTAATGATCCATCGTTTCGAGACCAAAACCCCAGATGCAACTTTGCCAAAAAAGTGACAAAGAATAAACTTGTATACGGAGTGCAACGGTGCCGATAGAAAACATTTTTGTAAGTCCAAATTAAAATAAGGAATTGTAGCGCGTGAAATTTGGGGAAAATTGAACATAATCGTCCGGTAGAGCAGAAATTATAGAATGAAATAAAACAAACGGCATCAAATTCGGTCAACGCTTTCAGCAGATATAAATTGAAATATAATTGAAATTTTTAATAACATGAACAGAATACGGCCATTGTTGAAGTATAAAATAAAGATTATAAACAGGGTTTTTTAAGAATTATGACAAAACGCACGGACCGATTCGGCTAAAACATTGGGAAATAATAGACTAAAATACGGGGAAGACGACAAAATTAGTGTCAACTTTGTCGCATGTTCGGAAGCAGAGTAATGATAAAATATTTGGAAGTTACAATGAACCAAAAAGGATAAACAAATGACGCCATGTTAAGAAGCGAAGAAAGTCTTTTGGAATCAACAGAGGAAAAAAGCAAGCGAGTAGCAATTATTTTGTTACAGAAATCTTCTGTAACAATGTAAGTTACTAGAAAAAATTCCGATGGGAGTCAGATGTGTCGTGGATACCGGGGGGAACGCTTCGTGTGCGCGAAATTGGCGTGTTGTTAAGTTTTTCAAAAGTGTAGGAATTTAAATAGAAAATAACGTTGTGATGTGTGTTGGAACTTTGAAATACTAGGAAAAGGAACAAAATTCGGGAGTAACTTAAATTTTTTTTAGTAGGACTTTATGTGACTACGAATCACGAGATGTATTTCATTTTAGTGTAAGAAAATTCAACGCGACGAACATTTCGTTATGGAATATAAAAGAATAGATACCCGGATCAGTACGATTGGACGATTATTTTCAATATAAATGGATGCGAGCAGTAGTAATTTCAAGAAATGACGTGTTCGACGACACGCGAAAAATAGTTGTTTTTCGTTTTGTCTGTTTTGCCGAACAGTACGCCGCGAACACATAATTTTATTAGTCGGTGACGGACTGGCAGCTGAATGGTAACATTTATGCGAATAATAGCGGTTTGCGAGAAGTGGTTTCCGAAGGCAACCGCGAGCAGGAGTAGACGGCAACCGCACATCGAAGAGCATTGGACGGCGGCCACCAGACATCCTTGTTACGGGAGCTGAGCCGCAAAACAGGGAAGTATATATATATATATATATATATATATATATATATATATATGTGTGTGTGTGTGTGTGTGTGTGTGTGTGTGTGTGTGTGTGTGCGTGCGTGCGTGCCTGAATTCCTTGCAGATGCTTCATTTGAAGACGCATTCCATAACTAAAGAGAATTATCGAAGATCAAGTTTTGTCAATAGAATTAAAATAATAAATGGTCAAAAGAAAAGTAGGGAATGCGCATTCGATGTATGAATGGGATTTTTATATTGTTTTGTGTTATTGTGTGTGAGTGATTTTCGTTGTTGTGTGTTATTATTTTGTTTGGAATGTTTATGTTATAGGGCACTATGTACTAGTGTAGAAGGAAAGACGGTGAATTGTCCGCCGTATACAATGAAAAGAGGGAAGGCTAGGAAATATTAATAAACGATCGAACCAAAATGTGGTTCGTTTTTATCGATCAAAAATATTCGTCGTCATTTACCCTAGCACGCACAATCCATTCACATCGTTTGGATTCCTGTATAGGACCACCAGCTTACCCACGGTACTAGATAGTCGAAAAAGAAAAGGAAAAAGGGGATTCATTATATATGGCTGTTCAAAGCGCAAGCAAGGGTAGCGTAGAGAGGTTAACGGATTGAAAGATACCTTACATACGGTTGCCCAACGAGGAGGGCAAAGATAAGTTAGGACGATTGAGATATACATTACACCATCTAGACACAAAACTGAATCGGAAAATTCCTATTAAAAATGTGATACAAAAAACTACTATTAAAATACACAAACTAAATTCTTTTGTAATCACTAAACTCGTGTTAAAACTGCGAAATTAATATACACTTCAATTAATAGGCCTACTTCAACATATGCATATCCAATTTGGTGAAATGAAGCTAAATCAAAAATACAAAAACCTCAAAATATCCTAAACAAATTCTTTAGAAAAATTCTACATACAATTTGGTTTATTCCTAATAGACAAATTCATAATGAATTAAATCTCCCTACAATACATGATTGATTAACAATTAGAGTCTCAATTTTTTTAACTCTCTTCCTTCATTACATCATGCACAATGTTTTAATCTTGGTAAATCTTATCCCTTTCCTCGTGGAATTAATTCTAAATTTTATAAAGACAAATTTCATCTTCCATAGTTTTATTTTCTCATATTTCCATTCCAATCTATCTTTACATTTTTTCTCAAATTTTACCTTAATAAATCCTCTTAAAGAGGTTACTGTTTAGTGTCCATAACGACTGTCCTTTGTAAATTTCAATGCTCTGAAAGACATATTGTCGAACAGAAAGTAATAATAAAAATAAATAAATAATAATAATAAAAAATACTGATTTGAGACTTAAGAATTATGTTTCCATAGCCTAAAGAATCTATTTCAAACATGTGGGTTTGTTTACTTGAATAAATAGATATGGAAGAATACATTATGAGTAGATAGGAAGTGATGAGCACGTAAGGTTCTTTTACTTGTAAAATAAGAGCATAGAACATTCATTTTATTTGTTGAGAATAGCAGTGGTGAATCACGAAAAAAGTTAAACTGAATTAAGTAATTTAAATACTTAAATAAACGACTTGAATTCATTACATAGCAAGGCAAGGCCTCTTAGCCACATACAGTAAAAACAATAAACATTCACGGTCTCCATCCCAACCGTGTCTACACAACAGCAGCAGTCGCAGTGTAAGGTCTGAGTAGTATATATCCTCAACATTATTATCAAGACTATTAGATTTATTTATGAATCTGGATATTTTATTTAAAATTTGGGTAGAAATGCCCATGGTTTCAGGGTAAACAAGGGTTGTTTAAATTAATTTTCAATCTTCATCCCTGAATCTTGTAATAATATTATTGATACACATATCCACATACATACCCACATTCATGTCTCGATATGCCCTACACTTCAAAGACTCACTATTTCTACATAATGCAAGAATCTTACATAAAATGAAGATATATCCTATGAATTAACTTCAGGTGAATTTTGTAAATTTTTGACAGTGACTCGTGAATTAGTTTGGGGTATGAAGCAGCAAATATTATTGATTGGGGAATTATTGAAAAGTATAATGCTTACACACCAAATACTATCTGGCATATTTTACTAAAAATATTAACAATTATATCTATAATATAGCCAATGTAGAGTTTTTGTTAATATTTAAGTTTGACCATCTTTACATTTCAATTCGATTTTAAAATTTTTCGCTAGGAAATCGATCTTCAAACAACTTTTCAACTACACAAAAATGAAGCCTATTGGGGTTACGCAGGTAAACATATTCGTTTCGACTGAAAACAATATACTAAAACATTTTTATTTCGAAGATACGTGACATTGCGCGCAATTTGAAGATGAAAATTCACGAAGATTTTCCACACAAACATAAACGCTAGAAACTAATCACGATTAAGCAATGTACAAGCCACTGTTTCATGTCACCCTAACCTAAAAACAAACATTTCTCCATTCATATTTGTATGCCAATGCTATAGAAAGATTTTCCTAAGGATGAGCCAAAGTGACAGTTCGCGTAACAAGTGAACGTCACATGTAATTCAGAGAAGTATCCCTCCGCCGCGACAGCTGTTCAGCCACGCCTCTTCGTAAAGTGTTAGGTTATGGCTCCTGTGAAAACATTCCTATGCAGAAATATGAGTTTCGCTGAGGTATATGCACGTACGGGAGTCCGAGAAATATTTAAATTAAATTACGTATGTGAAAAATCCCTTAACATGCTCTCACAATCAGTAAAAGAAAACTGCCACGAATGTAAATAGAAATCTCTCAATCACAGCTCGCCACACAACAGCACAATAGACGGAAACACGTTAACCAGTACGCATCTCGGTTTTAAAATAAATGTATTTATCACACAAAAAGTAAATTCAATGTAATGTAAATATAAAAAAAGAATTTTTACAGAAGAGCACATAACACTGCACTTCTAATTTCAATTATTTCTCAAAGGGAACTATATTTTCGTCGGACGAGGACATCACAAAAGGAAGCGTCGAAGCCATTTACAAGTTAGCCAACTGCAAACGAACGAATGCAGGAAAGGAGTCTAATGTGCTCGAGGGCACAACGACCACAAAATCTTCAGTTATGTTGCCAGCACTAGCTGTCACTTTGGCTCATCCTTAGGAAAATCGTTCTATATCAGGACTATGGTGTTACGATTAAAATTGTGAAATACATTTCCCCCGAGGCAAGTAGTTATTAACTTTACTCGCAACTTCTATTCGAGACAAGCCATAGCTATAGGTCACGCCAGTCGGCGTGTCCGACACGGGGAACGGGCCGGAGCCGGGGTCCGAGTTGGGCGGAATCGGGCGGGCTGGGCTTGAAATAGGACTTGCCGACTGGCGTGACCTATATCTATGGCTTGTCTCGAATAGAAGTTGCGAGTAAAGTTAATAACTACTTGCCTCGGGGGAAATGTATTTCACAATTTTAATAGTAACACCATAGTCCTGATAGTGTTGAGTGTTGGGATCCGGTGGCGCCCCAACTGCTGATTGAACCGTTTGTTCGATTACTTTTCTTAACGATTCGTTGAATCGTTGAAATCGTTCAAATCGTTCACACATTGTGACGGTATCTGCGCTGTGATTGGTGGATCACAGTTATTGAGGCGGCTCTTTCAAAATCAGAGAAAATGGATATTCATGAATAATCTAATTAATATTTCATAAACCATAGAATGTTTAGTACATATTGAAAGAAACGAACGTTATGAATCGTTTTAATAATCAATGAAATCATCTTTTATGTCAAACTGCCCAATTAATCCGAAGATCTATTCCAAATGGATGTAGTAATACAAATGCATGGAAGAAGTATAATTACTCAAGGAATATTTATGAAGTGAGTTGTTTCTTTTACACGACTCCAGTTATTTGTGGTTTATTAGTTTTCAATGTAAATTAAATAATAGAACCATTGTTTGTAAATGATTTCTTTAATATACAACACTAGCAAGTTGCTTCGCACGCACAAGCACGTTGCTTCGGAGAAGCCTGAGGTTCGCTCTCGCGGTTCGTGAGTCACAAAGTCGATTCACTATTCACTAGCGCCACCACGGAGCAGACGTACCATCGAAGAACTACATGGACGACGGACCGAATCACACCGGTGTAACGAGTGCAACTGTACCAATCGCAATTGAAAACGCGGGAAAATGCGGTGGCAATGTGGGCGGAGGCACAATGGAGACTCTTTCGGGAACATGGAGGCAATTTCAAAATTACTCATATCCTCAGGGAACGAAATAATTGCGAGTGTATTGTTATGACAACACGTTCTTACAATATGTCAGATTAATTACAATTAAAATAATACAAGTTATTGTGTTTATTGATAATTTAACCTGGATAGCTACCAGTAAATATCAGTAAAACAAACAGAGAAATCAATAAAATGACTGGACTTTATAGAATAATGGCTATGTAAGTTTGTAATGAGATATTGCTAATCTTGTAGGTCTACTTTTAATATTTCAGATATAACTATAAAATGTCTGCCTTGTCTTCTCAAACCCACGTTTATCTGAAATATTTAGGGTTTTAAGCACACATGACCAATAATGTACCTACCAATTTTGAATATATTTGTCTCAATGACACTCAATATCATTCATTGCATAAATAATATTCAGGAGACATTATTCAGTCCTCTCCCTTAGCACAATGGGTTGTTTTCTCCCTAAAATATATTTTATAGGTGATGTGTTTAACACTATCTGCACAAAATGTTTAAAGAAAAAAATTGGTGGCTTTTGGAGAAAATGTCATTCCAGCATTTCTAAAAATGCGGAATTTTGAGCTCATTTTCACAGCAAAACCTGTTTTCGAGAACCTTCTTTGACATCACGTGAAGTACTCACAAATGCAATAATATCTACAAACAGATGTAATAATGTAAATATTAACAATGTGAGAGATATTTAAAAAATACCATAAATCATAAATAAAAAATACATTTGTTTAATTTCTGAAAGAACAAAAGAATACAAAATGATGCCAAAGACAAAGAAGAAAAAGATGACAAAATGGTGTTTATGTCATCTTACGCAGCTTTTAGCTTTAACTGTACAAACAGTTTGAAGAAAAAATCTGGGGCCATTTTTGAGAAAATCTAGTTTCTAAATTTTTTTGATATTGCCCATATTTCACTGAAAATTACATAAATAATATTAATTTTTTTTCATTTCTATAAGATTTGTTAAAGAATTAATTGTGGAAAAAACAATTCTATCTGAAGAAAAAATAATATCTTCAATATTGTATTTGTAGGAACACACAAAATAAAGTTTCAAACTTTTCCAATTTTTGAGGATGTAGGGGTATCCATGAAAATCAAATCAATGTCATCTTTATAAATGTTTTTCACTTTACCCTTACAAGAAATTTAAAGATAAAATGGAGCCATTTTTAATAAAGTTTAGAAAATCTCGCAGGGGCTTCATTTAAAGTACCCCCAAAATCCAAAGAATTCTTCTCAAAATCGCAGGGCTTTGAGTCACACCAAATCAATGGGGGAATTCATTTTGAAAACAATCCTGTGAAAAGCACTCAGTTTGTGTAGAACACATACGAACTGACAAACGTACAGATGACAGACAGACAGGAAAACACATTTTTTTTGTTGTAACACATATTTCCGTTAAAATCTCGAAATGGTTATTCCACAGCACTGAAATACAAACTCACTGATTAAGAAGTATTACTTGATGAGAAGTCAACCACATTCCAATATTGTGCTCTAGAGAATACTGTATGAACAACGAACAATAAGATAACACACACACATATCAGGTGTGTCTTTAGCATGCAGCTCATGTCAAAATATTAACAATGCACGTGCTGGGACATGCATTTTTAGTAAAGAGGCTATCAATTTTGTACCCTACATCAATCACTCTCATCTCATAAAAGAGAAAGACTTTCATATTTGCATTACTGATTAAACTACAATAAAAACAAATATGTAATGAACGTATTGCAGCCCCACTGGGAATTAGAAAATGTTTATAAAATGTCTGAAAGTTATTCCAATAAAACTTTGAAACCTTAAACAGTATAAAATTTTACTTTGCAGTGACTTCAATATAAATTGCCTCACACAATTCAGTAATGCAAATCTATTCAAAACCTAGTAAGTTCATACCATCTATAAACAACCATAAATACACCAACCCGAGTATCCAAAAATAGTAGCACAGCTGTAGATCAATTGATACTAGACAGGGATGACCTGATGAGGGGATAGCTGTGGCAACTCGCTCAAGGCCCTGATTTAATTAGGCTCTTGATTTACTTTTTTTTCATTTAAAAAAATAAAAATTTATTAATTTCTAACTAAATTAAATGATATGAGTTATTTCTGATGTATGTAAAATGAATTATGTTCATGAACTGAGGGAGAAAGGAATTTTTTTATTTTGAAATGAGGACCTCTCATAGATCAATTGCCCCATGGCCCTGGTGTTCCCTGGGCACCCCTGATAATTGATTCAAATAACTATAGTATTTCTTTTGTTACAATTAACCATACATTTCAGTGTCCACAATGCCCAGATTCCAACACTTCAAACAGAATGAAAAATTACAGAACAGACAACTTACCAAGAAACCCATAACTAAGAAACATAATGAAAGTCCAATACTTGCTCAGATTACAAAATGGGAATACAAGGCAACCAATACAAATGATAAGTTTAACTCATTCATAAAAATATTCTTAATACACTATCAATGCCCCTTTATTTGCAAAAGCATCCAAATTTATAAAACCAAATAATGGACAACAGAAGGAATCAAAGTGTCATGTGAAAGAAAATGTACCATGTATAAAATATTAGCACATAACAAATGTAACTTATTACAACTTCATTATCTACAACAAAACATATCATTCAAACCTAAAAAAGTAATCAAACAAGCCAAAATTATGACACATGAAAAGTAAATTGCAAATGCACCTAACAAAATAAAGCTCTGTGGGACCTTATCAAAATGACTACACCTAGCCCCAACTAATAATAATAGAAACTAGAGGTGCTACAACCGCACGCACTTTCTCGCAATATTCTTAATGGCTGTATTATAGTATTAAATATGATAATTTGTATCATTCACTTCAACTATCATTGGAAAAATTCTTAAACAAATGAAACATGAAAAATACACCTTTTTTAATTCAAATGTCTAAACGAAAACAATTGTTTGCTATTGACTTCAGTGTATTCACGTTCTACATATACGTACCAACGATGCACGAAACGTATTTTGGCCGTAAATAAAATTGTTTATATTGACGCGAACCAAAGGCAGCCGTCATAATCTCCTTCTGTTAACTGTGCGGCGTTTCAACAATGGGTTGCAACAAGCAACAATTACATCTAATTCATATGGGATACACATTTTACCGATTAGCATTGTTGATACCACTAGTAAGAAACTTTAAATGGATAGACAAAAATAATAATTAAATATGATATTTTTTATATTTTCAAAATTACTGGATTTGAAGTGCATTACTCTTCATTCCCACTCATTAAGCAAAGTGAAAATTATCTATTCGTTTTCACATTTAACTCAAGTAAAGGACGCAATTTAAAATAGATTTTAAATAAAATCAAAAAAATTAATTTGTAAATGTATAAGGAAAGCTCAAATGTAAGAAACGATCAAAGAAATATGAAATAATATACAAATTCTAACTTATGAAGCATCCAACTGGCTGGAATTATGTTCAGCAAGCGCAGTAAATTCGGAGCGGACTGTTTGTCGCAAAATTACACAAAAATTCTCACATTTTCAAAAATTCAACATGACCTTATTTGAGATCTGTTTTTGATGAAAGCATTTCATTAACAAAAAAATGCATCTTTACAATTGTAGTTGTAGGAATTCGCCGAAATTTTTTTAAGTTTTCGAAAAAAACAGGCATTTCAACGAACATGAGACCGCACCATTTCCTCAAAATTCTGTGTCGTTTTCAAGAAAAAAAGGTTTAAAGAAAATAAAAATGGCCCATATTTCACGCAAAATTACACGAAAAATACTCAAATTTTCGAAAGATTGTACGTGACTTTATTTCAAAATCTATCTTTAAGGGACAGATTACATTAAGGGAAAAAACCTTCATCTTCATAATTGTAGTTGTAGGAAGACACCGAAAAAGTTTTGAATTTTTGAAATTTTCGAAAAATCAGGGTTTTTAACCAACATGAGACATGCACATCTTCAACGTTCTTAAACTTTTGAAAATGTCCAAGGGGCTTCATGTAAAGCACCTCCCAAAATTAAAATATGTTTCAAATTCAAGGGTCCAGTTTCCAAATTCAAGTCCAGTTTCCCTGATCCATTGAGCAAATGCTGAGATGGCCCCTTGATTTGCTCCTGGACGTAAATGTAGCTTCACTATGCGCACGTTTTGTTGAGCTTTCCTTTTGCTTGTAGTGGTAGTAGAGCTTAGGGTGAGTTTCTATTTGTTAGCAATAGAGAAAAATCAAATCCGTTCGTTTACCGTTACAAATAAGTTTTCTATAATTCGGCAACGAAAATATCTAGATTTTGAAATGTTAATCTCTCGCTTTTTTAAATTTATTATTATTATTATTATTATTATTATTATTATTATTATTATTATTATTATTATTATTATTATTATTATTATTACTATTTTTCATCTTTCAACTATTAATAGTTAAATAGTTGGGAAGGGATTCTGAAACTCAGGAAAGCGTGCGCAGATGATTTTCTCCCCCCATACATCACATACAGTTTTTGACTGTTTTTGACTAAATAAATAAATAAATAAATAAATAAATAAATAAATACATAAATACATAAATACATAAATACATAAATACATAAATACATAAATACATAAATACATAAATACATAAATACATAAATAAATAAATAAATAAATAAATAAATAAATAAATAAATAAATAAATACATAAATACATAAATACATAAATACATAAATACATAAATACATAAATACATAAATACATAAATACATAAATACATAAATAAATAAATAAATAAATAAATAAATAAATAAATAAATAAATAAATAAATAAATAAATAAATAAATAAATAAATAAATAAATAAATAAAGGGACCGCGACATCAGCCACATCGATTGGGGAACATCAATTTTGGGGAAAGTTTACTAAACGGTTTATCTCATAGCGTTGTTGACAGACGTTTTGCCGTCATTTTTCGGAATTAAGAAATCACAACACATGGATTCTGGCTTCACCACCTGTTACATGATTTTTTCTGAATTTAATAATAGGAGTTATCCACTTTTTTCGTTAACAGGTCCCTGTAATGAGAGTTTTTCTGCTGAAAATTCACGTTTTTTTCGCGCAGCGAAAGCTTACTGCGGAAGTGGTAGCGAGAAAGTAAAAAAATATGCAGCTCTACTACAAAAACAAAACTTTACAAGCCTCACAAGAAATAGATGACATATTCAATGGCCAATTTTTAACAATTCGTGAAAAATTAATCCTCCAATTCTCTCTAAACAATAAAACACACCAACCTAACACTAATGTAGTAACACAAATCATCAATTCTATATTTTTAAATGACACCCCCTGAAATTTTTAAAATCAAAGCACAAATGGAGAATAAATTCCCAGTAAGCCTGGACAAGTCGAGATTTTCTTATCAAACACGGTGTTTCGTATATATAGTGCAACCACACTTCCGTATTTGCAATTACTCTCTAAAACGGGCATTTCCCCAGATGTATTCAAAATGGCAAATATTAAACCATTGTTTAAAAAGGGCAATAGTTGTGATCCAATGAACTATAGACCTATCTCCCTGTTATCAGGATTTTCAAAAATTCTGGAAAGGCTTTGCAATGATATACTCAGTTTCTCAATGCAAATAATGTCTTCACAATTGCACAACATAGCTTCAGGAGTAACAGATCCACAAGACACAGCCATATTCTCCTTTTTAAATGACGTACTTGTTGCATTAAATTAGAAGGAAATTCCTATTGCGCCTCTGACCGGGAAGTCCTAGAGTTCGAGTCCCGATTGTAACAGGATTTTCGTCACTAGCTAGGTGGAATTTAGTTGCTCGCCGGAGGAGAATTGCTGAGTCTGCTGTGGTCGGTAGTTTTCCGTGGTTTCTCTGATCAACACCAGGTGTATGTAGTACCCTAACAAACGGGCCACGGATCGCGCGCGATCTTTTCTTCCCCTTTCCTTGTCATATCCTTCCCCCTTACTTACACACACACAGTTATATGCAGTAATACACACATACTTCGTATATGCATAATCTACACACATACACACACACATATGTAACACTTATGTACATAATCTACTAATAATACATACCGAGAGACTGGTCGAGAGTTTACAGCTTGTCCGGGTTGGGTCGGTGCCACGCTGGTGGGAGATACCTGGTTAGGGAAATCCCCGCTAGCCGACGATAGGTAGGTTGAAAAAATCCCAGCAAGCCAACATAGATTGGTACCGGATCACACCATTCAGCGAGCCGGAGCACACCATCAAGGTCACTGCCACATCCCGCGATGAAACTATGGATTACACTTACGGAACTAACGACCTTAGCCGTTGTCGCGCCCGGATTCGTTGATCACTCATTATTCTACAAGAAGGTATACGCGTGGAGCTCAGAAAGGCGCAGTCTTTCTTGTACTAGTTTCCTTATCTCTGTAGTGTAGACTCTCTTTTCGGTTTTGCCTCACCCTCTTTTCACCTGCAATCTAGTACTCCCTCTTAAATTATATTTTTCATGTTTTCTCAATTTTTTCCCGGATCCCCAATAATTGAAACTAATCGTGCTACAGAATGGCACAGACTTTCTCGTAGCAACGTTTTCTAATTTCCTTGGTGTGGACTGGCCCCATCTCTTGGTTGGACTGGTCTTGCCTCTGGCCTTTCTTGGACTGGTCTTCCTCTGGCCAGCGAACCCAAAGTACATTATTTTGAAATTGTTGCAATTTTTCGGTTTCCTAATACTAGAATCGAAATATTAGTTTAAGAATATTAAAGAAAAGTGAAACCTCGTCATAAATGGCAAGTTTCATTAGAAAATTTGAAGCCGTTTATAAGAAAATTAGCTTGCAGCGTCACTGTAAACGCGAAAATTGAAGTTCTTTTTCACAGGAATCTATTGGGTTTTCGAAAAACTTCATTTGAAGTCATTAGAAGCACTTCCACTCACAAATGCAATAATGTATACAAATCGCAGGATATGTGTATATTAACGACGTGAGAGATTTTTTTTTAAATAGGTTTTTTCCGGGTCTACATGTAAAGTACCCCCAAATTTTAAAGAATGTTTTTTCAAATTTTCTAAGCTTCAACTAGAGACAGATAGACAAAGAATTTGGAACAAATCCTAAGCATGGTTTAGGCGCTAGTAGTGTTCACGGACCGAAGGTCGGACCGACGATCGGACGGACGGACAGACGGATGTTTTGCTTTCAATTGGTTTTTCAGCATCAATGACCCACAAAACTGGCATTCTGGCTACACCACGTGTTAGAGGATTTTTTATCTTAATTTAGCAACTGGATTTATTGAATTTCTCGTTATCATGACCCGGCAATGACTTTTTTCTGCCAAAAAGTCTCCGTTTTTTTGCGTAGCGTTACATAACTTCCTCAACACTACGTATATTATCCGTATATACGTACGTATACGAGAGAATCAAAAATAATTGAATTGAAATGTGACTAAGAATATTTTAGAAGCGCAAAACATGGTCATATATATTAAATTTTCATTGAAACATTGTGAGGCGTAGAAAATAACGTTTGAGCGATTGGGGAAAGGTGCAATTTGAAGCTCATTTTCATCTAAAACTGTCGCGTTTTCGACAAACTTCATAGGAAATTATTTGAAGCAATTGTACGCATAAATGCGATGATGTATTTACAAAATTCCCGCAATTCCGTAAACCAATTTTTCGGTCTCAAGGTCAAACAAAACATAAATTCTGACTTATTATTTTAGAGGAAGTAATTTACTATAAACTGGAAGATTTTATATCCACTTTTGCGGTAAGACACCGCATAGGGTTGATTGTAAAGAGTTTTTCCGACAAAAAATTGCAGTTTTTTTCATGCCACAGCATTAAAATATCCTCTCTTCACTGCATAATATCGCAGTCGGTCCTGAAAGTAAAAATTGGAGGAGAATAGGTAACATCCACTTCATGATTGAAATATGCATGAGGTATGTTGATTTGCACTCGCTTGGGTATTTTCGATGTAGACGAATCAGCCACGATCGTGACTCTTGATAGTCCTAGCTGATCGATTTTCAACTGTTATGGTCATTAGCCTATTAGTGTAGTGAATATTTTATTCTGGGAGCTGGCAGAGTGCCTTCACGGCTGGATGGTGAGATCCGGCGCCGAGCTATACGACGTCATGCGGGGTCTCCTTCTCCAGGTATTTACTATAAACTGGAACTGCCAACGGGGTACTGCCCCAGCCGCTTCAACTTCTAGTAAGTCGCCGACATGTGTGGTAGTGTTGTAAGTAGAGTATTTGGGGACAGAATAGGACACGGAAGAATGATCGCGCGTGGTCCATGGCCTTTTGTTAGGTACTACACTGGCATACGAGTTGTATTGAAAGAGAAACCACAGAAAATGACAAAGCAGCAGACCGCTAGAAAATTTTGATAAAGAGTAATTTTTTGCGTAAACTCGATAGTTTTTGTTTAGATACGAACAAAATACAAGAGAAAGTGTTCCTTTTTATTGTTTTTGTTATAAATCAATTTCCAAAGGAAATATTATTTGGAAAACTTCAGATTCGTATTCAGCGCCCCAAAAAACATATAAAAACGAAAAAACAAATCTACATCACATGATTTAGAACAGTATTTCCTGAGCGCGTAATGAAGGCCTGGTTCGGCAGTGGCACAGCTGCGGCACGGGAAGATAGTATCATTCGGCAATAGAGGTTATCGGCCTGCCCCCTGAGCGAGCGTAGGCTGCATTGCATTCGCTCGCTTCGCTTCGCCTCGCCCCTCGCAATGGAGCGCTCTGACAGAACCATCGCTTGACTTTCACGTTCTCGTGTGGGTAGTACAGAGATGATATTGTTAAGTTTTCCAAAATGTATATAGTATCCTTTGTCTTGATTTGAGTATTTGATAAAATTTTAGGTCCAGGAACGCATCCCAAATTACTTATTAATTTAATTGAAATAATTATGTACTATTTATAGGATAATTTAATAATTATTCCCAAGGTACCGGATCTCTGTTTCGTCGCGTACCGCCAGAAATCAAGCCCTAATTATATATATTACATTCTCCGATCCATCTCTCAAGGTCTTGTAATTTGGAAAAGCGATTTAAAAATCGAGTTCTTCAAAAGACTGGAAGAGTTTGTAAACAATAAAACCAATGTTCTTATCACCTTCATTCCACTACGTCTCAATACTTTTACTTGCCGTCCGTGCACTCTGTTGGTGTGACACAAAATCTCTCTTTTTGGACAGGGGAAATATTAATTTTGCAATATAATAGAAAAGCTCCCCGAGTGTACTTGTTGCTTTGTTGCAATATCCCAATGCTTCTGGAAATAAAATCGCCGATTCAGGAGAAAGTCTTTTCGTACATAGACAAAAGATTTTTTGGCAAATTCCTGTTTTATCTTTTTTGAAGTAGACACTTAAAGTTCATTATATAGTCTCCAGAATCCAAGACTTCACAAATTACAGGAACAGTTTTCACTGAGCCTAAAGTGCCTATTTCAACGTTTAACTTCACCTCGATCTCAGGAGTAACAGAATTTGGTGTCACTTGACCAATTTACACATAGAGTACTATTATCGTTGTTTGGCTGTGCATTAAAAATTCTAACGGGTCAAACCTCCGAAGACGACACAATTAGGTCACTGTCAATTATCTCTAAAACGAATGAATGAATGCATCGAACAAGTGCAGAAGTAGAAAGATCATTCATAATGACATCTGCTGCCGAAGCAATAATTCTTAAGTTAGAGTTGATTTCCACCACAAATAATAGTGCACGGGAACATCGGCTGCTTTCGTGAAATCCTCAACAGCGTTAGAATTCTGAAGAAATTGTTCACCACCACTGTCCTTCCTTGAGGAAGGCAACTCGGTGAGTAGAGAGCGACAACATTCCTCATAACTAGAGCTCGAATGTTCACATATTTATTTCACCTACAATAAGCTAAGCGAAAGGCATTTATTTTCACGAAAATAGGCAAGTAAACAGGCGTTTATTGTGGCTAAAGTACGGGTGCAAAAAAGGTATTAAACAGTGAAAAATCACTAATTAAAAGGTATAATTTTAAAACACTTCTAAATAAAATGTTTCAAATTTTTATTCTAACAAGTGAACATCAGCACTTACATGGAAGGAAACGTCTCCATCGTTCTAATCTTGATTGCACATGGCCACCCGATATGATTAATAATTTTTTTTACTCGCGACGCTATCTCAACGAAAATCACTCTTGTGAACTCCCTTTCGAATCTTGGAATCAGTGAAAAAAACGTGATTATAGTTTTCGTTCATTGCGCCTAATCCTCACCAATGAGATGGGTCACATCGTAATTCACATACACAGAGCTTTGTCCTCAAAAGGGATCGGAGGCCAAAGTAAATAGTAGAACGGGATTCCTCTTGAAAACAAAGCCTGTCGGCATCGATGAAAGACAGCAGCAATCTTGACTGGTATCATCTTCCATTCTCATTTAGATTTTTAACACTACCTGGCTCTAGACCCACAGCAGAGAAAGACAAAACGCGACAGTAGCTTCGTTTTGTCCAGACTTGTAGGTATGTTTCCAGTTTGATCAAGATCGGTGCCAGAAGAAAGTAAGTGAAATAATAACGAAAAAGGATGGAAAATGATTATAGTTATTATATAGGCATTAGATTATAGTAATTAACGAATCAAGTGGATAAAGAAGGGTATAAGAAGGGATAAAGAAGCGCATAAGTAGTATGTTCAAGAAAGCGAGCGACGATAGGAGCGAGATTTTTTCATTTACGAGTACAAATTATACCCCTTTATAAACATGTTACATTCAATATTTTTGTTTAAATAAATAAGGATTCACTTAATAAACCAAACATTACAAAAAACGATTATTCCAGTCAATTTAACTCTATATTTGTAGCAGACGTTTCGACCTAAATTGTAAGGTCCTAATTGTTTTATACTATTAACACTCATGTAAAATATAATGTAATGCTTGTAACTGATTGGTTGATGTTGACCTTTCAGACACTGAAGAGGACCTTATAATTTAGGTCGAAACGTCTGCTACAAATATACAGTTAAATTGGCTGGAATCATCGTTGTTGTTGTTGTGGTTGTTTTTGCAATATTTTTTCGTTTACATTTAAGAATAATTTAAATTGTGAAAAATTCAAGAACACCTTTTCGATTTGAGACACATATTTGATGACGTATTGCTTCTGAAAAAGGCCTATTTTAGTGGGCCGTGCATTGTGTACACAGGATCACTATTGTGGTTTAGAGGTTAAAGAAATTTATTAAGTGGAAGACATCGAACTCATTCCGCATGAAAAATTAGAAGCTGACAAAGCCATAAAAACATTACTTCCCAGGAAACGTTAAGACAGTAATGAGAGAGAATACAAGATGTATGAATATTGGAAAGGAAAAATAGAGTCACTTCGGATACAGTTGTGCTGGCGTACTTTTTAGAACGGGTAAACACAACTGACATTCATATTTTTTACATTTGTGAATTTTTCATGTAAAACATTTACTTCACTCATATTGAATATTTTATGTTGTTCCATTAGTCAGCTCCCGTAACGTTTACTTCACCAATTTAGTTATATTCATTAATTGTTTACATGTAGTTGATGTTGGTACTTAGTTTATGATGTACATTTATGTTCATGTTTCATGGCCGACTGGAAATACCTTGACCAATTCTGTTATTGTGTCTTCATTCAACGATTTTCATTCTTCTCAGAATCCTGATTTGTAGTTGGGAAGTTTTCATTGCACGGTGGAGTTTTAATTGCACGCGTGCTATTATCATAGAGATAATAAACGATTTTTCATGGAATTAGTGAGCACATGTAGTTAACTAAACAAAAAATGACCCCATGAAGGGTCCCATTTAGGGCATCAAGTGATGTCACTGCAGTGTCTCTTCCATGGGGTCATAGGGTCGAGACCCGACTGTAGCAGGATTTTCCATAATAGCTAGATATCTAGGTCGAGTTCAGTCGGTGACTGGAGGAGAATTCTAACGGCCGGCTGCTCTGATCGGTAGTTCATCGACACCAGGCAATTGCTGGAGCAGTGCCCTAACAAACAGGCCACGGACCACGCGCGATCTTTCCTTGCCCTTCCTTGTCCTATCATCACCCCTTACACACACTTACAATCACATATACTACACTACCACATATGTCAGAGGACCAGTCGGGAGCTTACAGCTCGTCCGGGCTGAGGCGGTGCCACACTGTTGGGAGATACCTGATTGAGGAAAATCCCTCAAGCCGACGGTAGGTTTGCGACGGATCTCGCCATATAGCAAGGGAAGATCACCGCCACCTCGCGTAAAAGCGTGCACTATACTTACGGGAGTAATGGTCTTAGCAGTTGACGCGCCCGGAATCGATCAAATAAAAAAATTGAGACAGATACAAAAGCAGAAACCATATTTTATACACTGGAAAACTTACGAGATGAGAAAGATATTCTATTGAATATTATATCAGCTGCTACGGATGGCGCTCCGGCAGACATGACTTCACAAAGGTTTCTTAGTGCACGTAAAAAAGTATATTCCAGATATGCATTGCGTCATTCATTGCCAACATTTGGTTGCGAAAAATATAGGTAACGGCTGTTTCAGTCTCTGAAACATGACATCATAGCAGTCAATAAAATCCGAAACACCTCTTTAAATGACCTATTATTTAATCAGCTTTGTATTGCTAATGATGAAGATTTCAACCGATTGCCTTTTTACACAGAAGTGCGCTGGCTATCAAGATGTACTTTTCTGACTCGATTTCATAACCTGTTTAACACTGATAGAGGTCTTGGAAAAAACAAAGGCATATATTTCCGCAACAACCTCATCACATCAAAGAATGATAAATTGTTTAATGATATCAATCTTCAAGATAAACTTGATAAAAAAACATCGTTGCTGCTTTCGTAGCCAAACTATCGGCAGACTTGGGTTCCCCAATTCCCCTAATTTATCAGTATCCTTCATCAACGACGACTTGCTTGTTTACTGCCAACATTTGGAGAACCTCTACAGTGATTTCAAGGAACGGTTTCAGGACATTTTAAAAGTGGAAATTCCGGACGGGTGTTAGATGTATTCTCAATTGTCTACACAGAAGGATCATCCCAGCTGGAAGAGAAACTTAGGCGACAAGAACTGACAACGATTGGAGAAATATTCAAATTCAAAAATGGCTACCAAGAATTTTGGCTATACAAAAGCCAACTAAAACGAATCGTTTGCATGTTACCGAACGCGGTGACTGACGCCCATTTTTTAGTAAATTCGAATCTGATATTAACAAACTTGTTAAAAATTACTAGATTCATTAGATAAGTTTTAAAATTTAAATGTTTGTTTCTATTTGAATGAAAGTTTTTATATTATAAATTAGCATTGTAATTACTCCTTTAGTTAGAAAGTCTCGTTCAAAACGTAATTTAGAACTCTGAAACATGATAAGATTCAAATGGCACGCTATAATGAAAGTGATGATTGCGATTGTGATTTTTAAGATGTCGTACAGTTAAAAATATTGAGGGGCGCTACGATTCTCAAAGTGGGCGGTAGAAAAAAGAGTTTGAGAACCTCTGTTTTAGAGGTAGTAATCCACTATACATAGAGACAATATTTATCTACTTTTTTGTTATCAGGGCCCGGCAACAACAGCTTTTCTATCTAAAATTCGCCTTTTTCGCAGCATTACAATACTTTCTCTGTAAAGCGTAAGCGGTAGAGATAAAGAAAAGGTGGTTGATCAAAGTTCCAGAATCTATTCGTAACAAATAAGTCACAATTACACAGATGCTTCGGGGGAGGGGGAACATGCACAGCTCCCAAGCAATGTTTGGAAAAACAATTTCCATAGCATCACACTACGCAAGTAAAAGAAAATACAATATATTTCTCAAACCTTTAAAGAATACATAAAGCAGTTTGCATGTACTCCTTCTACGAGAAGCAACAATACAAGAATAATAAACACCACAGTATCACCGAGAGAGGTGGCTTAGGGCAACAACTGATGTTACTACAGGCCCTCTGACCGGGAGGGCCTAGGTTCGAGTCCCGACGGTGGTATGATTTTGGACACTAGCTAGTCTGCTAGGTCGAATTCAGTCGCTGTCTAGAGGAGAAATCTAGCGGCCGGTTGCTCTGATCGGTAGCTTTCTGTGGTTTCTCTGATCAACACCAGGCGAGTGCCGGAGCAGTACCCTAACAAACGGGCCAGGACCGCGCGCGATCTGTCCTTCCTCTTCCTTGTCCTATCCTCTCCCCTTACACACACACACACACACACACACACACACACACACACACACACACGCGCGCGCTTACACTAACATTCACTACACTACCACATATTCCGAGAGACCGATCGGGAGCTTAGAGCTTGTCCCGGTTGGAGCGGTGCTCCGGTGGCGGGAGATACCTGATTGGGGAAACCCCGCTAGCCGACGGTAGGTCGGCGCCGGATCTCGCCATCCAACGGGGGGAAACCACCGCCACCTCGCGAGGAAAAACATCACTACACTTACGGGACTAATGACCCTAGTATTTTACGCGCCCGGTATCGGTAATCCGTCATCAATCAATCAATCCGAAGTATCCATATACACCGTGCGAGTGCTGGTATTTTCATGAAAAAATTATTACCTTTTACGATTAGTTGAGATGTAGAAGTTAATTCTCTTACTCGAAAATTACCTAATGCTTCATTGTATGGGAGTTGTGTCGATGGAAAATATATTTGGTAAAATAATTTATTAGTACGGAAAGTTATATAATTATGATAATTATCAATTGAGGCGCAATGTTTCATTGCTATCAGTAGGGGTTGATTAGTTTACTGGCGCCTTAGCTCCAGAGCGCATGTTCAACCCCAGCTGAGGTGCGCGGATTTTCGAATAGCAGATAATCATCCCTGCTCATGTTGTACTTACTAGCAAGTAAACAACCCTGGCTAAATGCCCGAGAAAATTATAACTTCCGGCGAATCCTCTCCTCATCACATTCCATACTAACTTCATTCCACGTTAGCTGGGAACGTCTAACGAAATGGATAACGAGGGATTCAAAAATTACAGGCAAGGCTGGAATTCCTTTATTGTCATTTTCTTCTGTAGTGATGCTCTATTTCTTTTTAGCCTAAAACTTACGAAATATTTATGAATTTGTTGTTTTTTCCTTGCATTTGCAATAGTTTTCAAGAATTACACTGCGACACTAGAGCACCGCCGCGATATACCAGGGCAGGGGAGGGCTTTGGACAAAGGAAAAAAGTCAGTTTTCAATCGTACTCTAGCACTTCCAAAGATTGTAGAACAATAATTATCCTATATTTCTTATCCTGCGTCTGTGTTTCATATCTAAAATTTCCTCTTTAGTTTTAATGTTTCTTTTACATCTTAATTGCATCATCAGCTCATGACAAACAATATTGTTGTTAAAAATAGTACAGGGTGGCCAGCGATCTGCCTTTTTGGAATTCAAGGTTTTTTCCCGGTTTTCCAGATGTGAGAATACAAATTTTCCAGGTTCTTTTTCGCCCATTACAACACGTTCTTACCTTCTACCGCTTACGCACCAATAAACAGAAAGTTATGTAATATGGCGGGAAAAGCGGCGAATTTTTGGCCGAAAAAAGTGTCGGACCCTGGAAACGAAAAAGTGGATAAATCCAGTTATTAAATTTAGGAAAAAACCTTCTAACACGTGGTGTAGAATCAATGTTTTGTGGGTCCTTGATACCGGAAACTTGGTATACGGCAAAACGTCCGTCCGTCCGTCCGCCCGCCCGTCAGTGAACACCGCCAGTGAACAACGCTAGCGGCTAAACCGTTCAGCCGATTTCTTCAAAATTTGTGTTCCGTAATTGATCTGGCGATGTCGCGGCCCCTTAAATTTGAAACCGTTATTTTAATTTTTTTTTAGGGGGGGGTACTTGAACCCCCTGGGACATTTTCAAAATTTTCAGAATAGTATAGATCTCACATTCGTTGAAAACTATGATTTTTCGAAAATTGCAAAAATCAACATTTTTTTCGGCGCCGTTCTACAATTACAATTATGAAGATAATAAATTTTTCCCTTAATGAAATCTGCTCCTTAAAGCTAGATTTTGAAATAAGGTCATGTTCAATCTTTCGAACATTTGAGTAGTTTTCGCATAATTTTGTGAAAAAATAGGCAATTTTTTAAACATTTGTTTTCTCAAAAACGGCATAAACAATTTTTATTCAATTTTCACCTCGGATAGCGTATAAGGTTCAAGAGTGCAGAGCTCATGTTCGTTGAAAATTTTGGCTTCGTTCGTTGAAAATTGGAAAAATTCAAAATATTTTCGCCGTCTTTCTACATTTACAATTATGATGAATTTTACTTTGTCGCGCTTAAGAAGGAACTTCTTAAAAAGAGAAAGTTATGTAATGCTGCGCGAAAAATGGTGAATTTTCGGCAGAAAAACTCTTATTACAAGGCCCTGGTAACGAAAATGTGGATAAATTTAGTTGCTATATGTAGAAAAATTTATCTAACACGGAGTAGTCAGAATCCATGTTTTGTGTGTCCTTGATACCGAAAAATCGATTGACGGCAAAATATCTGTCTGTGAACAACGCTAGACCGCTAAACCGTTCAACCAATTTTCTCCAAAGTTAATAATTCCCAATCGATGTGGCTGATGTCGCTGCCCCTTGAATTCGAAACCGATATTTTAATTTTGGAGGGTACTTTACATGAAGACCCTCGGACATTTTCACAATTAATAAAAAAAAATAGCGCCATCGATTTTGATGAAATTTTATTGTTGGATAGTCTAAAGGACTTTTAAGGGAATGGCGCAGTTCTCACGTTGGTTGAAAACCCTGCTTTTTAAAAAATTGAAAAAATTCAAAATGTTTTCGGCGTCTTCCTACAACTACAATTATGAAATACAATTTTTTCATAACGAAATTTGTTTATCAAAAACAGATCTTCAAATAAGGCCATGTTCGAAAATATGAGTATTTTGTTTAGTAAATAGGCGTCAAATTTAATCGGCCGCTCTGAAAATCCTGCGTCCCGTGATCGTAATTTTAGAAATGTTTTGAGCCATATGTATGTTATTTTATATTTTTTCGTTTTTTAAATTGGAGATTTTGTTATACGTTTACAAATTAATCTTTTAGAAATTATATAAAACCTATTGGAAATAAATATGAAATGAAGATTGCTAGCCTTCAATCGGCCGCTCCCAACTTACGCAGTTGGATGATACGTAAGTGAAGATTTGTATATTATTTCATTTTATTACACCACTAGATTTCTTGGTGAAATGTGTTTATCAAAAACATCTTCATATAATGTCATGTTCTATATTTCAAAAATATGAGTATTTTATGCGAAATCTTATGTCAAACATTGACATTTTTTAAAAAATATTTCTTAAAAATCGGTACATTTTTTAAATTAAATTCTGATCTTAAATATCGTAACGGGCGCTTGAAAGGTCTCATGTTGGTTAATATGCTCGATTTTTCGAAAAATGAAAAATATTAAATTTTTTTCTGGATCTTTTTATAACTTCAATTAGAAGACACAATTTTTTCTTAATGAAATATGTTCATGAAAAACAGATTTTCAAATAAGATCATGATGCATTTTTCAAAAATACGAGTATTTTTTTGTAATTTGGCATCATAGTCCCGCGTTTCGAATTTCCTGGGCTTCGTAAACATAATGAGGCTTTTGGAAACTATTGTTATTCTTATAAAAGAAAGTAGATTGATGGAAGGTCATACAATTAACTTCAAACTAACAAATTACTTCTTTACTTCAAGAAATTTTGATCGCTAATTATGGTGTGTTTTGTTTGTAAAAGTTTGAAATGACAACTGTTCTTAGCTATCAAAATGACAGCTGGCATGCACCACAGGCGCGTCGTTTGAATTGGTTGGGTTTGGATTAAATTGGCATTATTTCTAAAATTTAACATGAAAGAAAAATTGAAAAAATTGAGTACCTAAATGTGTAGCAACATTTTAAATTTAATTTCATATTACTACCTGCGCTGCCTTGAAGAACAATGCAGCGAAGGAAATGGGCTCTACTCATATTTCCTGGCGCAGCCCCGTCAAGATCACCGTATGCTCATTTTCTTCGTGCTCCCTGTGAATTCGGGCACTGTCATTCTTAATCTCCTTGTAGGTAGGCTATAAGCAAAGACAGCTTTGACTGCGTTCTTCTAAAAAAGAAGTTAAAATTCCCTTTGAATATCATGGACGAGATAACATGGTCGTTTCGATCGGAAAAATAGCAATGTGATACCTCCCATGTCATAAAAAAAAGTGCGACACTAATCGAAACTCAGCGTATGAGTTCCCAGTGAGACGTTTGTTCCGCAAATATCTCGTCCATGCACATGAAACCCACAGGCAGCCATATAGGTGCTCTGAGTTGCTAGGTACTCCACCAATGTTGCACCTACACAAAGGGTAGAGTTTGAAGTAGTGCGTGAGTCAAGAACTTCGCGATCCTCAAGCAAACATGTAACACTTCTCATATATACTTCGATTTAAACACTCGTCGTTATCATGTACTGAGTTGAATTCTGCACTTTACTGAACACGATGACGTATGTGAATTTGTGCTAAATATTGGGGGCAAAATCTGAAAATAACGAAAAATTCCGGTTTTCAAATCAAATTCCCGGTTTTTCCCGGTTCTTCCAGGCTCTTTCAAATTCCCGGTTTTCAAGGATTCCAGGTTCGCTGGCCACC
This sequence comes from Teleogryllus occipitalis, assembly GCA_011170035.1. Classification (NCBI taxonomy): domain Eukaryota; kingdom Metazoa; phylum Arthropoda; class Insecta; order Orthoptera; family Gryllidae; genus Teleogryllus; species Teleogryllus occipitalis. The sequence continues at coordinate 41,713 of BLKR01000761.1, read as the reverse complement.
CTGTAGTATATGATCATATTTCATTGTACCGAACGTGTTTTTCTGATGTTTCCTTTCGTTTCCGTCACATTGTGGTGTTCTACGGCTGGGATATGCAAATATCCCAGCGGAAGGGAAGCACGAGGAAACGCGCGAGGAAAAGACGGTTGCTACAGCGTTTTCATTTCCGGAAACAAGCTGAGAACAAACCAACAAAACATTTTGTACCAAAAATTACTTTGAATATTTCTGTAACTTGTATTCGGAACTAGCTTCTTCCACCACATTTTGAGCCTATGCCCAACCAACTTAGTAGCGGATTCCTACATCTCCCATGCTGGACAAACATGTTAGTAATCAATGGGGTACTAGGACGAATGATCGTACCATTGCTTGCCATAAAGGAGGGAATGAGGACAGGATTTGGAAGGTACGATCGCGGGCGGTCAATGGTCCGTTTGTCGAGGTACTCCTCCGGCATTCGCCTTATATTGATCGGTCACCACAGAAAATTACCAATCAGTGCAGCCTTCTGCTGAATTCGGTCGAGCTAGTACGTAGCTAGAGGGGAAAATACGCCACCGTCGGATCTCGATCCATAGGATGGAATCGCATTAGAGATAGCGAGAAAGATCCAGCATCATTGCTAAACATTGGCGATGTTGTGACTTTTGACATTCACCTCTCAACGCGACATTCTACACGCAGCGTCTGCCCCAGGCGACCGACCACGCGTTTCCGTCGACAGCCTTCGCGCTCGTCACTCTTTGGCGCGACGCGCCGGCGGGAACGAGAAAGTGCGGGAATCGGTTCAAAGAACGAAATGTTATCGGAGTCATATATTAAACTACGTATACACTGTTTTCAGAACACGAGAAAGGTAACATATGTAAAAACGATGTCATATTTGCATGCGAAAGGTTTTAACATGAGCTTAGCCTTTCGTTTCGCGAAAAAAAAAAACAAGTGTTTAAAAATATTACCGTCTGCATTGAGAACAATTTTTAAGTATTTTTCTAACTAAAATTTAATAATTTTTAGAAGTAACTTATTTCTGGACGTAAATAACTTATTTTAGATTCTAACACATTTATTCGCTGTAATAAATAACGACGATTTCTTATATGGCTCGAAAGTAAAAGCTAGTGAGGTACGTGCGTTATAAAATAGTACATACAATATAACTTTGATTGTGTGAAAATCATTGAACGCCAGCACAAGTTAATTTCAAATTTGTATTTTTAATAAGAAAATACTACACAATACTCGTTCACATTATTACTTGTTATGAAGTTACCTCCATCCTTTATTACTCTTCCAATTTGTAACATTATTTAATTAAAGGTAGTGTTTGGAACTGAATATCAATTGACACGGATATCCTGAGTAAATCTTGTACATACACGTTGTAGTACGAGTGTACACGTTGTTAAGGAATCCCGCGTAATTATTACTTCGAAGGTTGGTAGTATATACGTTGGATCGAGTTTATAAAAGGGCTTCGCTGCCCGCGAAAATTTCTCTCTTCGCTCGCTGCATGCCCTGCCTTGAGGTGATACTCGTGCGTGGGTTCGGTGTAGAATTCTCTTCTTCGTCCTCGCGCGCACGTGTGTCATCGCAGGAATGTCCTCTAGGAAAACGTCGCCTGTATGGAAGGTGTTCGAGAGGGTAGATGGGACTTCTGCCAGATGTAGATTATGTAACCATCCATATTCTACATCTGGTGGTACCTTGAAACTGCGAGACCACATACGGCGGCGTCACCCCGAAGTGGAACAGGGGCAGCAGCTACCAGACAATTCAGACGGCGTCCCATTATCAAGGAGCAGTCAGGAGTCCCGGACGATCGACAGATATGTGGCACTGTTTATCGCTCAGAGTTTCGAATCTTTCAGGATTGTTGAGTTAGTGAGCTTCAGGAAGATGCTACATCATCTGAATGCACGCTACCAACTGCCATGTCGGCGAACAGTGTCAAACGTAAGTAAACTTTTAAATGAAATATTTAGTTAGTGATGATATAGATTTATTTTAGTACTTCATATGTAAGACGTTGATGATTGATAAGCATGTGTGCGGGATGTGCTCAGCCGCGGGTTTTAGAGAATTGTAAAATACTATTTTAGAAAGTGAATGTCTTAAAAAATATTTCATTATCTAAATTCTGAAGTGATGTACGAAGCATTCGCACTACGTTAGCCTCTTTAAGTAGTGTGCATATTTCTGTAGTTCGAATAACCAAGCTAGTTATGTGTTGCTTATTTACAGAATCTGATCCCGGGGCTCCAGGATAAATTGACTGAAGCTTTGCAAGGTGCCCGCTGGGTGGCTTTGACCACTGACACCTGGACGTCGAACCGCCAGCAAAGTTTCCTGGCGGTGACAGTACATTTTGTACACGCTGGAAAGTTGACATCCGGGTGCCTGGACGCAGCGTTGCTGCCGGGAGGCCACTCGGCGGAGAACATCGCGGCCCACCTCAGAGTGATGGATGCATGGCAGATTGTGGGGAAGGTATGTACATTCGTAAAAGCAGGATGGCCAGCGAACCTAGAAACTTGAAAATGAGCGGAATTTCAATATGGAGAGAGTTCAGGCTGATAACCGGTATTCTTCGATGATTTGTATTTTGCCACACTTATTGAAGCAGATTCAGACACTTCCTTTAATTTAGCATTCCAGTGTGTGAACATGCCGACTTTTCAAAACGAAAAGTTTCATGAACAATAAATTGCCACGTCGAATCATTGATTTTGGAAAGCCGGGTCCCATCGCGGTGACCCGGATTCCGACGGTATTAAAGCGTGTGTCACGCGCGCGTAGCAGGCAGCGTGTCCGCCAGCTCGTCGCCGGAACCTTTGCCCCTTTAAGGCTAAATGTACCGACACTAGTTCAATTTGTCGCCACCACGTGGCAGCACCAAAATAAGCAAAATTTACTAGACCGATAACGTCTGAACAAATTGTCCGATTTTCGATCTGTAAACGGCGTTGGACTCCTTTTTAAAATAGAATTCACGCTACGATGCCGTTTTTTCAAAAAATATTTCCAAAAAAAATTTTAAATGATTTCTCATAGTTCCGGGAAGAAATTAAAAAATGTGGGCTTATAGCGCGATGACGACGTGCTTCCTGAATCCAACGCCGTGTCAATCATGCAAATTGGTTGAATAGGAGCGGCGTAAAGTGAAATTTCGGAAAAATATACCTGATCCCCCTCCCCCTTCCCGCTCCCCTTGCTTCAACCCGCCCCTTCTGGGCCCTCCCTCGACGCGGCCGAACGGCCAAACCCGGCGGCCACCGGCGCGGGAGGCCGAACTTTCAGACAGGCAAGCTGGGCAGTCAGTTTAAGCTTTCGTCCCATTCAGTCTCAATATATTTTTCTCTACTTATCAAACTAGTGATGCTGTAACACAACCAAACGGTCCCATATCCTCTGTAATAGTCGTATAAAACTATATATCTTGTTCACATATTTTCGTCTTCATACCATCAAAAAGTTATTTGAGGCACTACTCAAAATATCAATTCCGATTTGGAAACTGATTTCAAAAAGAAAATTGAACTAATTGTGTAGATATCACCAATATTCCATGGCCTAACATCTTATTTTACATACATTTTACTTCTAAGATCTTCCGTTATCATTCCACTACCAGAAAGAATGAGCCGAAATTACGCACGAGCTCTTTTATCCTGCGACTCGATTTTTGATCTCAAAACGGCGTTTGTCTCCTTGATAGACTTCACCTGATGAATCTGTTTTCCCAAGTAAAATTTTAAAACTGTTTTCGTACTTTCGGAAAAAACTGAAGAAGTGGTAAAATAGCGCGCAGGCGAGATGCATCCTGAATCCAACACTGTAACAAACATTAAAATCTAATATTAAGAATCGTGACATGTCCCAGCTTATTTAGTAAGTTATATTGATATAAAATGATTCTGTTATATTTGTATTAACTTGAAGATTGGAATAAGTAATTCCCGGTGCGTCATTTTGATACAAACTACGTAAATGATAACATAAAAGGATGTAGTGTAAATCATTGTATTGTGACATATATATGTATTTTTTAATGCATTAAATTGTCATGAAAGCAATACAACTTTAACCCTTAGACAGGAACACCACACTAGAAGAGGAATATCCGTCTATGAGGGGGATAAATTATGTTTTGTTATACAGTTCGGCAACTTTTACATTTCTACATGAAGATACCATTTTTCTAAACATCGTACACGCTTATCAGTAACATTTAATCGGGTAGCAATTCAATTTATAAGATTTATATACTACTAGTAAAACGTAGCATACCAGTCACTGATAAACCTCATATTAGGGAATCAGAATGCAAACGTATTAAATCGGCGATCCTCATCTAGGTGTCGAGAATAGGGATGCAACATTGATGTTGATATTTTCAAAACATAGATTTTGTATAGACACATGAACATATTTCGTAAAAAAATGAAACATTTATAAAACCTGATGTTTATTATCGATGTGCTTGATGAGTTGTTGTGAATGAAAAGAACCGATAATCACAATTTTATAAAAAAGTTAAAATATGAAATAATATTGCATTATACCACTGTCAATACACGTGTTCGAATAAAGCGAGACTATCTTCAGCCCAAGAAATGACCCAATTTTTCTGGCATTTCCTACGTATGTCCTACCGTACGCAGAGAGGCGGCCAACGCAAGCACTCTAGGTATAAGGTCTCTCGCCCACCTTTCTGTACCCATTTGAGGAAGTTGTGACTCCATAAGATGACCCTGGGCGATAGTTTTCAGGAGCGCGAGATGAGTAGCAAACATTCAAAACGTGACATGTCCACTTTACTCCTTTTCGAGAAAACGCCAAAATGTTTGGTCATGAAAATTATGCAGATGTTTTATTTGTACTTAATTCTGAATTATGTAATAATTATAGCTAAATATATTATTAATATAAAATTTAAATATTCTATAAAACGAATAACAGTGAAACTAAGCCTGAAAACTATCGCCCAGGGTCATCTTATGGAGTCACAACTTCCTCAAATGGGTACAGAAAGGTGGGCGAGAGACCTTATACCTAGAGTGCTTGCGTTGGCCGCCTCTCTGCGTACGGTAGGACATACGTAGGAAATGCCAGAAAAATTGGGTCATTTCTTGGGCTGAAGATAGTCTCGCTTTATTCGAACACGTGTATTGACAGTGGTATAATGCAATATTATTTCATATTTTAACTTTTTTATAAAATTGTGATTATCGGTTCTTTTCATTCACAACAACTCATCAAGCACATCGATAATAAACATCAGGTTTTATAAATGTTTCATTTTTTACGAAATATGTTCATGTGTCTATACAAAATCTATGTTTTGAAAATATCAACATCAATGTTGCATCCCTATTCTCGACACCTAGATGAGGATCGCCGATTTAATACGTTTGCATTCTGATTCCCTAATATGAGGTTTATCAGTGAATGGTATGCTACGTTTTACTAGTAGTATATAAATGTTACAAATTGAATTGCTACCCGATTAAATGTTACTGATAAGCGTGTACGATGTTTAGAAAAATGGTATCTTCATGTAGAAATGTAAAAGTTGCCGAACTGTATAACAAAACATAATTTATCCCCCTCATAGACGGATATTCCTCTTCTAGTGTGGTGTTCCTGTTTAAGGGTTAAAGTTGTATTGCTTTCATGACAATTTAATGCATTAAAAAATACATATATATGTCACAATACAATGATTTACACTACATCCTTTTACATTATCATTTACGTAGTTTGTATCAAAATGACGCACCGGGAATTACTTATTCCAATCTTCAAGTTTATACAAATATAACAGAATCATTTTATATCAATATAACTTACTAAATAAGCTGGGACATGTCACGATTCTTAATATTAGATTTTAATGTTTGTTACAGTGTTGGATTCAGGATGCATCTCGCCTGCGCGCTATTTTACCACTTCTTCAGTTTTTTCCGAAAGTACGAAAACAGTTTTAAAATTTTACTTGGGAAAACAGATTCATCAGGTGAAGTCTATCAAGGAGACAAACGCCGTTTTGAGATCAAAAATCGAGTCGCAGGATAAAAGAGCTCGTGCGTAATTTCGGCTCATTCTTTCTGGTAGTGGAATGATAACGGAAGATCTTAGAAGTAAAATGTATGTAAAATAAGATGTTAGGCCATGGAATATTGGTGATATCTACACAATTAGTTCAATTTTCTTTTTGAAATCAGTTTCCAAATCGGAATTGATATTTTGAGTAGTGCCTCAAATAACTTTTTGATGGTATGAAGACGAAAATATGTGAACAAGATATATAGTTTTATACGACTATTACAGAGGATATGGGACCGTTTGGTTGTGTTACAGCATCACTAGTTTGATAAGTAGAGAAAAATATATTGAGACTGAATGGGACGAAAGCTTAAACTGACTGCCCAGCTTGCCTGTCTGAAAGTTCGGCCTCCCGCGCCGGTGGCCGCCGGGTTTGGCCGTTCGGCCGCGTCGAGGGAGGGCCCAGAAGGGGCGGGTTGAAGCAAGGGGAGCGGGAAGGGGAGGGGGATCAGGTATATTTTTCCGAAATTTCACTTTACGCCGCTCCTATTCAACCGATTTGCATGATTGACACGGCGTTGGATTCAGGAAGCACGTCGTCATCGCGCTATAAGCCCACATTTTTTAATTTCTTCCCGGAACTATGAGAAATCATTTTAAAATTTTTTTTGGAAATATTTTTTGAAAAAACGGCATCGTAGCGTGAATTCTATTTTAAAAAGGAGTCCAACGCCGTTTACAGATCGAAAATCGGACAATTTGTTCAGACGTTATCGGTCTAGTAAATTTTGCTTATTTTGGTGCTGCCACGTGATGGCGACAAATTGAACTAGTGTCGGTACATTTAGCCTTAAACGATCAGCTGGGTAGCCTTTGCAGAGCTTTCCCGGTCTGCTCTGGACACGAGACGCGGTACGTCACTCCCGTAATAAGGGACCTACGATGACATAATTTCACCTAATTTTACTTTCTCGCCAACATTCTTACGTAAAGAAAAGAAAGGTGTTGTAATGCTTTCGCAGCAGCGAAAAGTGACGATATTTTGACAACTCGTAGTGTGGGCCCGTGAATCCAAAAAAGTGTATAATTATTGATCTCTATGTAGGATCTACTTTCTGTAGTACATAGTGAGGTCAGAATCCGAATTTTGTGGGCTCGATTTTGTGGAAAAACTGGTTCATGTGGAAACGTCCGTCCGTTCATGGACAACATAACATAAGCACCTAAACAATTCAGATGCTTTTCTCTAAAACTGATATTCCGAATAGATGTGGGCAAATACGACGCCCTAAGAATTTTGAAACTTTTGATTAGGGGGATATTTTACATTAAGTCTCATTAAAAAAACTTTAATTTGAAAAGGCTATTTCAAAGGCAAATCCGTGAAATACTTTGGTGATACTTTTGTTTTTTGGGGAACACTAAAGCTCCAAGAGGTGGATAAACAGTATTACTTCTTTTAATGGTATTTCAGGTGGTAGTCATAGTAACGGACAATGCTTCAAATATGAAGGCTGCCATCAGGTCGTTGGAAATCCCCCATATGCCCTGTATAGCTCACACACTACATTTAGTTGTGTGTGGGGCCATCACTCCTGTGCAGAGATTGGTCGATGTTCTAGCGAAATGTGCAGAAATTGTCAGTTTTTTTCAAGTAAGTTTTAACGGGTCATTTTTTAATATTTGAAGGATGGAAGATTTGTAGTGTTGAAATGTACATGTTGAAAACAGGCACAGCACCCTGGCTTCCGAACGCCTCCGCAACCAGTAACACTCGGCACAAGCTTCAGAGTTGCGGCTTATCCAGCAGGTTGCCGCCTGCTGGAACAGCAAGCTGGCTATGGTGAGAAGATTGCTTGAAGTGAAGGATCATCTCATCATAGCCCAGTTTCAATTGCGCAACGTGCCGCAATCTCTGACTGGTTAGTCATTATTTTTTGTCTTTGTTATCTCCTGAAATTCAAATTACATTTGTTAAAAACGTGTGTAATCCTCGTAAATTTTTTTATAATTAATGTTTTATTATTATTCTTATGTTTCAGCCGACGACTGGATGGTTTTGGAGGACTTTGTCACCATTCTGGAGCCATTTGAGTCAGCAACCTCCATTCTCTCAGGAGAAATGTTCTAATTATTCCTACGGTGTGGGGGTTGGTGCACTCCTTCCCTCCCAAAAACATAATGTTAATTCTTTCTCTTAATAAAATACCCATGAAGTGGAGTCTAAATTTTTATAATAACTTTGTGACTTGCATCACAGGAAGAATTTGGAGGTAGAAGAAGAGCACTTAGTGGATGAAGACGAATGGGAGAGGTGTCCAACTCTTGTGCATCGCTGAGAATGCACAATTTTCATAATGCAAGTTATTTCTTTTTAAATTTATTGTCTTTTTGCAATTTTTAGAATTGTTCATTTCCCCAATTCATTTTTATGAAATAATGTAATCTTTTTTCTTCTACTACCAGGTGTGGATTAATTTTTAGGAGTGTCATTACCGCCATGACCTCTAGCTTTTCTTATTGGCAGAAAGTTCTGCTTTGTTCACTCATGAAAACGTTTCATGCAGACGGAACTGATTTCTTTTTTCCAAGAAATATTCTAAGAGTTGGATTTTTTAAATATATGAATCAGAGGTACAAAATGTACTGATACTCCTGTTAGTAAATTAAAGCAATTGACTTTCCATTAATGACAATCACTGAATTCACTTTAAAAGAGAAATACTAACATAAAATAACATTGAAGGGGAACAAAAATACAAAATAATATTTTTCTTTTTTTAGCAGCAGATAAGCATCAGAGGCAAAAGAGATTTGAGCACTTTTCTGCATCTGTTAGCTGACACAATTACCTTCATGTGGGGTACGTTAGGAAATCCCACAATGGTATAACTGCACAATATTACTTATTTTTTTACTGCTTTCATTGTTATTAAATTTAAACATAATGTTAATTCTTTCTCTTAATAAAATACCCATGAATTGGAGTCTTAAATTTTTATAATAACTCTGTGACTTGCATCACAGGAAGAATTTGGAGGTAGAAGAAGAGCACTTAGTGGATGAAGATGAATGGGAGAGGTGTCCAACTCTTGTGCATCACTGAGAACGCACAATTTTCATAATGCAAGTTATTTCTTTTTAAATTTATTGTCTTTTTGCAATTTTTAGTATTCTTTATTTTCTAAATTTACTTTGATGAAATAATGTAATCTCTATTTTCCTATTATTAGGTCCTGATTATTCTGAAGGGGTGTTAAGCTTGAGCAATCTTCAGTGCTTCGAAATGAAACTTATACACTATCATAATAAATATTGTAATAAAGTATTACTTTTGCAATGTTAAAAAGATTAATATTAAAACTTCCTCAAATACTCAAACCTAATGTTTACTTTATGGAGCGCACATTAACATAAGAAGAAGATACTAGATTGTGTTTCAGTAATTGGAAAGTAGTGAAAGCCATTGGTTCTGGAATTATGGTATTTCATTAGGAAATTGTTTTGTGAATGTATCTAACTGCAACAAAGTTAAAGTATAGTATTTTCTTGGAATATTATAATGTTAATTTTCCTCAAATAAAAATTAAAAGGTTTATTACTATGAATTATTTGAATTCGTTTGAATTGGTTCAATAAAATTCTACTGAATTTAATATCTTTTTTCCCCCCTTTCCTTTAACTAGCAAAAGAATTACAACACTCGTCTTCCTTAAAATGCAACATTTCTTTTAGCATTTGCAATGTATACTGCTCTCATTAAAACCGATATCCCATCAAATTTTAATTTCTACACAAGGGATTATTAATGCCGTTCACGTATTACAATAGCACTTTTAAATGTTTGGGAGACACTATATTTAATAATTTACTCTTGCAATAAAAAAAATCTCCACTCGGAAAACTACAAAGGTAATCATGTCGAAATGTAACAACGAACGGAATATTTCACAACCACAACCTAAAAGTTGTAAAATATAGGCAGATACCTTCCGATTCAACGCAATTATTTCGTAGCTAATTTTACATGTTAAGTGTGCCTAAAAACGCCAAAATCAGATTACACCGAGAGAGAATACCCTAAAACAGTACTTTCACAGGGCGAAGAACACACTGACTGTGGAAACACACGGAAGTATAAAATAAATGCTTTATTATTACGAGTAACACACGAAAACATTGACACATTAACGCTGTATATTCATGTACGGGAGAAGGGCGAACTACAGGCGAAGTAATCGTTGGACCAGCGATTCCAATCGATTGCAATCGTTGAAAAGGCGGGAAAGAATCGTTGATTGAATGAATCACTCGTTGCCAACACTCGAGCTGGCGAAGTTGCTCCTACCGTGACTGCTTGTAGTCTGATATGCTTACAAATTCTACCGCGAGGTGTCTCTACTATCGCGAAAGCCACGCCAGAATCAAGCAGAGCTTGATAAAATGTCGCGATCATGCGACACCTAGTGGCACTACCGAGAAACACTCAAAATGTCGTGACATATTCCACCGTGAAAACGGACCTTTTAACATCTTTGCATAAAGCATCTTTGTGATCTTCATAAATGTATTACCAACATTTGAACATGCTTTATGGGGTGTGAAGTGATATCGTTTATTCCTAATGCGTCGATATATTTTTGCTAATTTAGTTTGAATACTGTCTAGCAATAGAATATGGAGCGTTCTCTTAACGAAAAAAAAAAGTTTGTATTTTACATGAACAACTAAACGAGATAGGAATGTATTATAAACCTAGTTGTTGGACCTGAATTTATGAATCAGCTGCTAGTGGTGTTAGAGTGGTTTTGTGTTTATTAACGTCTCCGTTTTTCGATTACATTCGGTAAGAAATGGAAAGTGTAAAGTTAACATTGGTGTTTGGTTAACTGTAGCAGTTGAGATCTTGCGTTTAACTTACACCAAATCTGCCATTTTAAGCAAATGTGATACGTGCTTTTTTCGTGTTGTTTTACAGTATTCAAGTTTCTTATGATTTTATTTTTAAAAGTATAGCTGGAAAAATGTTAATTGACTTTTAGTTTTAAAGAATTAGTGATTTTATTCATAAGTTGACACAACAATTTGCATTTCCTGATAACATTTGATGTGTTGGTATTAAGTGCATTCCTGCAAGCTTGACTCTACAAGCAGGGCTAGGTGTAACATGAATTAGAAGCAATAACCAGCAACTCACCAAACTGTCTTTAGGTTGCAAAAATTTCTGTTCACTTAATAGTTTATCAATAATCAAATCACTTATTGGTAACTTAAATAACAATAATTCGCTGAAGTTATTTGTGTATATACTACTGTCAAAATGACAGTTGTGGATATTATACATTGGAAAATTTTTAAAATTCTGTATCAAATTCAGATGTATGATGTAATCTGCATTACATTCACTGTGTACTCTTAAACATGTCACTTTTTTAAATTTCAGATTATTTGCTCAAAATGTGAATTCATACAAAACTTTTACATCTCTGTATTGGAAGAGTTGTGTAACTGGCCGAGATGGTCCACATCCCCAGCACATACACCTATGATTTTTGGCTTGTAAATACCACAGATCCTGTTGTTGAGCTTAGTTGTCTTATGCCAAATGGAGTCTTTATTCCACTTGAAGTTAACCGCAATGCCACATTACAGGAAATCAAGGAGGTATATTTTTGAAGATCTTCCCCAATGCAACATTTATTTGAACATAATTTTTACTTTTGTTTTCATTCTTTATTTTTTTTTAAATATTTTATATTTTTTTTTACTTGTGCGTGATTTCAAACTTGTATAATGCGGTTTTTACAGAGCTGTCTCTTAAGGCCACTCAAGGCCCATCACCCATGGTGGCATTATGGTACGGTTTTTTGCATCTTTCTCGGTCTTTCTGCTAGAGTCGCTTCATCTGCAGCACTGCTTGATACGGTCGCAAGTATGTGACACCTAGCAGCACAACTGAGAGACGTGAAAAACCTTGCCATAATGCCACCGTGGTGACGGGGCTTGACTGGCCTTGAGAGGCAGCTCTGTGAAAACCGCAGTATAGATGTTTTGGCTCTGTCTGTTATTTTTGACATTTGTTATTTTATCAACTCTGTGACTAGTTTAACATTGTCTTAGAGTAATGTAAAAAGTTGTTTCTTTCTGAGTATTTTTTTAACTTGGTTTTTGTTTAAAAAAAGAAATGCATGAAGAGAAAACAATTGGTATGATCCTTTGTGTGCCCTGCTTTCAGGACTTGTGGGAGGAGGCCAGCAAATATCCTCTCCATGGAACCCTCAGAGATTTCTCCTCATATGTCTTTGCCTGTATTAATTCTATGGCGGAAAATGAGGAGTTGGAAGATGAAAACAAAAGATTGTGTGATGTTCGACCATTCTGCTCTGTTTTACGACTCATTGAACGTAAAGGGAATAAAGCAGAGAAATCTCTCAACATTCAGATCAGTCACTTGATTGGGAAAGGTATTGTTTATAATCATTTGGGATTATTATTTAATATTACACTTGGCAGTAGTCTATATGTTTCATTCAAATATTCTATTGGTTTCCAATTTTGCCATGTTAATACATTTTTAACCCTTTCTTATTTATATTTAAAAAACATAATATAAACATGATAAATAAGTATCATATTTTTATGTTAATGAGTTTTTATCGAGTGTAAATTATTTAAAATACTTCCAAAGGAAAGTTTGATTTGATCTCAGGTGTTTTAAATTATTTGGGGGAAAAAAGCTATCAAGTATGTACTTTGGTTGTACTTTCAGGTCTTCACGAGTTTGATACTCTAAAAAATTCTGAGGTAAATGATTTCCGATGGAAAATGAAAGTTTTGGCAGATGAAATTGCACAGAGTCGCCAAAATAAAACTTGGATTGAAAAAGTTCAATATCAGTATCCACCACGGTTAGCACCTACTTCTCAACTGTCTCACAGTATAAGTAGTCGGTTGAGAGATGGAAATTTTGTGTTGATCACAAAGTTTGAAAACACAGAGGTGATTGAACTGTGATTAAATTTTTAATAGCATATTGTGGGAATATGAGGTTGGTTAAAAAAGTATCTTACCTTTGGTCAGAGGAAAAAAACTAGCTTATGTTCGAAACCTATCACCTTCAAAATTGACTCCTTGTGTCTCCACACACTTTTCCCAGTAATGCTACCAGTGTTGGAAGTGTTCTGAGAAATCCTGTTTTGGAATGGAGTTTAGCTTTGCTGTTGCAGCCATAACATCCTCTCTTGTCTGAAATCACATTTCTTTCAATGGCCTCTTGAGTTCGGGGAGCTGCCAGAAGTTGCAGGAGGTTGTATCAGGGGAGTAAGGACCATCTTGAACCACAGGAGTCTGTTTTTTTTGCTAAATGAATGAATTTCTGAAAGAAGTGTGAGGAATGTGCTGAAGCACTGTCAAAATGTAGCTGCCAATTTCCTTTTGACTAGAACTCCAGTCTTTCTCACCACATAGCATCACATAGGCAACGTAGGGCATCCATTTGGTGATTGACCCTGTGGTGTGTATTTGTGTTGTTCCACACCACTGGAGTCAAAGAATATCCACAGCATCACTTCGATGTTGCTGCACACTTGACAGGCCTTCTTTGGTCTTGGTGACATGGAATACTTCCTCTGTGACTGGGCTTTGGTTTCCGGGTAGTACCCGTGCACCCAGGACTCAAAACCAGAGATTGTGGTGTTCTTGAAGTTGGGGTTACTATTTTTGGAATGCAGCATGTCCTGTAAGATTCAACATGAAGTTGGTTTTGCTCTGCCTTGCAATGCAAAACCGAGGAGCATTACACACTACCTCACTCAAATGCTGTTTACCAGCATCAGCCATCGACAGGCGAGCAAATATTCACACATGCGCTCAAAGGTTCAAGGTCTGCTCATGCAAGCGCGTGTGATACAAAACCATCAGGTTTTCGCAAAAAAATAGGGTCAGATACTTTTCTAAAAAACCTTGTATATTTTTGATGAAAAAGTAATTATATAATATTTTCTTTTGTTTTTAGTTTATGTAATTTTTTGTAATGTATATTTGTACAAAATATTATGTATTATTCAGATATGAATTATTGAATGAAATTTTTAGATTAAGATACATTAATTTTTGAATTTTACATATTAGACAACATTCAAGTTCAACATTTCTTGTATAATGACACCACATCGCCTTTTACTGGCGATCCTCAATAAATTAGCAATTGCTTTAAACCTTCGTGGTGAACATCCCTCTGATTATGTTTTGAAAGTGTGTGGTCAAGAAGAATATTTAGTTGGTGATTACCCTTTGGTGCAATTTTTGTATATTCAAGAAGCTTTGGCATCAGATGAAATTCCAACACTTGTTACTGTTTCAGTGAATAGTGTTCTAGGTAAGTAAGTTGAGAGTTATTGAATGAGTAATTAATTAAAACATGTTTATATAATTATTACTAGTGTTTCTTATCATTTAGTGGATGTTGATAACGTTTATGAGAATCCGGAAGATTTGGAAATGAGAACTAATCGACCGCCTTCGTTTTCCACTCTGACTTTAAGAAAAAAAGGAAAACACATTTCATCGTGGGATATTCAGGAGACTTTTAAGTTTGAAATATGTGCTATCAGCAAGTTAAACTGTGATATAACCAGGCCTGTTGAGGTAAGTTATATAACATTTGTAGAACATAATTTCCAGTTGTAGAACATAATTTCCAGTTGCTTTAACAGCACATTTTAATGTATATAGTATTCTTTCTTTAATGTTCATGATTAAAATTGCTAGCTTTTGATAGAATTTCTCGAAAATTAAATTTGAATTTATTTTGGATGTGGAGGAATTATTGTTTAATTTTGATATTGGGATACTTATTCTTATTTTTATCTTATGACAAATAATTCATCCTCTAATAAATTAATCTCGCTCTAAATTATTATTTTTGGTCATGGGCAATAGTGTCCTGTTTATTTTTCTGTATTTTTACTTTCTCATATACGTATCTATATACAGAGTAATATAGGTAGTATAGAGAAAGTAATGTAATGCTGCAGAAAAAAATTCATTGCTGAGCCCTGATAACAAAAAAGTGGATAAAACCTGTTGCTAAATTAAGAAGAAAAAAATTCTCTAACACATGGTGTAGCCAGAATCCCTGTTTTGTGCGTTCTTAATACTGAAAAGTCAATTGTTGCCAAAACATCTGTCCGTTAGCTTCACTAGCCCTTAAACCATACTTAGGATTTTTTTCAAATTGAAAAAAACCAACCGACTTGTCCAACGTAGTTGAAGCTTTGAAATTTTGAAAAACATTCTTTAAAATTTGGTGGTATGATGCATGAAGCCCCTAGGACATTTTCAAAACTTTCTCAAAAACGGTTCCAAATTTTTTCTTTAAATATCTTGTAAGAATAGAGTAAAATACACTTATAAATGTGGTATAGGTCCAGTTTTTATGGTTAACTCTGAATTGAAGATGGATATTTCCTTTAAATGAAATTTTGTTGTCCTTAAATAGTTCTTTCATTGTGGTCATTGAGATTTTTTGGAAAATTTTAGTAGTTTTTGTGCAATAGTGCATTCAATATTTGCAAATTTTAAAAATTACAAAAACAAGATCTTCTCAAAATTAGCTCCAAATTTTATTTCAAATTTTTGGTAGGGGTAGTGCCAAATGTACTGTATGAGATGACATGAATGCCATAATGCTGAACCGTTTTGTTTTTCAAAAAATATGAAAATATATTTTTTTTGACTTGTTTCTCACATTGTTAATAATTAGTGATGGGTCGATACCAGATTTTCTTGATACTCGATACTTTTACCTGTCTGAGAGCTTTGATACTCGATACTTGATACCGTACTACTTTTAAGACTCAACAACAAAAAATGGTTTAATCAGAATTGCAAGGATATATTTCGTTCTTCATACATACATGGATTTACTATTTTAATATTTAAAACTATTGAGGTGAACATACATTTTTAAATTTTTAAGGATTCTTATTAAGGAAAACTAACATTCTAACTCTTTCTGGGTACATTCTATTCCTTTTTTGTCACATGTCAATCCAGCTGTACTGAAAAATTTCTCCGAAAACACTAGCTGGTGGAATGCACAAGTATCGAACAGCACTTTTTCTTAAATTGGGGAGAGTCACTTTGTTTTTCCAGTAAGCTAGTACATTTGCATCAGGAGGAAGCAAGTCCTCACTTAAATACACGTTTAATTCATCCTCTTGAGTTGGGGTTTCGTGTACACAGCATGATGTTTCGTGGTCTCTCTTTAAAATATTCCTATAAAGAGACCACATGCCATGCATTTTCGGGGATTCAGTAGTTGAGGATGGCTATAAAATAAATTAAATGTATTAAAATTTTGAACAATAAATGCATGTCTTTAATTTGAAATTAATCTTGCAGATACTGAAAATGAGTTATTGGAATTATACAGAGTGACTTTAAGTTTTTTAAACTATTGAAATATCGGAGAATTGAAATCGCGATGAAAAAATAAGGTCGTTTAAAATGAAAATTAGAAATCAGAAACTCTTACCTCTTCTTTTGAAACCACTGGTTCTGCTTCCTGACTTACAAGATCCAATAATCTCTTTCGGGCAGTCTCGAACGCAGCACGCTCGTGGAATACTCGACCTTTCAGTCTAGGATCCAACGATGATGTAGCAATGGAACATATTTCATTTAGTTCTATATCTTTGAAGCTTGCTTTTAAAGATTCCAGCATAGTCTTTCTCGCAGCAGCAAGTCCTGAATCAACTTCATTTGGCTTTTCTAGTTCACTAATTATACTATTTACAATAGGAATAACTTCAGATGCTGACACATTGGGCGAACTGACCGTTAGTGTTGCTTGGTCAAAAATGTTTAGTCTTAATGAGTTGATCAATAAGTTCCCACTGCTCAGTTGAGAGATGAACTGGCAATTTTAAGTCGGCAGGAGCATAAACAATAGCCTTCTCCTTTTCCTGAAGTCTTTGGAGCATGTGGAGAGTTGAGTTCCATCACGTCGGCTCATCTTGAATTAAACGATGTGGAGGTACAGAAAGATGTTTCTGGGCCGCTTTCAGCACTTTGGTGGATTTAGAGGAATGTTTGAAACTCCCCACAAGTTTTCGGCACAAAGCAGTAATTTTCTGAATTTTAGTATTGCTCAACAGTCCCTCTTTCACGACGAGTTGCAAAGTATGAGCTAAACATGAAATATGCGGAAAATATCCTTTGATCATGGCTCTTTCTACATTATGAGCATTGTCGTGAATTACGGCTATTAACTTATCTTGCAGACTCCATAATTTCAAAGTGTTTCGAAGAAAATTTACAATATCTGCTCCTGTGTGACTGATTTCTTTAAAAGGTATTACTTCGATGTAGATGTGATGAGGTTGAAAATCTTTGTCTATGAAATGCACTGTAATACTCATATAACAGCCTGTGATGATTACATCACAGGCTGTTGAAGTCCATAAATCAGTGGTGATTGCAACCCTCTCAGCTTCCTGGATTTGATCTCTGACCTTGTTCTCCACTTCTTCGAATAACTGAGGGACATAGTGATTCGCCAAATATTTTCTTGTGGGCATGGTGTATCTAGGTTCAAGATGTTTAATTAATTCCTTGAATCCATTGTCTTCAACAATTTTGAACGGTTGATTATCTTTGCATATCATGTAAGCAATTTTTCTTGTTATTGCTTTGGCACGGTTGTCTCCTGGTTTAAATTTGTTTTTTGTGTCCAAAAAATCAACGAGTGTTGGTTGATTTTTGTTGAAACTTGAGAGGACTGGCCATGGGCCATCAACTTCTACCACTTCACTCGTACGATCTGCAACGTTTCCAACTGCCCGTGCAGCATTAGTTGGTTTGGCCCTCTTGTGTTCAGTGGAGCTGAATACTACCCGGTGTATCGATGTAACATGTTTTTTTAAATTACTAGTATTGTGTGATTTTCCACCACGCGGAAATGTTTGTTTACATATTCTACAAATAGCACGATTGTCATCTTTCGAGTCCACTTCAAAATAATTCCACACTTCACTCATTTTGTATATGGAATGCACTAACCTAGTTGTCTTCCGTCACTTTAAAAGGCAGAACTGAACTGAACTCACGAGCTTCGTCAGATGCGTTCACGGTGGGCTGAGGACGGGGAGTATCCCCGGAAGAAATGCTGTCATCGAGCACATTGCTTATCGTGCCTGTCGCTACTAGATTGCCTGGGAGCATACAAGCAAGAGCTTCCCAATGCTAAATTGGTCGGGTATTGCAGACTATCTCAAGAGATGATGACAGGCGCTAGGCGATAAACAACGGGACACAGCACCCGGACGCTGCAACGTTGGCTAATTTCAACAACTGTAAGTGAATCTGAATAGACGGACACTTCCTTGTTGTTGACAGAAGAAATATAGGAGAGAGAAGAATGTTAAGAAATTATTCTGTAAACTCAGAAGAGATGGGGATTGGCATAAAAAATTGAAAGTATCGAAAAAGTATCGAGGACCCATCCCTATTAATAATATTTGCATTAGTTGCAATTTGTTGAAACTACTGTATTTATGAGTACATGTGTTTTAAATAATGTCATATAAAGATTCTCAAAAACTCAACAGTTTTCTGTGAAAATGAGCTCAAAAATCCGCATTTTGAGAAACGCTCAAATACCATTTCCTCAAAAACAGCTGCAAATGTTTTCTTCAATTCTTCCAATGGATAGTGCTAATTGCATGGTTTAATATGACGTAAAGTTAATTTTGGTGTATTCCTTTCTTTTTTTAAAAATTACACAACTGAATTTTTTTAAAAATGTGTCTCATGTCGTTAATGTGCACATTTCAAGTGAATAGAAGCGGCTCTGTATGGCGCCGCTTTCCCCATACCTTTGATTTGATAATATTTTGTGTGGTTTTGGCCGTTGCAGCAAGGGAAACATACTATACATTGTTGTAATTGATATACTTTGATACTCCAATGGTTCATTACAGATTTATGCAACTGAATGAAAGAACACAGGAAATCAACTAAACTAAAAATAAAGTGAATGAATATCTGTAAATATTGCATCGAAACAGTAACCAAGGTTATTTTAACTTGCGTGACATGCCAAGCGACGTATCACCCCAGTTGTGGTTTAAGGGTAAGCGGGAAATCTGATGCTGAAATATTTAATTGCTGTTCATCCAATTGTGTGTGATGGCTGCGAATCGAGAGTTAGTGAAGATTCTTAGAGAAGAGTTAGACAAAACTACTAAGGAGTTGAGTGATAAACTTGTTAAACTTGAAGACAAAGTCACAAATAACCCGAAGGAGGACATGACAAGTATCAAGAAAGATGTCAACAAAATTGCGAATGGACTAAGTAAACTTACAGCAGACATTCAATCTTGCAAGGAGGAGCAGGAGAAACTTGAAAAATGATGTGATAAAATTGAATCCTCGCAAGAAATGATGGCAAAACAAATAAACGAAATATCAACAGAACTCTGAAATATTAAGATTCGTGGAGCAAACTCCAAAACTCACTCTTGAATCATAAGAGAGATTGAGGAACATGAACTACGGAGGAGGAATATAATTCTTTATGGCTTGCATGAATCAACAGGTGAGGAAGCAGAAACTCAAAAATCTCATGACCAAACCTTCGTTAAAGAAATATTGAAAAAACTATTTATAAAAGCTGAAGAGAATGTTGGATATACTATCAGATTGGGAAAACTGAACTCAGATGATGAGGAATCTAGGTCAAAATCTATGAAAATAATTTTGGGAGATTCTGTCTCTGCCAAAAATATTTTAAAGAACCAGGAGAAATTTCCACATGGGATTAAAGCTAGAAGCAATCTAACCTCAATGCAGAGAAATGAATTGAAAGCTTTTAGTGAAGAATTATAAAGTAGTCATGAATCAAACCCAAAGCCTGGCATCAGGGGAGTCTGCCGTATTGTAGATGGGAAGGGAAATGAGAAAAGGCAGTAACATGCAACTTGGTTATAAATCCAATGATTATGTGCTCAAACATTACCGTCCTCCTTCCAAAGTGCGACCAGTTCTTGATGGAAGTGAACACCGAGCAACCAGACATAATAGTAAATACTGAATCATGGCTCAACTCTAATATCCCTGACTCCCTGATGGGACTGGCAATGTGAAAGCCAGGTACTGACATACCTGGCTTTCACATTTATCGTAGTGACAGGATGTACAGGCGAGGAGGGTATGTGTGTAATAATGTATGTGAAACAAAAGATTGGAAGTACAACTGTGAAAATTACTAACATGTGTGAAATACAGGACCCTGATGTGGAACCACTCTGGTGGAAAATAGAATATGGGAATATG
The DNA here is from genome assembly GCA_011170035.1 of Teleogryllus occipitalis. Taxonomy (NCBI): domain Eukaryota; kingdom Metazoa; phylum Arthropoda; class Insecta; order Orthoptera; family Gryllidae; genus Teleogryllus; species Teleogryllus occipitalis. The sequence continues at coordinate 21,325 of BLKR01000761.1, read as the reverse complement.
TAGGAGGAATATATAGGCTGCCAACACCTGGCACAAGACCACAGCAATCAGATCTCAAACTATTTGATAAAATGATTATGGTATACGACCTGAAGATACTGGTTATTCTTTTTATTTATTGAATCAATGGTGTCAGCAAAAAGCTGTTTTACACATATTATATAAATCGAATTCAATTCATTGGCATGAAAAATTAAAAAAACAATTCATCACCCATCTTTCACTTGGCTATCTCATGTTTGGATTGTAAACTTCACTTTGTCAACACTGTTTTTGAAGGCATTTAAGGCCACCTTTCCGGTGCATTTTGCTGGCAGTTCATTCCATATATTGACAACCCTATTGGTGATGTAGTGTGCTCTCTGTCCCATCCTTGTTTTTTTTCTTTCTTCAGTTTCATTGAGTGTTCTCATAGTCTGCCATTTGTAGATCTTGTGAAAATACTGGCATATTGTGAAACATTATAGTGGCCATTCATAATTGTACAAATCCTAATCCTGTCAGTTCTATACCTTCTCTGTTCCAATGTGAGTAGCGACATTTCTTGGCATCTCTGTTGGTAGTCTTTTCTGTGGCACTCTTGGGATCTTGGTGATTTTCCTTTGCACTTTCTCTAGTTGTTAATTTTTTTCATAATATGAGGACTAGATCACGATTGCATACTCTAGCACATGTCTGATGTAGGTTGTATAGATTCTCTTAATCGTTGTTTTATGCAGTTTAGAGAAAGCCTTCTTCATCATGTATAGAATGCCATTTGCTTGTTTGGTGACTGGTGACCTTACTTTCCCATTTCAAATCTTGCGAAATTAGTACACCCAGGCCGTTTTGTTGTGCTGTGGTCTCCAAGTTGTGATTTGAAATCATGTCTTGGGTTCTTTTTGCCGATATAAAGTACTTTGCTTTCTTAGTGTTCAATGAGAGTAACCATCTTTCAGACCAGTTTTCCGTTTTAGTAAGATCATTCTGTAGTGCTCGGTGATCGTTCAATGGATTTGCAAAGAGTTTTGTATCGTCTGCATAGCTATTCCATCCTGTAGATATTCCCTCACCAAGGTATATAGAATGAACAGCATTGGTCTCAAAATGGATACCTAAGGAACCCCTCTTGTAACAGATCAGGATGTCCATAATGTGTCTCCAATACGTACTTGAAAATTTCTATTTGAGAGGTAATCTCTGATCCATGCTAATAATTTGCCTCGTATCCTCATTGCTTCTAGTTTATAAATCAGTCGCTTGTGAGGGACTTTGTCAAAAGCCTTAGTATAGTCGAGGTAAATTACTTCCATATGTTGCTCTCAGTCTAATATTTTGGTGCAAACATGAGTGAGCTGATTAGGTTGGTGACAGTTGATCTTCCTGGTACAAATCCATGTTGCTCTCTGGGGATGAGACTGTTGCTTTGTGCATGGTCATGGAGTTTTTGGACTATCAGTCTTTCCATCACTTCCCCAACCGTACTTGTCAAACTTATTGGCCTTTAATTCTGTGTGAGTAGTTGGTCACGTTTTTTAAAATAGGTGTAACCTCTGCTATTTTCCATGCAGAAGGAAGTTTCGCTGTGTCAAGTGACTGTCTGAAGAGTTTATTGAGAGTTGGGGCCACAGTTTATTGAGAGTTGTGTTGTACAATTTTTTAATAGATGGTTGGAATTTGTCTGTGCCACTAGAAGAGCTTGCGTCCTGTCCGAGGAGTGTTTGGGCTATTTCTATATTTGTAAATTCAATATTTTCTATTGTTTCTGTGCATCTGTTTCTAATGTTTGGTAGTTGATTCAGTGGTTCCATTGTGTAAACCTCTTCACAGTAGTCTGCGAAGTGTTCTGCAATTTCCAGAGGGCCAGTTACTATGAGCCTCCTGCATTGTATGATTCTAGGTGATCCTGTCTTGCATGAAGTCTGCTTCCTGATATAAGAATAGGAACTCTTGGCTCCTTTTTGTACCACTTGCTTCTAATATTCCTCTCTTTTCATCCAAATGTGTGATGTGAGCCTGTTGGAAATTCTTCTATAGTCCTCATAATGTTCATCCGCTGTAGTTTTTCTATACTTGTACCATGCCCTGCATTTAGCTCTGATTAGCTTTTTCATCTCATGGTTGATCCATGATTTGTTTAAGATTTTCTTCTTGCTGTATTTTGGTGAATAGGTAGATAATAATTCCTGAGATATTCCACAGAATTTTATAAAGTTATCTTCAACTCCGGCTTTTGGTCTCAGAGTTGGTGGAGTAATAATGTCTTCATTCACTAGTACCAGATCTAGAATTGCAGGGGTTTGGTTCCCTCTGTCTTGTGGGTTTGTTGATTTTCGGGCTCTTTCAGTTAGTGCATTGTTGTAGGAATTCCTGTTCCACTTCAATCTAGAATATAGTTCCATCTTCAGTCTATGTGATAGATGGGAAATTGAAGGCGCCCATAATTATTACAGGTTCATGTAATTCTGAAACTCTGCTAATCTGTTCAAAGATTTTGATGTTCATTTGTGAGGGTCTTGTCCAAAGTGAATGTGGTCTATAAATTCCACCAGTGATCAATTTAACTCTACTCATCTGCACTTTCAGCCATAGTTTCTGTTTCAAGATCTTCAAGATTGTGGATCTTTGTTACTCTCACTGTGGTTGTTCCAATTTTATGTCGCACGTAGATCAAGACACCTCCACCTCTTTTGTCTATTCTGTCTCTTCAGTGGAAAATCTGGGATACGTATCAGAGTGTCAGAATGTTGGTATTAAGCCAGGATTCTGTGATACTATTATGTCGGGTCTCACAGTATTGACTTTCTCCAAAAATTGTTTTAACAGGAATGAGAGACGAGATATTGGTACACAGAATTATTGGGTTTATTGTTCTTGTTGCTGCCCATCCTAGTTTCCCTTCTTGTCAACAATCCTCAGGTTATCCCTGTTCACTTTCTGTTTGTCAGTTGTTCCCTAACATCTTTCAGCTTTTTTCTCTGCAGTGGGGTAAGATTATTGTTGACCTTGACTCCAGTGGGTAGTTTTTTACTATCAGAATGCTTTTGGCTGAGTTGGTATCTTTCACGACTACCTTAATAGGTCTGGGTTTTGAATTTTCCTGGCCCAGTTTCCCCAGTCGCGTTGTGTGCATGACACGGCCCTGGATATCCATATCCAAATTACTCAGAACACTCACAACAGTTGTTTGATCTTGGGCTTGACTCTCCTTCGCATCAACATTCTCTGTTTCACCTACTCCATAAATGATTACATTTCTCTGGCGCAGATCACGTTCCTCTATCTCTCTAAGGAGTTCAAGATTTGACTTTGGGACCATGCCAGCCAATTTAATATCACACAATTCTTTCAGTGTTTCTCCAACCTCATTGGTGGTATCTTTTCGTAATATTTCCATTGCCTCACATCTTTTTTCAAGTGTTTCATATTTTTCTCTGCAGTTATCTATATCTGAGAACAACTTGTTCATCATATCATATAACAGTTTTTTGACATACTTCTTGATATCCTTTAAGCTTTATTTATTTACTTCGTTAAAAACAGTATAAAACTGTATGTGACGTATGGGGGAGAAAATCATCTGCACATGCTTCCTTGAGTTTCAGAATCCCTTCCCAACAATTTAATTATGAATAGTTGAAAGATGAAAAAATAGTAATAATATCAATAATGATGTAATTATATATATGTATATATATATATATATATATATATATATATATATATATATATATATATATATATATATATATTTTTTTTTGTGAGCTTCTGCCCCGTCCAACGTGGGCTGGCTGCTTGCCCGGCTGCCAGTGGTAGTGAGAACTCACCTGCATAGCCACTTATAGAATCTGGCAGAGGATTCGGGAGACATGCATGACTGGATTCTAGTTTTCTATCATTGAACGAGCTGATTATATAAAAAATATTGCTTTACTGATACTAATACCCACCCAAGATAATTATGCCCCATACATCATAACAGTACTAAATTACAATTGTCGCCTACTGCGCTCTGACTATCTATTCCTCTCTCTCTCTTAACCGTCTTTCTCTCCACCTTTTGGTTTAAATGTTCGTGGGCGGTTGCCCCATTTGGCGATCTCACCCGAATGCTCCGTGGTGGTAGGTGTTGATTTCCGAGCAGCGAGGCTCAGTCAGCTCCAGTCGACGCAGGGTCTCCCTCGCAACTCGCTGAAGTGGCGGCGTGGCGAGATCGATGCCTCAGGGAAGTCGCCTTCCGTCTTCCGTTGCTTCGGGTGGTGCCCGCACATGTGGGACGGACACGCTTGCGTGCGTACACGCGGTAACGTCCACGCTTGTACCAGTTCACGTCCGGCAACTAACGCCTCAGCGCGAAACACTGATCGCGGCACCCGGCAGCCATACAGCGGCGCGATACTCAAGAGGAGCCGAATCCAAGAGCGATAAAGTTCCAACGCACTTAGGAAGATCAGAAAATCGCTCACCGAAGAATTTTCAAATAAGAAGGCTCAGAAAGCTCGTATCTCCCTTTTATGGCACGCGCCATTCCCTCTCCCGTCATGATGACGCGGTGGCTCTCCGCCAATCACGCATCGGGTTGTACGTCACGTGACTTGTCTCATCTTGGCGTAGAACCGTCAAGTAGCGCCATCTGCCTAGTCTATTAACCGCCCTGTGACGTAGGCCTTCGCGCCCTTTTACAAGTTGAGACGCGCCCTTCCCATGACGTCAGGGGTTTTTCCATGGCGTGGGTATGACAAGCCGTTGGGCATTTCCGTCCCTTTGTTTGACTTCCTGTGGCTGAAAGGGATTATTGCCGAAATACCTCGTGGTGGTCTGTGCCGCTACAATATATATATATATATATATATATATATATATATATATATATATATATATATATATATATATATTGGCCTGGTGATGGTGTGAAGAATCTCTACCAGACACCTAGGGAGCCGAGTGGCCATTTCCCTAGGTAGTGTGAGGCTCGCACCCACTGAAAAACACAAACCCCGTTTCTTCTTGGCCTTTACGTCTCCGTTTCTTCTGGCCACTCCGGTATCGCTTCTTCAGCATTTCATCAGAGTGGGGCCGTGTTCTTGGCCTATAGGCTTCTTTTCTGTCTTTTGTAGTTTGTCAAGCGTATTTTGTCTTGTGTCGTCAGTTTTGTTTGGTGGGTCTAGTTTGTTCTACGGTTAGACGTGTTGCGTATTGTTTTCTCGTTTTTCTTAGGTCTCAAGATTCGTGTCACATAGTCTGCGATCGTGATCTAGTTTTCACGGCTGTTTAACATCTTGTCCACCACGTTGTCTGGATTGATGTCTCCTAGCTTTGTACCTCGTGCTTTAGTACGTGCCGTCTCTTGCATTCGACCCGTCGAGGTGGGTTGGTCCACGTTCTGACGGGGGGATGCAGAGAGGGCTCTCAAGTATTCTTTTCTTTCACCAGACATTTTTTCTTCTCCCCATATATCATTCTCGTTCCTTTATTACATCCTTTCTCTTTTCTTCTCCCTCATCTATTTCACTGGCCCCCTCTGTATGCTGAACGCCCACCCACGTGTTTGCCGTGCATGGCGACCCGTGTCGGAGGGAATGAGTGTCCTGGCGGTTGAGGAGTCTGTTTGTTTCCCCACTACTTACCTTGTGCTACGTTCTGCTTTGCACTTAGGGATACGTTGTCTACGTATTTTGGGGAACATTCCTTGTAGGCTTCAACACGCTTGCTTTGGCCTCGGACTCTTCTAGACGGGCGGTCGGGAGCTAACCCACTCCCGATCAATCGGCTTGGACTAGGTCTTGTACTGAACTCCAGGGTGAGCGGGGGGTATACACGGTGGTGCAGCGCTGTGCTGTTCCCCCACTATATCTCCGTGGCACCCTGGCACTCCGATGGAGTGTCCCCTTGTTGGGCTCCGTGGTGGGTGGGGGCCACGGGGATGAACTCAATATCCATCTCATGGATACTAAACCTTCTCCCCCGCCCTCTTCCACAAGGAAGAGGCGATGTCCAGAGAGAACTATTGATTTAAATAGTTTCTTTTTAAAAGAGGAAGACCGACCGAAGAAGCCTAGATTCCTCCTCATGGCATGCACCGAGGAAGGAGAAACATTCAAATCTGTCAGTGCTGTTCGTTTGGCGCGTGTCATAGAGGAAACCTGTGGAAAGCTGCAAGCTGTAGTGCGACAAAGGAATGGTACCATTCTATTTGAAGCACGTACAGATGACCAGGTTGTGAAAATTATGAACACTAAGCAGATTGCCGGCCTCCAGGTGGATGTGACCACACACCCTACACTAAACCTCTGTAAGCGAGTGGTCAACCACGAAGACTTTTCAACGGAGAGTGAGGAAGAACTAGTTTCGTTTTTTAAAGACCGAGGCGTGACTGATGTGTATAGAATCAAGAGGAGGGAGCATGGGCGAGAAATCCCCACTTCCACTCTTATCTTGACCTTTAATCTTCCTACTCTCCCTGAGAAGATCTCGTGCGGTTTTTATAACCTCCACGTCCGACAGTACGTCCCTAACCCTTTGAGGTGCTTCAAGTGCCAGAGGTTTGGCCACACACAGCAGCGGTGCATGGCAGACACCCCCGTGTGTGGTAAGTGTGGGAGATTTACACACGAACCTGAACCCTGCGCCATTGCACCGCATTGTGTTAACTGCGAAGGTGACCATCCGTCCAATTACAAACAATGTCCAACCTTTTTGAGAGAGAGGGCAATCCAGAAGATCAGAGCTGCTGAGAAGGTATCATTTCCCGAGGCCAAACGTCGGTATCTATCAAGGAACCCCGTTGATCTGTCTCGCTCCTTCTCCGCCGCTGTGAAGGTTAGGACTGCGGGCGTAGCAGCGGGTTGTCAAACGGAACGAGCTATCCCCCAAGTTGTGAGTTTCGCTTGTCAGGTGTCTCCACTAGACCTCCCTGTGTGACCTGACCCCTGCAGGTGTGCGACCTCACCCCTGCTGTGTGACCTCACCCCTGCAGGGTGGGAGAGTGATTATCCCGACAAAATACAAGAAAATGAAAAAAGAGCTCAGCCTTCGCAGAAGACCAAACCTCTTTCTAATGTTTCAATGGAAGTTGATAGACGAACACCTACTTCAGACCCGGTCAATAGAAAATAAAATGCAACAACACCTAACGAAACTCGCACTGAGCGAGCACCCAGCCCCTCTGGCAATGTCAAGGAGGTTTCGTCCTCGGATGAAACTCCCGTTGTGGCGGAATCCCGATCTGGCTCCCAACGCCGGAGGAAAAAAGAAACCTAATTATTCTCCATGGCTCTTATGTCATGGAACGTAAATGGTTACTCCTCGCGGCGGGACGATCTCAAGCTGTTGTCCCGTCACAATAGTCTAGTAATCTGTCTCCAAGACACTCATCTTACTCCGAGTCCCTTGTCTCTCCGTGGTTTTTCCCCTTTCAGGTTCGATGTGGATGATAGCCTCCGCGCTCATGGCGGAGTCGCTTCATTGGTTCATGATTCGCTGCTGTCTTCAGAGGTCTTCAAACCGACTTCCAAGCAGTGTATGTGCAGGTGCACCTTCCATCCCTCACACTCACTGTTTGCAATATCTACATCCCTCCAGGACTGAGTGTATCTGCTCACGAACTTTTGGGTTTGATCAAACAACTGCCCTTTCCGTTTGTGATAGTCGGGGATGTAAATGCCCACAGTCCTCTCTGGGGCTCTTCCCGCACTTGTCCAAGAGGTAGTGTATTAGAATCGGTTATAGACCCAGCGAACCTGGTTATTCTGAATTCCGGTGAACCAACTCACTTCGCCGTCGCCACAAACTCAAGCACGTGTATCGATCTAGCACTCTGCAGCCCTTCTCTTGCAGCCGTTCTGCAATGGTCCATCCTAGATGACCTGTACGGGAGCGACCATTACCCGATTATCGTCCACATTGATGGGCTAGCCCGTGGGTTGGCGCGCCCCCCTCAATGGTGTGTCGGACGTGCTGATTGGCTGACATTCCAAGCTAACGTCAGTGTATCGGAGGAGGAGTTTGTCAGTGTGGAAGAAAGGCAGCACATTTTAACAAAGCTGTATTACGAGCAGCGGACATTGCAATCCCCAAGTCAACTGGTAAATCGCGACACCCTTTCGTCCCGTGGTGGAACTCTGATTGCTCAAGGGCTGTTAGTGCTCGTAAGAAAGCTTTGGCGAGATTAAAACACTATCCAACCGCGGATAACTTAATGGAGTACAAAAGGTGCAGAGCAAAGGCGAGGAGAACCATTTTAAAAAGTAAAAATGCATCATGGAGGTCATACGTCTCCTCTTTGAATTGCCGGACGCCACCACGTCTGGTATGGAGGAAGGTGCGTCAAATCAAAGGATATCCTTCCTCAAACTCTGTGCCAGGTCTTCAAAAAAAATGGTCAGGTTATCACAGCTCGAGACGCCATTGCAGAGGTACTTGCCACTCATGAAAACATGTCGAGTTCGGCAAACTATGCTCCAAACTTCATTCTTCTCAAAGAAAGAATGGAAAACCGCGCTTTGGATTTTCTTAGTAGAGCACATGAGGATTATAATACCCATTTCTCCATGTTTGAAATGAGTTCTGCTCTAATGCTTGCGAAAAGAACTACACCAGGTCCAGACCAAATTCACAACTTGATGCAGCATCTTCCCGAAATGGCCATGCAATTTCTTCTCCGACTCTTTTCCGTATTTAGGAAGAGCACACCATCCCTGCCTTTTGGTGAGAAGCCATCATCGTCCCAGTTCCCAAAGAAGGCAAAGATCGATCACTGCCATCAAGTTATCGACCTATCTCTCTCACAAGCTGCGTATGCAAAGTTCTGGAACGCATGGTGAATCAGTGTCTGGTCTGGACCTTGGAGTACAAAAATCTGTTGACGCCAATCCAAAGCGGGTTTAGAAGAAACCGTTCAACCTTGGACCACCTCGCTTCGTTGGCAACAGCTGTTTGTACATCGTTCGTCTTGAGGCAACATCTTGTGGCCATATTATTCGACATAGAAAAGGCCTACGACACCACCTGGAGGCATGGCATTCTGCAAACCCTGCACTCTTGGGGATTTAGGGGGAAGCTTCCTCTATTCCTTCAAAGCTTCCTTTCGAACAGATCCTTCCGTGTTCGTGTGGGTGATAGGCTTTCTCGTAGTCACCCTCTTGAAAATGGTATCCCCCAAGGATCAGTCCTGAGTGTCACTGTTTGCCATCGCCATCAATGGTATAGCGTCGACCGTGCGAGAACCTGTAAAGGCGTCGTTGTTTGTGGACGACTTTGCCATCATCTGTTCATCCAGCAGCATCAGTGTGATACAGAGGCAACTCCAAATGGTGCTCAACAAGCCCCACGAATGGAGCACGTCAACGGGCTTTAATTTTTCTGCTACTAAATGTACCTGTTTGCATTTTTGTAGGATATTCCATCTGCATAGCAACCCAGTTCTTTACTTGGGAGGAAATCAGCTTCCATTCGCTGAATCTGCTAAGTTCCTGGGGCTTACATTTGATAAGTCCCTAACGTGGCGTGCTCATATCCGTGGATTACAAACCAGATGTGCCTCTCCCCTTAATCTTCTTCGAATGCTGAATGGCACATCATGGGGTGCCGACCGCACTACTCTATTGCGGTTATATAGATCACTCATCCGCTCAGTTTTGGATTACGGTAGTGAAGTTTATGGCTCGGCAGCTCCATCCACTCTGCGACCCATCAATAGTATACACCACGCTGGTATCCGTCGATCAAGTGGTGCGTACCGCACCAGCCGAATTGAGTGCCTTCTAGCCGAGACTGGTGAGCCCTCCTTAAAAAGAAGGCGGGATATCTTATTAGCATCTTACGGTGCTAAAGTATCAGGACTTCCTAATCATCCTTGTCGCCAAATAATTACCCATCCTAAGTATGAAACATCCTATATTCTTCGAACATCGCTGCCTCAGCCTCCAGGTTTTCGATTGCGAAATCTTTTGCGTGACCTTAATGTTGTTCTTCCCACCCCTGTGAAACCCCCAAGTCACCCCATTCCCCCTTGGAAACTCCTCCGTCCGAATATTGATCTCAGACTATCCAAGCTTCCCAAACAAACGACTAGCCCTCTTGTTTACCAGATGCATTTTCAGGTCATGAGGATAGCCTATCCAGATCATGTATTCTTATACACAGATGGTTCATCGTGCAATGGCACAGTGGCATGTAGTTTTTACTGTATCAGAGCCACCAAATCATATCGGCTACATTCTCAGTGCAGTATCTTCACTGCTGAAATGTATGCAATTCTTGAAGCCCTAAAATACATCGAGTCAGCGAGTTTGCGCCGAGTAGTTCTCTGTTGATTCTCTCAGCTCACTACAAGCTGTCTCCCGTTCCTCATCAGACTTCCTGACGCAATCAGTTCAAAACCTCATCCATCGCCTTTTGTCTCACCACTATGACCTGGTACTAAGTTGGGTCCCAGGCCATGTGGGAATCGTGGGAAACGAGATGGCTGATCGGGCGGCGAAATCGGCGACGGAGAGTACTCGTGTTGACATTCCTTTTGTACCATCGTCTGATGTTAAAGCTTCTTTAAAACGATCCATCTTTACAGCGTGGCAAACAGAGTGGCATAATACCACCTATAAACTAAGTACAATAAAGGATTCTGTCAATTCTTGGCGTTCCTCGTCCAGACCTTCTAGGCGCGAGGAAGTTATTTTAACCCGTCTTCGTATCGGACACTGCCACTTTTCTTACAGTTTCCTCCTTCGAGGTGAGTCTCCTCCTACCTGTGATAGATGCAGGGCGGATCTTTCCGTGGAACACGTCCTCCTGCAGTGTTTGAAATTTGTTGGCAGCCGACGAAGACATGGTCTGGGCAACTCTCTACGAGAGGTGCTCGGAGATGACGATTCCGCGCTCTCAAAGCTTTTTTGTTTTTTGAGAGAAAGCGGAATATATAATTTTATCTGACAAATAAGGGCAATGAATATTTTCTCTGCCCCAGATTTGTTTTTAAAATTTGTCTTGTTTACCTGTTTTTTATGTGTAATGGATGTGTTTCCTTCTAGGGTCTATATGAGCTTTTAAATTAGCTGAAAAGTTGCACCAGCAACCCTTTTAATAAACTTGAATTGATTTTTTTAGAAATACTTTGACATGGGCGCCAATGACCTTGGTAGTTGAAGCGCCCTTTAAACCTAATCAATCAATCCTCGTGGCAACCCTGGCACTCCGATGGAGTGTCCCCTTGTTGGGCTCCGTGGTGGGTGGGGACCACGGGGATGAATCTGATATCCTTTTAATGGATAAAAAACCTACCCCTCGCCCTCTTCCATAAGGAAGAGGAGATTTGTTGGTGAAACAGTTAATCTTGTTTTTTTTTGTGTAATGAATCTGACAGACCTACTAAGCCCCGTTTTCTCATCATGTCATGTAAAAGAGAAAATGAAACTATGAAGACTGTCAGCCCAATCAAACTTGCCAGGGAAATCGAAAAGTTTTGCAAATTTCTGTCGGTGGTTCTTCAAAGAAACGGCACAATTCTGTTTGAATGTCGGTCTGACGAACAGATCAACAAAATCACTGACCTCAAAGAAATAGCCGGCCTCCAGGTGCGTGTGTCCGCCCACCCGACCTTAAACCTCTGCAAGGGTGTGGTAAATCACGAAGACTTGTCTACCGAATCGGAAGAAAATTTGAAAGCATTCTTCGAACCATATGGTGTGTCTGAGATTTACAGGATTCAGCGGAAAGTAAACTCACTCCTACCTCAACTCTGATACTGACCTTCGACCGTCCATCTCTACCAGAAAAGATATCTTGTAGTTTCTACAATCTCCGTGTCAGGCAGTATGTTCCAAACCTTCTGCGCTGCTTTAAATGCCAGAGGTTGGTATTGGTTTAGAAAATGTTATTAAATTGAAAAAATTGTTATTGTATCAAGATATATTCATGGAATCATGAGAACCGGTCAAAATTATACAAAATATTCTAATTCAATTCGTCCAATGATTTCCGTATGGAAATATTCTAGAGTCCAGGTCCTGAGAATTGGTGTTTAATTGTGCTGATGTATCGTAAAAAAGGTCGGGCATATTTACAAATATATATTTCGGTACGTCACAGATGTAGTTTTTCCACAAAGTGGAATGATGCAGTTTTTCCACAAAGTGGAATGATGTAGTTTTTCCACAATGTGGAATGATGTAGTTTTTCCACAATGTGGAATGATGTAGTTTTTCCACAATGTGGAATGATGTAGTTTTTCCACAATGTGGAATGATGTAGTTTTTTCACAATGTGGAATGATGTAGTTTTTTCACAAAGTGAAATGATGTAGTTTTTTCACAAAGTGAAATGATGTAGTTTTTCCACAAAGTGGAATGATGTTTTTCCACAAAGTGAATGTCTGTTTGCTTTGTGAACTTCACTTTGTCAACACTGTTTGTGAAGACATTTAAGGTCGCCTTTCCGATGCTTTTCGTTCTGCTGGTAGTTCATTTCATGTATTGGTGATGAAATGTGCTCTGTCCTAGTGTTTTTTTCTTTCTTCGGTTTTATTGAGGGTCTTCGTAGTCTGTCATTTGTAGATTTTGTGAAAATACCGGTTTATTGTGGAACATAATAGTGGCCATTCATAATTTTAAGTCTCAATTACATCAGTTCTATACCTTCTCTGTTCCAATGTAAGTAGTGACATTTCATGGCATCTTTGTTGGTAGTCTTTTCCGTGGCACTCTTGGAATCCTTGTGATTTTCCTTTGTACTTTCTCTAGTTGTTTATCTTTTTTATAATATGGGGACCAGACAACGATTGCATACTCAAGCACAGGTCTGAGGTAGGTTGTATAGTTCCTCTTCATCATTGTTTTGTGCAGTTTAGAGAAAGCCTTCCTCATAATATATAGAAAGCTATTTGCTTGTGACCTGACTTTTCCATTTCAAATCTTTTGAAATTAGTACACACAGGTCATTTTGTTGTGCTGTGGTCTCCAAGTTGTGATTTGAAATCATATAAAGAGGTCTTGGGTTCTTTTCGCCGTTATGAAGTACTTTGCATTTCTCGGTGATCAACGAGAGGAACCATGTTTTAGACCAGTTTTCCATTTTAGTAAGATAATTCTGTAGTGCTCAGGTGATTGTTCAATGGATTTGCAAATAGTTTTGTATAATCTAATATAGTTTTTTCCCAAAGTGGACTCTGGAATTTTTCTCTCGGTGTATTAAAAAAATAACAAAAATCCCAGAGTTTTCAATGAAAATGAGACCTGCTCTATTCTCTTAAACGTCCTTCACACTATCGAACATCAAAATTTAATCTAAAACGATGTAGCCATTTTTTTGAAAATGTTCCAAAAGCTTCATGTACATAACCCCTCAAAATTAAAATATCGGTTTCAAATTCAAGGGGCTGCTACATCAGCCAAATTGATTGGGGTCTATCAATTTTGGAGAAAATTGGCTGAATGGTTTAGATGCTAGTGTTGTGACAACGGACGGACAAACAGAAACAAACAATCGTTTTGGAGTCATTAGATTTTTTGGTATCAATGACCCAAAAAAAACGTGGACACCATGTGTTAGAGGATTTTCTCCCCGAAATTTAACAACTGGATTTATCCACTTTTTCGTTACCAGGGTCCTGTAATAAGATTGTTTCTGCCGAAAATTCGCCGTTCTTTCGAACAGCATTACATGACTTTCCCTCTACTGCTTAAGCAGTAGTGAGAAAGTCTCGGAAAAATTCTAGGAAAGAAAACCAAACCATTATGTCAATTGAGAAAATCTCTAAATACTTTTTTCTGTAGAGTTAATTTTGAGATTGTTTATTAATGAGTGTGAGAATGAAAGGTGGCGAAGGTGAAAAATCTTCTATTAGTATTGTGTGTAAGTTAAAAATAATACGAGAAAGTAACCGCTGTGGTTGTTGCATCAATAGTACCATCAAATTTTGAGTGATTTGAGCTTAAAAATTTAAACATTTTCGTGTTTTGTTCATATATAAGTACAATACATTTTTATTTTACATTCCGATTTTGTAATTTTAAGATAGAAGTTATAAATGGAAATTACACGAAATAGAAATTACATATATGCCAAAAAATAAAAAAATAAATTCCTTAGGGTAATAAGTTTTTACAATGAAATTCTATAGTGCTGTTTCTCTTTATTGGATTTTCTAATTCCTAAATCATTTTATAGGTTGGTTTACAAGCTGGTCTTTTCCATGGAGGTAAATCCTTGACAGAGCCACAAAAAACTTCTGAGAAACAAGTCAGTAAAGAAGGGGAGTGTGAGTGGGAAGAAGAGCTGAACTTTGATCTTCAAGTTCAAAATATTCCTCGCATGGCACGTTTATGTCTGGTTGTGTATGAAATCTCGAAAACAGCCAAAGGTGTGAAGGCTCGAAGACTGAAAGACACAAAGCAGGTACACTCTTGATTGTAGACCTGAAGTTCTAATTGAATCATTCAGTTAGAAAAGTGAGTAATCAATGTTTCAATCCAGTTCATGTTCATTGTTCCTTTTGTCATAATTTTATTATTTGCAATAATTATTTTTTATGTTCTACTGATGATTTTATCTAATATTTTGTTGTGGGTTGATACACATTCTCATAATTTCCCTCCATTTGTTGTTGGGTGTAATTGTAGGTTAACAATGTTGTTTTATAAGACCATACCAGTGAGATGTTACTTACAATAGGTAACTTTCATTTTCAGGAATTGTATATTAATCCATTAGCTTGGGTAAACACTACTGTATACGACTTCAAGAGTCAGTTGAAGTCTGGTGCTATGACACTCTACATGTGGACGTATGCTGAGGACATGCAGAGTGATGATATTCTGCATCCCCTGGGCACTGTGGTATCGAATCCTAATGTAGAACATGCAACAGCTCTCACTATTAACTTCCCTAAGTAAGACAATGTTTAGAACAGTGCAAAAGTGTTTCTTTTTCAGATTTGTTTTTAGTGTTGCACCAGCTGAGTTAGCTCAAGGCCACTGTTGCCACTAGTGAATCTGACCAGGAAGTCCTAGGAGTTGAGTCTCAATGGTGGTGAATTTGACACTAGCCACATAGCTAGGTCAAATTCAGCCGCTGTCTGAAGAGAATTTCGAGTGATTAGGTGCTCTGATCGACAGTTTTTTCATGGTTTCTCAAATCAATATCAGGCAAATGCTGGAGCCACAGTCCATGCATGATCTTTCATTTTTCATCCTTGAACTCTCTTCTACCCATAGAGCTTATAGCTGCGCTAGGGTGGTGTCTTGCTCAGAGAGTTACCTAGAAGCGAAATGCCCCCCACAAGCCAACATATTGGTCAGTGCCAAATCTCATGTTCTAGCAGCGGAGGAATTCTGCCACTTCTCGCAATACAATATGCACTGCACTTGTCTAATGACCTTAGCAGAGGACACACCCAGGGGTACAAAATAATTAATCAATCTAGTGATGCAAGGAATTTATGTTTGCAACAAAATCCACTCCAAATGCTAGATTTATTGAAGCACTGGGCTCTAGATCCACATCAAACTCTTTCTGAGATAAGAGTTCAATCCGAAATTGCTTGTCACAGAGTTAAGAAGAAATGTCTCCATATTATGTAGTTTATTACAACTGCACCTCAATACTTGCCCAAAATGTAATTGATATGGGAAGAACATTAGTGGTATTATCTTTTTTTTAATGTGGCATTGGACTATCAAGAACTAAGCCCATCAACTTTAGTATTCTTGCGTCAATGAATCCTTAAAAATTCTAATGCCAGATGAATCTTCGGGCATGTTAGAAGCATTGCAAGGTCTCAAACAAAGTTTTGGTTAAGATAATTATTGAAATGATATGAATGTCTATGAAAGTCCTGTCTATAAAAGTAAGAAAGAATTTACCATTAACCCATTAATGCTCAGAACTTTTTTTGTTTCGAAGTAGGTTTGTTCAACTACATTGTACCCGTCAATGTGGGTTGGTCCACGTCCTGATGGGGGGGATGCAGAGAAGGCTCTCAAGTGTTCCTTTCTTCATTTTTCATCTTCTTGCATCTCATTCCATGACACCCATATTCTTTTTCACTCTTTTATCTTCCTCACTGACCTCTGTATGCTGAACGCCCATCCATGTGTTTGCCGTGCATGGCGACCCGTGTTGAAAGGAATGAGTGACCTGAGAGTTGAGGGGTTTGTGTATGCGTTTCCGACTGTCGCCTTGACGCTGGTGTCTTGTGGGTAAACCAGGTGTAGCTATGTTCGCCAGTGAATACCAGTGAGCCCTGGTAACAAAGGTCTTTGCTCCTTGTAGGTCCTAATACACTTCTTTTGGCCTCGGACTCTTCTAGACGGGTAATCGGGAGCTTACACACTCCCGATCAATCAGCTCGGACTAGGTCTGAACTCCAGGGTGAGCGGGGGTCCACGGCAGTGCAGCGCTGTGACATCCCCCCCACTATACCTCCGTGTCAACCCCGGCACCTCAGTGGGGTGTCCCCTTGTTGGTCTCCGTGGTGGGTGGGGAGCACGGAGATGAATTTCTATCCATCGAATTTCTATCCAGCGGAGATGAATTTCTATCCATGAATTTCTATCCATTTCTACCCAACCACCACCCCTTCCGGAGGAGGGAAGGGAGGAAGGAAGAGGCGATGTTTCGAGAATACTGTTGATTTGAATAGCTTCTTTAAATTTGTGGCGTCCTTAATCTTATATTATTTATCGACGCTACGCGTCTCATCGCCCCTTGTCGAGCGTTGAGCGCGGAGTAATCCTTCATTAACGTAGCGTATTTTGTCTCGCCTCGTGTGTCGGTTGTCAAGAGGACCGCCAGGTAGAATCTCCGCGTACGCGCCTCCTACTACGCGCACCTGCGTCACTACTCAACGGCCAGAAACGGGAAGGAATTTGGAATGGGGTAGGGTTTAGGACACTTCACAGGGGTTGGACTATCCCTTGTGAAGCAGCCAAACCCGTTTTGTTAGAACAAATATCACATGAGATTCGACGAGAATCGATGAGAATCGAACCCGGACCCGTCGAGGTGGGTTGGTCCACGTCCTGACGGGATGCAGAGAGGGCTCTCAAGTATTCTTTTCCTTCACCAGACATTTTTTCTTCTCCCCATATAACATTCTCGTTCCTTTACTACATCCTTTCTCTTTTCTTCTCCCTCTTCTATTTCACTGGCCCCCTCTGTATGCTGAACGCCCACCCATGTGTTTGCCGTGCCTGGCGACCCGTGTCGGAGGGAATGTGTGTCCTGGCGGTTGAGGAGTCTGTTTGTTTCCCCACTACTTACCTTGTGCTACGTTCTGCTTTGCACTTAGGGATACGTTGTCTACGTATTTTGGGGAACATTCCTTGTAGGCTTCAACACGCTTGCTTTGGCCTCGGACTCTTCTAGACGGGCGGTTGGGAGCTAACCCACTCCCGATCAATCGGCTTGGACTAGGTCTTGTACTGAACTCCAGGGTGAGCGGGGGGTATACACGGTGGTGCAGCGCTGTGCTATTCTCCCACTATATCTCCGTGGCAACCCCGGCACTCCGATGGAGTGTCCCCTTGTTGGGCTCCGTGGTGGGTGGGGACCACGGGGATGAACTCAATATCCATCTTCATGGATACTAAACCTTTTCCCCCGCCCTCTTCCACAAGGAAGAGGATGTCCAGAGAGAACTATTGATTTAAATAGTTTCTTTTTAAAAGAGGAAGACCGACCGAAGAAGCCTAGATTCCTCCTCATGGCATGCGCCGAGGAAGGAAAAACATTCAAATCTGTCAGTGCTGTTCGTTTGGCGCGTGCCATAGAGGAAACCTTTGGAAAGCTACAAGCTGTAGTGCGACAAAGGAATGGTACCATTCTATTTGAAGCACGTACAGATGACCAGGTTGTGAAAATTATGAATACTAAGCAGATTGCCGGCCTCCAGGTGGATGTGACCACACACCCTACACTAAACCTCTGTAAGGGAGTGGTCAACCACGAAGACTTTTCAACGGAGAGTGAGGAAGAACTAGTTTCGTTTTTTAAAGACCAAGGCGTGACTGATGTGTATAGAATCAAGAGGGAGCATGGGCGAGAAATCCCCACTTCCACTCTTATCTTGACCTTTAATCTTCCTACTCTCCCTGAGAAGATCTCGTGCGGTTTTTATAACCTCCACGTCCGACAGTACGTCCCTAACCCTTTGAGGTGCTTCAAGTGCCAGAGGTTTGGCCACACACAGCAGCGGTGCATGGCAGACACCCCCGTGTGTGGTAAGTGTGGGAGATCTACACACGAACCTGAACCCTGCGCCATTGCACCGCATTGTGTTAACTGCGAAGGTGACCATCCGGCCAATTACAAACAATGTCCAACCTTTTTGAGAGAGAGGGCAATCCAGAAGATCAGAGCTGCTGAGAAGGTATCATTTCCCGAGGCCAAACGTCGGTATCTATCAAGGAACCCCGTTGATCTGTCTCGCTCCTTCTCCGCCGCTGTGAAGGTTAGGACTGCGGGGGTAGCAGCGGGTTGTCAAACGGAACGAGCTATCCCCCAAGTTGTGAGTTTCGCTTGTCAGGTGTCTCCACTAGACCTCCCTGTGTGACCTGACCCCTGCAGGTGTGCGACCTCACCCCTGCTGTGTGACCTCACCCCTGCAGGGTGGGAGAGTGATTATCCCGACAAAATACAAGAAAATGAAAAAAGAGCTCAGCCTTCGCAGAAGACCAAACCTCTTTCTAATGTTTCAATGGAAGTTGATAGACGAACACCTACTTCAGACCCGGTCAATAGAAAACAAAAGGCAACAACACCTAACGAAACTCGCACTGAGCGAGCACCCAGCCCCTCTGGCAATGTCAAGGTTTCGTCCTCGGATGAAACTCCCGTTGTGGCGGAATCCCGATCTGGCTCCCAACGCCGGAGGAAAAAAGAAACCTAATTATTCTCCATGGCTCTTATGTCATGGAACGTAAATGGTTACTCCTCGCGGCGGGACGATCTCAAGCTGTTGTTGTCCCGTCACAATAGTCTAGTAATCTGTCTCCAAGAGACTCATCTTACTCCGAGCCGTCCCTTGTCTCTCCGTGGTTTTTCCCCTTTCAGGTTCGATGTGGATGATAGCCTCCGCGCTCATGGCGGAGTCGCTTCATTGGTTCATGATTCGCTGCTGTCTTCAGAGGTCTTCAAACCGACTTCCAAGCAGTGTATGTGCAGGTGCACCTTCCATCCCTCACACTCACTGTTTGCAATATCTACATCCCTCCAGGACTGAGTGTATCCGCTCACGAACTTTTGGGTTTGATCAAACAACTGCCCTCTCCGTTTGTGATAGTCGGGGATGTAAATGCCCACAGTCCTCTCTGGGGCTCTTCCCGCACTTGTCCGAGAGGTAGTGTATTAGAATCGGTTATAGACTCAGCCAACCTGGTTATTCTGAATTCCGGTGAACCAACTCACTTCGCCGTCGCCACAAACTCAAGCACGTGTATCGATCTAGCACCCTGCAGCCCTTCTCTTGCAGCCGTTCTGCAATGGTCCATCCTAGATGACCTGTACGGGAGCGACCATTACCCGATTATCGTCCACATTGATGGGCTAGCCCGTGGGTTGGCGCGCCCCCCTCAATGGTGTGTCGGACGTGCTGATTGGCTGACATTCCAAGCTAACGTCAGTGTATCGGGGGAGGAGTTTGTCAGTGTGGAAGAAATGGCAGCACATTTTAACAAAGCTGTATTACGAGCTGCGGACATTGCAATCCTCAAGTCAACTGGTAAATCGCGACACCCTTTCGTCCCGTGGTGGAACTCAGATTGCTCAAGGGCTGTTAGTGCTCGTAAGAAAGCTTTGGCGAGATTAAAACACTATTCAACCGCGGATAACTTAATGGAGTACACAAGGTACAGAGCAAAGGCGAGGAGAACCATTTTAAAAAGTAAAAATGCATCATGGAGGTCATACGTCTCCTCTTTGAATTGCCGGACGCCACCACGTCTGGTATGGAGGAAGGTGCGTCAAATCAAAGGATATCCTTACTCAAACTCTGTGCTAGGTCTTCAAAAAAATGGTCAGGTTATCACAGCTCGAGACGCCATTGCAGAGGTACTTGCCACTCATTATGAAAACATGTCGAGTTCGGCAAACTATGCTCCAAACTTCATTCTTCTCAAAGAAAGAATGGAAAACCGCGCTTTGGATTTTCTTAGCAGAGCATATGAGGATTATAATACCCATTTCTCCATGTTTGAAATGAGTTCTGCTCTAATGTTTGCGAAAAGAACCACACCATGCAATTTCTTCTCCGACTCTTTAACCGTATTTGGGAAGAGCACAACATCCCTGCCTTTTGGCGAGAAGCCATCATCGTCCCAGTTCCCAAAGAAGGCAAAGATCGATCACTGCCATCAAGTTATCGACCTCTCTCTCTCCCAAGCTGCGTATGCAAAGTTCTGGAACGCATGGTGAATCAGCGTCTGGTCTGGACCTTGGAGTACAAAAATCTGTTGACGCCAATGCAAAGCGGGTTTAGAAGAAACCGTTCAACCTTGGACCACCTCGCTTCGTTGGCAACAGCTGTTTGTACATCGTTCGTCTTGAGGCAACATCTTGTGGCCATATTATTCGACATAGAAAAGGCCTACGACACCACCTGGAGGCATGGCATTCTGCAAACCCTGCACTCTTGGGGATTTAGGGGAAAGCTTCCTCTATTCCTTCAAAGCTTCCTTTCAAACAGATCCTTCCGTGTTCGTGTGGGTGATAGGCTTTCTCGTAGTCACCCTCTTGAAAATGGTATCCCCCAAGGATCAGTCCCGAGTGTCACTCTGTTTGCCATCGCCATCAATGGTATAGCGTCGACCGTGCGAGAACCTGTAAAGGCGTCGTTGTTTGTGGACGACTTTGCCATCTTCTGTTCATCCAGCAGCATCAGTGTGATACAGAGGCAACTCCAAATGGTGCTCAACAAGCTCCACGAATGGAGCACGTCAACGGGCTTTAATTTTTCTGCTACTAAATGTACCTGTTTGCATTTTTGTAGGATTTTCCATCTGCATAGCAACCCAGTTCTTTACTTGGGAGGAAATCAGCTTCCATTCGCTGAATCCGCTAAGTTCCTGGGGCTTACATTTGATAAGTCCCTAACGTGGCGTGCTCATATCCGTGGATTACAAACCAGATGTGTCTCTCCCCTTAATCTTCTTCGAATGCTGAATGGCACAACATGGGGTGCCGACCGCACTACCCTATTGCGGTTATATAGATCACTCATCCGCTCAGTTTTGGATTACGGTAGTGAAGTTTATGGCTCGGCAGCTCCATCCACTCTGCGACCCATCAATAGTATACACCACGCTGGTATCCGTCTGTCAACTGGTGCGTATCGCACCAGCCGAATTGAGTGTCTTCT